>JAOUQX010000040.1:2842352-2856783 GCA_028566295.1 Liobagrus marginatus
ATATAATACTGTCCGGGGGTGGGATATATATATATAATACTGTACGTGGGTGGGATATATATATATATATATATATATATATAATACTGTACGTGGGTGGGATGTATACTACTGTACGTGGCTGTGATGTATACTACTGTAAGAGGGTGGAATGTATAATACTATACGTGGGCGAGATGTGTAATACTGTATGTTGGTAGGATATATAATATGCCTAGTATGTATGTATGTGTATATGTAGGTGTAAATAAGCGTGTGAAATGTGTCGTATAAGAGACTGGTGTCCCATGCCCAGCTTCCCTGAGATAGATTTAAGATACACCAGAATAAAATACATGAATCAATAATTAAGAAATTGAAAAATGATCTAATAATAAGTATATCCAAATGTGTGTGTGTGCATGTACCTGTCTATAACTAGATGTGAAAGCCCCCAGGTAGGCTACGATAGCCGCTGAGATTAGAATATCTCCGGTTAGATTGGTGTACAGTTCTCCAAGGGTCAATGCCAGCTCGCCCCAACGCGTCTTCTCTCCTCCCAAACCACCAATCAGCTTTTCAGCTCTGTCCAGCTTCTTGGTGCAGAGCTCCACCTACACAAAAGGTTATCTTACATCATTTAACCTACAGTTGGATATTCTGGTCACATTATATCCTTTAATTATATCCTTTAACAGAAGCATCTAACATGGAGGTCTTGTTTACTTCCAAATTAAGTTCATATCCAGTGTCTTTTTGTATTTTCTTGTCAGTTATACAGCAACGTAATCATTAGCACTATTCCGCACGCGAATACCAACCGTTATCTACGAAACAGATTTTACTTTAGGGTAGTACACAGGATGAAAAAATAGTGAAAAAGATCCCAGAAGAAGGAAAATGGAGTGTTCTAAAGTAAATGTTTCTCCAAGGTAGAGTTAGACATGGCTCTTGTGCATGAGATGTTCGATATGCTTGGGGGAGCATGGTATAAACAATTCTCTCCCTGGAACAGGAAAAACAGACAACCTTAAAAAAAAGAAAGAAAGAATCGACAAACGAGACGAGGGAAAGAAGACGAAACATGAACGGTAGTGATATAGGGCAGAAAAAGGCAGAAGGGCCCTGGTGGTGTGTTTAACAAAAAAATAAAAACAGACAGCGTAAACAAATCAGTGCAATGTGTTTGGGTGTGTGGGGGGGGGGTTATTTATGCTCATGTGTGCGCAAAGGATGGGTTTAAAGACGAGAGCTTCACTTTTCCGACTTCAAAGCGGGAACGACGTTGAGGGTGGGAACGATGAGGAGAAACGCACACAAAGACAAAGCCCTAGGGCTTTACAAAACGTCTGAAGATAAAACCGCCAAATAAAGTTTTGATGACGCAAAAAAAAGCACATGAAAAGGGTCGCTTTTGCAATTGAGTAAAGAGTGATATTGTTGCGTCTCTTGGAAGGTTTGTTTCAAGTAGCAATAAGAGGAAAAGTCCCGCACACCCACTCTGGATATTTGCATGGAGGCAAGCAGAAACATCACAAAGTAAAAGCAATGTATTTATTCATCATAACCAAAGGAGGATTTTCTATTGGTTAAAAATTGAACCATGTTGGTAGGATTGACTCAAGACACTGCGCTTACCAAGGATGATGTTGCCTACAGCCTCCTTACATACCATTCAGCCATTATCTAGCGCTTATCCTGTTCAGGGTCATGGGGGCGCTGGAGTCTACCCCAGCAAACAGGGTATGAGGCAGGGTACATCCTGTACAATCGTCAGTTAATCGCAGGACTAACGCAACCAGACAGACAGACAACCATTCACACACACATTCACTCCTATGGACAATTTAGAGTAGGACATTCACCTATGTACAATCGCATGTGTTTGGAGGCGGGAGGGAACCGGAATAACCGGGGTGTAAACTGCATTTGTTCCTACCCCAGTGTTCTGGAGTGTGACTGACACTCAAACTTATTGTTATTATATTATTATTAATAATAATAATACCAACCTCATTTTCTAGCGATGCTTTCTTGTTTTTGTTGGTCTCCAGTGTAGCCTGAAGTTTAGCCAATTTGTCCTGGACCTCCTTTAAAGCTGCCTGCTTCTTTTGGAGACTCTCCGTAGCTACTTGCAACTCAGCTTCTGCCTGAGCCAACTTCTCTTTCTTAGGAGCAACAACTTTTGCAACCCTAACAAAGAAGATGGGAATGATTGAACAATGCTGGCTGTATGGGAGTTAGTCACTTAATTATAAGTTTTAGCATGATGACCCATTTAGGATAACCAGAGTTAAATTAACTCACCTGTCATAAGAGTCCATGGCACAGACCCACTTGCACAGGCCCTCGGCTGCGGTGGAAGCTGTCCGGATCTTCTCCGGGACAAAATCAGGGTTGGTGATGTATTTATTGCGAATGATACTCATGTAAGCGGGTGGAATGCTGTCTTTGTTGTACTCATGCAGACTCTGTAGGAACTTTAGGTCACCCAAAAGCTTCTTGGCTGGGCCCCAGAAGTCTTCGATCTTTTTCCCAGAGCCCGAAGGATCAGGTATACGGTCAGGTTTTACGCCTTTGAGGATGCAAATGGTCTCCATCACAAGTTTGACTCCAGCTGGAGGGTTCTTCATCGACTTTACCATTGAAATGTCCTATGGAGAGGAACAAGGTTTTTAGCTTTGCAAAGTACTTTTAATGCTGAAGAAACTTATATTTTTCTATGTGTGAATTTGTGTGTTTACTTGCCCCTGCGGTAAGCGTATCAAGTGCAGCCAGAGCTCCCTGCAAGATGGGCATCGCAACAGCCAAGTCAGCATCACACTCATCTTTGATGGCCTTGGCAGCCATAGCCTGTTCAGTTGCCACCGCCTCATCCATGCGAACCACCTTCTCTATCTCCGCCACCTCCACAGACTCATGTTCAATCACCACCATCATCTCATCCACCTCTTTGCTAGCCACCCCAAGCTGAGGCTGAAGAGCCTCCAGATCCACTTGCATGGTGGCCACTTGAGAGGCAGCATTGTTCAACTTCTCCAGACCAACCACATAGCGCTGTTTTTGCTTCATCACCTCACTGGTTAAAAAAAAAAGTTTATTTTACATAAGCTGAAATAAGAAAAAAGAAATGCACCCCAGACTTAACAACAAACTCTTGAAGACATGTATAAGGATTCTTACGCGCTCTTTTTTTCCAGCAGGACTTTAAAGGTGGAGATAAGCTCCAGGTATGAGGTCGGAGTAACATAGTTGTGACGCTGCAGCTCAGCCAAAAAGCGTGTCGAGAGATTGATAGTGGAAGTATGGAAACTCTGGCACATGCTTATGCAGCCAGCACGAGCATCATCCGTCATATCGATGTCCTCCAGGAAACGAGATGCCACAGCCTGTAGAGCGTCTTCCGGCCAGCTCTTTTGGGGAAAATTCAAGACAGAATGGTAAATGCTGCCAACAGCTGGTAGCATACATGGTATAGCCAAAGGTTTGTTGACAAATTATGAACTATAGATTTTGTTGCCCCATTTACCCATTGGAATACCTCCACTCTTTTTTTTTCCCCCACAGGTTGTCCACTAGATATCTGTTGCAATTTGCCTATTCAGCCACAAGAGCTTTAATAAAGTCAGACACTATTGTTGGGTTAGTACAATGTCTGGGGTAAAGTCAGTGCTCCAGTTTATCCCAGATGTGTTTAGTAGGATTGAGGCCAGGGCCCTGTGAAAGCCACTTGAGCTCTTATACCAAGAATCATATACTGTGTAATGGTCAGTTGTCCACAAACAATAGGCCATATTTACTATATAATTTGAGAATACTCGCATGATTTAGCACAATAAAATTGTTGTGGTATAATTCATAGTTATTTTATATTGCAACCAGGAGACCCTTACAAAACACATGTACTACTAACCTGGAACCAGTCTATAGTGCAGCAGTTGATAAGTGCAGGGAAACGTCGCAGCCGCCCTCGGAAGGTGTCACCTATTGGACTCATTGCCAGCACCACGTGCAACTGGCTACGACAGCGCTCTACAAACATGTTGTACAGTGCCAGTGGACTTCCATCTGTCTGCTTGTCCCGCTCCCGCTGACGGTCCAGGACTCGCATCCGTTCGCAGATTTCCTGCTTCTCATCCACTGCGAAAAGGTTAGGAACTTCACCTGTGTTTAGCAAATTGCTAACATCTTCAAGAAATGACTCCATCTTTATCTGGGTGTCAGTGAAGAGGAAGACTCCATGGGTATCACCGGCTGTTGATTTGCGCATTATAAGTTTTAGGTCATCCCGCCATTCTGTCATCCCATAACTCTTGGAGATCTCCACCTGAAAGAGCTCCGCTTCAGCCATGTGAGCAGCCAGGCGAGTCAGGGACTGCCGACCGCTCCCTCCGACACCGACCAGAAGCGCATGACCCCGTGGCTGTTTTAGGAGACGAGAGATCCTGCAGACATGCTCGATGGCGAATCGGAAGAGCACAAGATGCATAGGTGATTTGCTGATGTTGTTATACTCCTCTAGGTGGGTTTCTACCACCTGGCGTAGCTGATCAATGTCGCCAACCTCACGGTAGTTGCGATCTTCACCCTTGGGGTCATGGAAATCACAAAACATGAGGCTGCGCAAATCATTTTCGGTTACGCTTCCATCTCCATCAAAGTCCAGATGTTTGAAGAGCCGATGAAAGTCTTCCTTTAGGTGGGACTTGCAAACTGTCTGCAAAAAGTCCACCATCCAGGTGCGGTCTGACTGGTGAACTAAGCGGTCGTAATAAACTCTTTGCACCTGAGACAATACAGGTATTAAGTCAGAACATTGAGTTATCATAATATCTGAAAAGAAGTCTGTAGTATGAACAGACAAAAACGTTTCATCCTACCTCATGTACCCACAAGCGTTTAATAGCTTTGGGGTCATCTGCAGTGGCTGGGCAAGATAAACAAATGCCCTGGATGACACGAGAGAAATCCCGCAGGTTGAAAAGGTAATGAGACTTGTCTGGAGTAGGCAGCAGGTTTTTAGTGGCCTCCTGATACACTACCAGAGTGGCACCCACTATCTGAGAGGTTAAGCTGGCAAATTCTGAAGGAAAGGGAAATCTAGGAAAAGCCAAGTATCCATATTATTTTTGTCAGCACTAAAACTACACCCTAAACTTTCAGGACTAGTTTGACTGTTCTTATTTGTTTATTGCTGACATTTTACAACTAGCTGTTATTTGTTTTCAGAAAATGCTTGACCAAATACGTATTTAAGTCGTTACAAATGATTCTAAACATCAAACACACAAAAAAAACTACAGCTGTGTGTTTAGGACTTTGTAACTTATATAATACAGACGTTTACCGTATAGTCAAGTGCCAGTTTAGGATTCTGGAGAAAATGGTGTACATGCTCTTCTCGTCAAAGTCATTAATCGTTACTGTGTTAAAATGACGGAGGAAGCGAGCAGTCACTGGGTTTCTTCCACCGCCTGGAAACGACAATAAGACATCGGTCAGTGCAGGTGAGAAACAAAACCCTCTCAGGGGTCATTAAATATCATGCAGTGCTTTAAATCCAATTTTTTAAAATTGGACAGCCATTGTTGATTGTTTGTTTAAATTTTGTGCGAGACAGCAAGACCTACCAGGAGGCCCCATGGCACACATCAGTTGAATGTCAACCAGGTTGATCGTAGAGCAGTCCTTCAAGTCGTACCAATTCCAGTGGTCCAACCACTGGCGTAGAAGCTCCACAGGAGGCTGAGCGCCGTACGTCTCCCTCGCAGGCATATTCACATCATCTACAAACAGCACCTACACAAAAAAACAACACATTCAGTAACACATTTAAATCCTCCAAGAAAAATAATGTGCTTTCGCATCAATCTTTCTAAATTTCACTTTTAAGTGTCTAAACTGAGACAGACATGATTACAAATTGGTTGGTTGGTTGTCTGTCTCTAAGTGTTAGCCCTGCGATTAACTGCTCATTGTCCAGGGTGTACCGCACCTCACATCCTAAGTTAGCTGGGATAAACTCTAGCGACCCTGAACAGGATAAGCGCTAGATGAATGAATGAATTTGCCTATCCTGCAGTGGGGCCCAGATGGATTGCTGATCAGATGGTTATGAGTTCAATTCCTTGGACAAATAAACCACCACTGCTGGGCCCTTGAACAAGGCCCTTAACTCTAAACTGCTTATATGTCCGAATGGAGATAAATAGAAGTCTCTCTAGATAAGGACGTCTGCCACATGCCTTAAATGCGATGTAAGAGTTCACAAAGACCATAATATAGACGTAAGTCAATACACTGCAAGTCATAAGATCATTAAATGTTTGACAGTAATAAGATTATTATACAGTTGCTATTATAGCAGAACCCTACTATCTATCCATTTTATTTTCTGTAATGTTTATCCTATGCAGGGTCGAATGGAGCCTAGAGTCTGTCCCAGAAGAATGGTGGACGAGGAAGGGTGTACCCCCTGGACCAGGTGTCAATTCATCACAGCGCACCATTTTGGTATGCCAATTAACCTACTGCACAAATCTTTGGACTCGGATCGAAACTGAAGTACCATAAAACATCCAATGAAGCATAGAATGAACATGAAGACTTAGAAATAAAACCCCAGAGGTATGAGGCAAAAGGAAATTATGATTATGTATCATAATCTTGTATTCTATGTACACACCATCTTCTTTCCTATCGGGGGTCCAAACACTCCTTTGCGTCTCTTGTCCAGCTTGGAAGTGATGATGTTCTGCGTCTGAGCTGCTGTGGTTTGGGCTGAAAAGTTGATTAGCAGAGGACTGTATGCATCCTTGTTGAGCTTCTTCAACAGGAAGTCCTGTTGGGCAACAAAGAGTTTGGCTTAATCGCACAGGAAGGGTTTGGAGCTCAGGTTCTGCAGATATACAGAGAAATAAATGTCAGCATGCTCGTACCGTACGCTAGAGGAGGTTTAGAGCTTTAATAGCATGTGGCAGCTTAATGTTGTTATTTGTATAATGTTGTATAAAGAATCAGTTTACATAGACTAAAAAGGGATTTAAAGACTTTTAAATGATAGTAATATGAATCAAATTACTGCTTTAAGACCATAAATGTCTACAGCTGGCATGGTATTTTTGTAAGTTCTTGTATCTGGAATGGTTTGATAGAAATAATGAGTAATTATGACACTTCTCAAATGCCAACTGCCTCCATTGTCTTTGGGTCGGATAATTACCACGCAATAAGTGCAGATCTACACAAATCTGAATTGAATCGATCAAATTTTGCATTTATCAGCGGCTGAAAGACCATGGACTGAAATCACTTACCAGTTCCTGAAAGGACTGAGCACCCTCAATCGACAAGTGACATGATTTCACATCCACTTTAATCGGGCCATTAGTCATTTGCAGGCGTTAAAAAAAATTCACCCTGAAAGTTTCATATCTAGGGTTTTTTTCCCCTCGTGGTTCAGTCGAGAGCATGAAGACCGTGTTGGTGTCAGACGCTTGGTGTGTACTGACTCAGAAGGATGTAAACATAATCGATGCAAAATGGCTGCTAAAGTGTTATGACACTGTGAATCATTTTTGGCCCTTGCCAAATGAGGACTGATCGCCTTCTTTTTAACCGCACTATAAAACACGTTCGGTTTCACATCCGGAAAGTAAAAAAAACTACCTCCGGACGTACTTTGCCCCTGCACTTGTAACCGTTAATCTATAGCAAGCACAAGGGGGCCCGTACCATGGCTCAGTGTGTGTGTGTGTATGTGTGTGCAAAATATGAGCGTAACGAGGCGGGTAATGGATGAGGCTGTTAGTGTGATGGATCTCCAGCTGGTCGCGCCAAAAATAGCAGCCGTTTTCCACTCTTGCGCTCGATTAGAGGGATAGAACGAAGGAAAGGGGCGCGGCAGGGCGCCGTCGGTCTCAGCCTGACGGCTCGTTTATCACGAGCTGCTGTCTTGCACACACATGTAACACACAGATATACACGCTCTAGCTCCAGCAGCGTTGAGGTACCGAGAGCGTGAGTGATAAACCCCCTTGGTGCTAAACACCTTCGCTAAACGTCTCCAGTAACAAAGATCCCACGAGGAATTGTTTATTTCTGTCTACCTTCAGCTGTTCCTTAGAGGATGATTAAAAAGCTTAAGGCTTTTTTAGGGTTAGGCCTTAACCCTAACCCTAAACATGTTGAATCATTTTCAGAACGCCTCGTCTTCCTAATAAAGCGTAGCGTGATTAGTTGAATCAGGTGTGAATGGCATGAGTGACGTCCGAAAGCTCAACTTATTGATTAGATCCACTTACTATGATGTACACACTCTTGCCGGTTCCGGTGGGCCCCACAAAGATGGTGGGCTTCTGGTGTGTAACGAGTAGCTCCATCAGAGCCGTATAACGCACTGTGTCTTCGGTGGGCACAATGATCTCGTTGAACTGCATGTCCCTGGGGATCGGTGGTGCCTGTTTCAGCTCCTCGGTCCATGCCTCCCATCGGCCCAAACCCTGAGATGAACAATTATTTATTTATTCATTTATTGTTGCACATATTTCAGAAATTACTCATGAGTTTTGTATCTTGGGTTGAAATAATGAAAAGGTTGATGTTCTCTTTTTTTTTTGTGCCATATTACATTTTAGCAGTAGCTAAGTGTGCGGAATAGTTGACTCTAGACTGCCCCTAGTGGAATAAACGAGAACTACAATCAATTTAAATTTGATCCTTAATTCATTTGGAATTTGTTAGCTGGATTTCTAACCCTTCATCCAGAAATTTCTTTTCATGTGCACTTTTTGCGTTTCAGGAGTCATAAATAAAATTTGAAAAAATAAAATAGGAACAAATAGGAAGATTCGATCCTTGATCTTTTCTGGAGACGCTCTAGCAGGCCCGTAACAGATGTCCTCTCGGCACTCGTTCGTTTATCAAGTCTTTTGGGGGTTTTTTTGCCTTAAGTGAACGCAGCATATTCGGGTTTGTGTAGCGATTAGGCAGCTATCTGGAAAACAGCAGCTCAGATAATCCATACTAACATCCATCCTAAGGTCATGGATTACACACACTAACATGTTTCATGGCCGCAGGATCGTTATAACTATAATTAGAGAATTGTAATTGGATAATGAATTTTCCTCCAAACAATTTTCTCATTTCATTACACTGAGAATGTTGAACGCTTTCACTTTAGGACAGCAAATCATCTTCTGGCCCGTTTATATTAAATGTAAACTGTAGTTCAAGCTCAAGTTTAATTGTCACATGTACATTATATTGTGGTACAACATACAGTGAAATTCTTTGGCGACCGACCGAAAGTTTGCTGTAAAGTGGGGGGTGAGGGAGAGAGGGAAATTGTAGAAGGGGGTTGCGTATAATTTTCTATATATATAATGTATAGTCCAAGAGGCTGATATATTTCTCTATATTTATAATACTCATTAATTAATGTGCTTGTTGTAGTATGTTTATTGTTTTTGAGAATAATTTGATTGGTGGATGCGTGTCATCGACTTAATGAGATGCATAGATAACGATGTAATTGCTGATATGTTTCTCTGGGCAACATTTATTTAGTAGTTGTGTAATATCTTGGCACCCTATAAGAAAGGAAAAAAGAACAAGAATGGCAGTTTAGAGCTTTAATTGCGTTAGATTAATGTAACCGCACACTACTGAGGTGTAGGAGGAATAAAGCACTGCTGTTGGTGTGTTAGCCATTCCCATAGTGAATTCTTTTACTAAAACATTACATGTTGCTTTTAATTCTCTAAATAACGTGTCTTATAGTGTTTTTCGGATTTGAAATTTAAACACTGCAGTCAAAAAGACTGTAGAATAATGTACAGACTAAACTGCATCTAATCTCTGCCGAACGAAGCTTTACCGCCCGGTTATGTTACTGCGCCCCATCAGAAACACTAATTACAACCTTTTTTTTTTTACGTCGACCAAAAAAAAAAAAACGGAGCATTACCGTAAAACATATCTCGGAAGCTCTTTTCTATCTCTGTCTGTTGAGACCCGTATTTTTAGAAAGTAATGAGGTATGAAATTGATGCATTTGGCCAGGTTCTTCATGAAGCCTTATTAGTCAGAATTATGGCTCATGACCGAAACTAATTACGGGATAAATCAGTGCTTTATCACAGTTTGACAAAAATGAGTATTAGGATAGATATCATTTTCTCACGCTTCCTAAGTAGCCAGGGTTTTTTTCTAGCAGCGCCTCTGCTAGCGTATTTAGAGAACAGGCCAATGGATAGAGACAACATTGTATAGTAGACCAGTAAAGGGTTAATGTTTTTCCATGTCCAAATGTGTTAAAGCGGTCATCGGATGCCCATTTCCACACAATTTGTCATGTTTCTTTATGCTATTTATGAAATGCCTAACATATTTTAGCGGTTGTGAGAAAAAAAAGTTTATTTCCTTGGCTTAAACCAGCTACCCATGTTGGTGTATGTCCCTTTAAATGCTAATGATCTACTGCTCACCGCACCCCTAGTGTTGCGGATTTAGCGATTTTGTCGCTATATTTAGCGAGTATTCAGACCCCTCTAGCGCCATATGTTTTTTTTTAAAAGCGACTAGCAACAAATCTAGCGACTTTCTTTGGTGTTATTGGAGACTCTATCGTTTAAGATGAAGAATTAGAATTGAAAAGGAAATAGTTAGAGTAGTAAAATTAAGCTCATCCGTAGCAGACATGGTTTGACCCTCTTTCCCTTTCGTGTCCTCTGACCTCTTTGATGAAGCGGTACCCGTACAGTGTGCCCTCGGGAGGTGCGGGAACCGTCAGTTGCTTGCTTGGCGCATCTACGTGCTCCAGAATGCCATGACTTTTTCGTGTCTCTTCAGACAGAGGACCTTTTAGTAGCTCTCTCACCAGACCATCAAACTTCACTCTTCCAGGCTCTGTGCAGCTGGCACCCACTGACCACATCAGTGAGAACACAAAAATACCCTAGTCAGGAAAAACATAAAACACTACTAAAAATTGTGACGTGTGTAAAAAAAATTAGCATTTTAAAATGATGCACGTAACGCAATGCTCCATTTGAACACTTGAGGTCCTTAATATACGTAACCTTCATCATTCATCTATTATCTAGTGTTTATCCTGTTCAGGGTCGTGGGGGCGCTGTAGTTTATCCCAGATAACTTAGTGTGTGAGTTAGGGCGGGGTACATCCTGTACAATCAGCAGTTAATCACAGCACTAACACTTAGAGACACACACACATTCACACACACATTCACTCCTATGTACAATTTAGTTATATTATGTATGATGGTACAGAGAGCATTTACATTTTTTAAAACATTTTTTTAATTTTTATTTTTTATTTTACTTACTAGGATGCTCATAATCCATATGATAGCACAGTAATAATTATTGATGCACTGATACCAGTATCTCAGCCCCAATACCATGTGCTTCATGTACTCGTAAAAAAAAAAAAAACAATAACAAAAAGTAATAATTATTGTTAAAATATTGTACTTGTTTTTATTGTAATTAATTTTTACTTTTTAATTTGTAATTCATTTTTATTGTATTGCTTCTCCTACATTTTTGTGTTATTGAGGAGGACATGGCACTCAAACTGCTGGGAGAAATGAACGTGTTTATTTATTAATACGTTTATGCTGTAGGTTTGATGCTAAGCTTAATTATAAATCATTCATCATAAAATGTGTACAAAGTAAATACTAATACTAATTAGTATATTGTATAATTTTAGTATAGTGATCCTCCAAGCCATCTGTGCTATGCTGCTACAGGCTTATGGCATAATACATAATAACTAAAAATCCATTTAAGCAAGATATTGTTCCAAACTGTAATACCATTAAACTTCCCTTTATCCCTTTAAACCACTACTGACCTTTTAGGACACGCCACTGAAAAACAAATACTAGAGGCAATAAATCGCGTAAACAGTTTCGGTTGTGCATATGGGATTACTACCACTCTTACTTTGGAATCATGTGTGGGTTTAAAATCACTGTATTTAAACATGTATTTTAGATTCGTTTGTCTGCCGAGCTTTATTGACCAGAAGCCATGTGAAATAACTAGGAGAGAGCCACAGATGGGAAGATGCTGTCATCGGCTAATCAATAACGCTAGACGTCTGGATCGATGTTGTTTTGTGTGCTGATACGATGCGTTGGGGGGGGGAAAAAAATCATCACACATTCATAGAAAGCAACCGTTTAGCAAGCAGGCGAAGAGAATTGAAACTGAATAGATTCTGCAGGAGAATCAACTGCAGAAGAGTGACCGACACGCTCCGACACACACTGTAGGGATCATTTTTGAAAAAACTTGGATTAGGTTTCAGTTCGTCCTGGGAAGGACAGATACCGAAGGGATTCCGAGTCGTTCCTCTTGTACCGTGAAAACGTTTCCCCAAAATAGCTTAATGATATTTACATCGGGTGCTTGTAAAAGTCTATGAGGCCACTTCTCAGTCATGTTGTGTGTATCAGCGGATTATTTTCCTGACACAGTTGAAGTGGTAGCTCAGTGGTTAAGGTGTTGGACTGCTGATCCGGGGTTCGATTCCCAGCACTGCCATGCTACCGCTTCTGGGCCCCTGAGCAAGGCACTTAACCCTCAACTGCTCGGTTGTAAGTTGCTCTGGATAAGAGCGTCTGCCAAATGCTGTAAATGTAAATTGTACCACCTTAAGGGTGTACAACGTTTGAACCAATGGATGTACGTGGTGCTCCAGAAAGGTCCGGGAGTCTTTGGTAGTGATGCATTCCATCTAGCACAAGCAACGGGTCTAAGGAATGCCATGGACACAGCAGTCCAGGTGGTAAGTTTCTTCAAAGCTTCTCCACACTGTAAGTCTCTTGGGAGTGGGAAAGGCCGTGAAGGTGACCACCTCAGAACATATAATCACATAACGTTGTCTTGTCAGCAGGGGTGGATTTAACTGATAAGCAAAGGATGCAGCCAAACGGAGGAGCTCTCTCACAGCCGTCGTTCTTACCTGCCAAGCAAAGAATCTCCAGTGGCCATGTCGGATCAGTGGTTAAAGCATGGAAAAACAGGTAAGTGAGCGACCTAGTTTCTGTTGTCATATGTGATCCGCAATGATGGCGTACTAAACAAATCCCAGAAACGCCAGGCTTGGCTTTTTAACCAGATTTTTAAGGAAAGAGAAAGCGTGAGCAAGGAGTACAAAGAAATGATAGAACTGATGATCAATTTGGCAGCTGTGGATCAACTTCAATCTTCTGTCAGCACTCTATTGTGTTCAGGGTCATGGCACATCACACACTGACATACACTCATCGTCACTTAGGGCAAATATACAGTATAGTACAGAGACCGAAGATGTTTTAGGGAACTGAAGGCAACCGGAGTACGTGAGGAGAGTGTGTGTGTGTGAAAGTCTGTATAAAGCACTAAGTAGTTGTGAGGTTAAGGGTTGTGCAGTCTCTCACCTCCAGCCAGGCGGATATGTCTCTCTCGTTCATTCCTTTCATCCGGCCCTCGTCTCTAAACTCGTCCATCATGCAGTCCATCAGGTTCATCAGGGAGTGCACCAAGTTGGTGTCTGATGTCGGAGACAACTCCTAATGTAGGTCATATAACAGAAAGAGCGAAAGGTCAGATCTGTCTTTTATGAAGGAGTGAGACTATGCTTGAAGGTAACGCTGACCCAAATAGTGTACAGGCCAAATATTTACTTCACTTTGATAAATACTAGCTTGAGTTTGGTCAATACTTTCTTTTAAAAACATTTGTGCGTTACTGATATCAGAGAGCATTGTGCTTTGTGATTGCTTACGGGACTCCATTTATTTATTTATTTTAAATATTTATTTTTGGGCTTTTTGTCATTATGGACAGGACAGAGGTAATTAATTTGATATTAAATATCTCATCACTAGACACTGGAGGCAGCCCAAACATTACGCTAACGAAGTAGATAAGCTAAGATGTACTTCTTAAAAATAGTTAATACTCAGTAACTAACATCTGAATAGTACATCAGGACAAAATGTGCTAATGTTGTTTATAAGGGTTCATTTAGTCTTTTTAATGCAATTATCAGGACATGGTAATAAAAGTGAACATGGGGGGTTTTAGTTTAATATGCTGAAAAACTGTTATTGCCTTCAGGGGAAACATTATTTAGGGTTGGTTTTTTTGTTGTTGTTTTTTTTTGCAGAGTAGGCCAGGCATTTGGGCCCAGGACAATAAGAGTCACCAAAATCATGACTTCGGCATTTTCTCTCAAGGCGGAGTGAACAGGGTGAGAGAGAGAGGGTGAGAGAGAGAGGGTGAGAGAGAGAGGGTGAGAGAGAGAGGGTGAGAGAGAGGGGGTGAGAGAGAGGGTGAGAGAGATGTTGCCAGAGCAGTCATTTATTCGCATTTCAGAGAGAGGAGAGAGAGGAGAGAGAGGAGAGAGAGGAGAGAGAGAGGAGAGAGAGAG
>JAOUQX010000040.1:2892056-2905602 GCA_028566295.1 Liobagrus marginatus
CCCCCTTACAATCCCCCGCCCCTTTATAGCAAATAAAGCCCCTTTATATTTCAGTTAGTCCTCAAAGCATTTCACTGTATGTTTTATCACGTATAATGTACATGTGACAAATAAACTTTGAACTTGAACTAACGTAAATAGCTATCGCTTTTCTTCTCTACACGTTAAAGCTCAACCTCCGGGTCAGTAGGTGGCGGTAATGCACCAAAAGGCGTTTTTTCAAATATACAACAGAGGAAGAGTATTTAAACGTACGTGCGCGGTCATGCGCAGTTCTACTTGTAGATGAGAGATTTGGAAGCTGATGTGAAAAGCGTTTGGTAAATTAAAGTCTGAGTTTGTTTGCATTTTTTAAAAATTGCCTCATCGATTCATTAAGTGATTCATTTACACAAATCGATTGTGTAAAAATAATATTATATGAGTTAGGGTTACACAGAGACCTGGGATGTGTTGAAGCATTTTAATTGAAATTAGAAGTTTAATATTAGCTCGAATCCGTCAATTCTCCGTTCAATTCCTTTTTATTAAACATTTAAAAATAAATGTATATTGTTAGTGCAAAGTTATATTTAAAAAAGAAATATTTTTATAACGTGTTTATTTCCTATGATTTGTACAATTTTATAAAGCAAAAAACACTTTTATTGGGTATTAATTAAATAATATTTACTTAAAAATTAATTAATTTTATAATTGTTCATTGTTTCCCATTCATTCATACAACTAAAATATAAACTTAAAGATCTATTTTCATTATTATTGTGAATTTTCTATCTATCTATCTAGCTAGTTACATCAGCTCGTCAGCATTTGCAAAGGTCGTCGGCAGGGGGCGCATAAAACGGGGTAAAGACAAATACGTTCATACGGAGCATTGTTCATATCAACATATGAAAGGTATCTTTATTAAATTTCGTTCTCCTAATTTCTGTATTTTTGGAAAGAAATAATAACAAACAATATTTAGAAAAAATGTGACGATGATGAAATTGTTGGGGAAATGCATTTTTTACCACATAAAATGAATAGAGGATATAAGGATTCAAGCAAATAATGTCAATTTTGATTTTTAATACTTTTTGGGCAATGGTTTACTAATGATTTATTAGTAATAATAAATAATGCATATATCATTTTATATATATTCATGTATCTATATATATGCCAATTTATTTTATTTATTTAATGTTTACCAAAGCAAAGAAATCAATTGGAGACCCAAACGTCATTATGAAAAAGCTTACAGCAACTGCTATTCCTAGGCAGTCTCCCATCCAATTACTAACCAGGTCTGTCCCTACTTAGCTTCTGAGACCAAAGGAGATCAAGCATTTTCAGAGCAGACTGGCCGCAAAATAGAACTGCTGTGAAGATTTGCCCTTTTATTTATTTAATAATTGAAGATCTGAATGATTATTGACATTTTCAGATCCTATTTGTCACATACACATACATGCATACATGCAGTGAAATGTTTTATTTTCCGCATATCCCACCCAGCATACCTGTCAGAATACGCTGGGGTCAGAATTATTTAATGTTTACCAAAGCAAAGATGGCAATTGGGGACCCAAACAACGGCATAATGAAAAAGCTTACAGCACCTGGTATTCCCAGGCAGTCTCCCATCCAAGTACTAACCAGGCCCATCCCTACTTAGCTTCCGAAATGAAACCGAATCGAGAGTTCTCAGAGCAGTCTGGCTGCAAGTGACGATTGATGTGAAGATTTTCCCTTTTATTTATTTAGTGTTTATTGTTTAATGTTTTAATGGTAGGTGTGTATTGTGTAGGATTAGGAGTAGGGTAAGTGTGTGTGTGTGATGTGTAGGTTTAGGAGTAGAGAAAGTGTGTAGGTTTAGGAGAAGGGGGTAGGGGTGTGCAATGTGTGGGTTTAGGAGTAAGGGTTGGGTAGGTGTGTGTGTGTGTGTGAGTTTAGGAGTAAGGGTTGGGTAGGTGTGTGTGGTGTAGGTTTAAGAGTAGGGGTGTGATGTGTGGGTTTAAGAGTAGGGTAGGTGTACAAGGTTTAGGAGAAGGGGTAGGGTACAGGTGTGTGATGTGTAGGTTAAGGAGTGGGGTAAGGGTGGGATGTATAGGTTTAGGAGTAGGGAGGGGTAGGGTAGGTGTGTGTGTGATGTAGGTTTAGGAGTAGGGTAGGTGTGTGTGTGATGTGTAGATTTAGGAGTAGGGTAGGGGTGTGTGATGTGTAGGTTTAGGAGGAGTCGGGGGGTGTGATGAAGGTACAGTAGAATTGAGAGCTAGATGCTACTGCCTACAACAAACCACCTCATGAGCTACCATTAGACATTCAACATTCAATTGAACTAATAGAATTTGAGAACAGAAACAGACAGTTGCCAATTGGGATGGAAAGCAAGAATAGACGAATGCCAAGGTAGCGTGCTATGAAACCATTAACCAACAGGATGTCAGTGATTGAGCTACCCCCCCCCCCCCAAACAGACCCACAAGCACAGTATTGTCACAATTGACCTTAGCTAACATATCGGTAGAGAATGAGTTAAGAGAGAGTAAAGGAATTAACTTTGTAGAACAAAAATGGAGAAAGTACAGAAGACTTGAGAGGCGCTACGTTGCATAAGCTCATCTAACACTCCGGCTGATAACCATGACAAGACGACCGTTGGAGCACCAACCTCGCAGCAGTGAGAAGAGGCAATACCAAATAAGGACACACCCGACTGAGGCAAGAAGGAAACAATCCAGTGTTGAGAAGCTAAACCAATATGTTTTTAGTATAGTTAAAGCTTACTTTAAGTTTTATTTGGGTTGAGATGCATAGCAACCCTGTACAATGTGTTTTAGGTAACTGATTCTTTTTATTACATTTTAACCGTGTATGACCAACTTGAAATGAGAAATTAAGTAAGAATGATGTAATGTCCAAGAGTATCTAACCAACTTGACAAGCTTCTTTTGACCTTAATACTTCTTATGCTGAGATTATTTAAGATATGATAGCTGATTGAAACGTATCATAGACATTTTCATATTTAGAGATTTCTCTGAGGAGAATTTTTATATTATTTTTGTAGTTTTTTAATCTTAAATAAAACTAAGGGCCTCCCATTGTGAGGAACCCTGAACTCTACACGGCAAGGTGTATTGTGTCTTTTCTCCATAGTCTTAAGACAGTTGTAATGGCTGGCTTAAACCGAAGGGCTGTCTTCGGATTGGCCAGACGTGAACTGGGCAGCACAACAGATCCAAGTGCAGGCTTAGAGAACATGATTCTTTATTTAAACGGTGTGCAAACCCGGCAAACACTCGAACATACAAGAAACATTTCAACAATTAATAAACCCCGCTGGTCTAAACCAGCGCCCGCTATTTATACTACACGTGATTAACTTAAACTAAACACAAACAGGTGTACGTCGTTAAGGTGGTGCGTGACAGTGGACGTGAGCGTGTGTGTGCGCAAACAGTCTAGGGCGTACGCGCACAATCCTTTAGCGCCCTTAGGTGGACGTCCAGGCCACTGTCCTGGCCCGTTACAACAGTAATAGAATCCTCAGGTAGTCAGAAGAAGAACAAAGAAGAAACCAGGATCATACAGGAAGAAGGTGGATCACTGGCTGGAGAAAATCTGCTACAAGAGTTGCTAAACATATCTAAGAAAGCTCCTCAGAAACTTAGTGTGGACCAGAGATCCCACTAAAAGAGAGTGGAAAAAGATGGACATGCTAGAGTTAGCCATAATACTGCTAAGACATAGAAAAAGTGATTGTGAAGGGCCCAATGAAAATATACCAAAGCTCATTGAAAACCATGTGCAAGATGGTCTACAATACGAGAGGATTAATACCACCCTCCTTAACAGATGTGAATATCCAACTTAAAACGAAAGTCGTAAAAAAAAAGATTTGGGATTTCATTCCAAGCAGGAGATGAGATCTGAGTTTTGGGAGAACAATCTATGGGAATATATAGATTAGTTGAAGGGGTGTCGGTGGAAATAGACACACAAGGACGAAGTTATTCACCAACTGAATTCAAGAAAGTTTAACCAAAAAGAAATGTCAAATAACTATCATTCCCGTGCCCCCACAGGTAAGCTGGGGAATTAGCCATGAAGAAAGGTAAAAGGGGCACAGGAAAAAGGTAAGAACGGACCTAAAAACTGCTCTAAGAATATTAGCATGACTTATTTCTGCGTATAAGCATAACTGAATCTAGGATTAACAGAAGAAATCCAAATCACAGAAGTAGTGTTTCAAACATGTGAGGTAAGAGACACCACACAAAGGCCCTGTGGCCAGGAAACTTAAGGGCGAATTACACATCCAAAGTAGTAATACAGATATTACAAGAACACATAGAAGTAGGAAATGCAAGTGCGATGATTCAGGGCTGTATTAACTTTACTCAAAGTGACACTAGTGCATGGTCTCGTTGCTTAGCACTAGATGGGACAATCAAACATTAAATATCCACTAATGAAAAATGATCCAGAAATTAAGAGAGAAATACAAGAACTTAATGTTACCGACCTACCACAGGCACAAAGACTTCAACGGTCAAGCTCGCAAAAGAAAGAAGTTCATATTTACCATCTAAAATACATCAACCCCTATGGGTTGGAACACTCTTCAAATCTGATACTAACCCTACACAGTTTGCACCTTACAAATCAATTAATTTGACAACCTTTAGTAACGAAACACGATGTTCTAGTAAGGACAAACCAAAACCAAATGGCCCAAATTGTAAATATCGAAAGACAAATGGTTAAAAACAAATAAATAAATAAATAAAATAAAAAAAGACTCTGGGAAAAGGTATTAATGCCATCCAGTTAGCACTTCTGACCAGAGGAAGGAATTAATCAATCTTGTCATGCTATCAAATATTTGAATCTCAAGGAATGCCAGGTTTTCCTTACTGGCTAACTAGATATGACCGAACTACACAGCTAGATTCTAAAAGCAAACCAATATTAAAAAGAATGCCTGGGCTAAATGAGAGCCAAGCGAATATTACATATAGGAATATTAAACTACTTTAGAAATAATGTTACTTGTAAAAACACAAGGATGTTTAGCACTACACATGCCTGAAACTACTGGAAATAAAAAGTCCTAGGGAAAGTCCAAGACCAGAGTAATGTTTGGCCTATAGGAGCCTACTTTACTGGTTCACATTGGACATCAGTATCACCTTTGGGTTTCTAGAATGGAGAACAGCTAAAACTAAAGTGTATTGATATGGCAGAATATTTAATAAATTATGATTTGACCAAAAAAGTAAACTGTAAAGTCCAAGGATGTTGGTTTTTCCATTCTTGTTAGATGACTCTGAAGAAAATTCACTTATTTAATTTTGTCTACACATAAAACACACACATGCACCAAGGTAAATCCATTAGTTCTTAAACTTAAAACGTTTGCGTTGGCTAATATAGAAAAAAAAGGGATAAAAGAAGACAGCATGAGAACTATTGTAAGTTACTTGCTCATACAAAGTAATTAAAAAATTTAATCTTTAGTCCTTTTGACTATCAGAAACATGTCAATTTTATAGCCACAAACAATTTATAAACATAGGGCAACACACACATGATTAACACCTTTAAACTTTAATTAATTATCTCCTCATGTAATGTAATTAAAAAAACTATTAAAAATATGTATTAGGAGCATATTCCTGTTTTACCACCAGACAAAAGCATGAACAGAAGAAAGAAAATTATAATAAAGACATTAAATCCTAACAAAATGGCTTACCTGTTTGATCTGTTGTAGATCAAGACTTTGTTTCCTGAAAAAGAACTGTTTTAAGCATTCACGTAAGAAAAAAGCATTTAGTACATCAGTTAACTGCTTCTAAATTTCAATTTATCCTTGGGAGAAAATTCATTTAGTAAAAATATTTACCTGACTCAGTTTGGCATCTTGACAACTTGAGAGGAACCAGAATAAAGGGGAAACCCATACTCATTTTGTTGGCATTGTGATTTTAAGTCATAATTTATAAATACTGGAGAGTATGATTGAAAAATTATGTTCATTCTATGGTCAAAAACTCTGGTCACTTGTGTAATCAGGAGCTCCCGAGTATCTTATAAACCAGTTCAACATTTTTTATTTTAACTCTAATTTTCTACTAGGACGAATTTTAAAAATATCTTTAACCTTAGGATTTAATTAAGCAACTTAATCAATTTTTATGGTACAAGCTATTCAGGTAATAAGGTAAAGACCAACTACTAAAGTTACGAACTTGTCCCCATGAGGAAAAGTATCCTAGAGTTTCAGTTTATTCAAATTTCTGAGTGTTGACAATCTTATATGTTATTTGTAAACGTGTAATAACTCGAGAGACCGATCTAGTCAAGATGAATTATTTTACTTGAGAGGAACCAGCAGCAAGCAATACACACCCACGGTGCAGACTCACAGGTGGATTAAATCTACCCCCGACACCATCTTCTTTGCTGTATTTTCAACCCAGGTCAAAAGGCAAATGGTTGCCCCCTACAGGTCAACCACAAACCACAGCTCAGTCTATAACAAAAAGTTTAGTCAGGACCGTGTGTGAAAACCTTTTTTTGCCCGTTTTGACGCGCACGCGCACGCTCCGTCCGTCAGAAACCTCGTACTTTACCTCACAATCTCCTCCATTCGACTTTTTGCTGTGTAAACAGCAGGGAATCGTTCTTTAGACCGTACTTATTAATAAAATAATTGAATGACAAATCGGTATATTGAGAATTAATTAATCCGGTTCTGTTACTTCGACCAGGAGGCGGGATTTTCGCGGATCTGGGCCGTTTCCTGTAAATGTAACGCCAGACCGCGCCTATCAAGGAAATGCTTTTACTTTCGTTTCTTTTTTTTTTGCAAAGCCGTGCGCTCTTTCTCCTTGTCTTTTAAAATATTTGGACTTTCACCAAATCCAGGTAAGAAATAAGAAGTTTTAACTCTGT
Organism: Liobagrus marginatus; assembly: GCA_028566295.1. NCBI lineage: Eukaryota > Metazoa > Chordata > Actinopteri > Siluriformes > Amblycipitidae > Liobagrus > Liobagrus marginatus. The sequence goes on from JAOUQX010000040.1 coordinate 2,899,008, forward strand.
AGAACAGTAAAAGTGTCTAACCAAGTGTTTGGGGACCCGGATGTGGGACGATAAAAGTTGGACTTTTCTGTTCTGTTTGGATTCAACCGTAGGTAAAGAAAAATATATCATTGCGTAGCAATTGTTTGACATTGGGAAGTCTATGCATTGTAGAGAATTTCAGCTAATAATTGTTAGTTTACCACGAACTAGTTCACTGGTAGAAAGAATGGTTCATATGTTGTCGTTGTTGTTTTTGTTGTTTAATTATTGTTTGTGCTTTTAAGCAGTTAAAACGATACGAAATGTCATGTTTAGCCTTAATTTCAGTTCTATAACAGCTAAATGATAGTTGCTTTGAATAATGAACCAGCTCAGATATGATATGACGCACTTATTAGCATATTGGTGATTTGCATATTTGTGATTTGCATATTCACGTCGTTGTAATGATCATTTCACATCAATGCTTAGATTAAAACTGTTTTAGCAGATTTAAAACTGATATTTTTATATTGCAGCAAGGTTAAATGCTCAAATCTAATTGGTTGGAAGGTGTTATTTTTATTTAGTATTACTGGTTTAATATAAAATTAGTTCCTATTAAAAAAAATAAAAGGGTTTCTCTGAAGATTGACAAACTACTAAACTATGTTTTCTAATGGCTAGCTAGAGAGGCAGGCAGGCGCAGTATAAGAATGGCACTGTTGTAAACAGATCCAGCCACACCTGCTTTGTGTCTGTAATTTAATGCTTTAAAAAAAAGCGCACATAGACTACAGCATACTAAAGTTATAATATATATATATTTTTTCTTAGACATTTTGGAAGTAGACACCAAGAAATGGCTACACTGTTTGAGTTAAATATATATCCATATTTACATTTTTGAAAAGTTTGTAACCAATGTTTATGATACACACTGGTGGCTTATTGACGATGCCAGTATAACACACCTTTGTGATGTGAGCTGTAAACCCACGTTAAAGTTTAGAGACCGGCTGTTTCAACTGCAAGCAAAAACATGTTTGCAAACAGTTTTAAAGATTGATGTTTACTTGTTTTGTGTTTATTGCTGTGCTATGTTAAGCTGTACAAAGTTAGTAACATTACGGAGAGTAAAGAGATTAATTTGATGGTTTTGTACATAATGGACTAAATAAATATGCAATTTTAAGATTCATTATCAGTGGTTTACTTTTTTCTTTTTCTTTTTTTGTTTTTTGCTTTAGTCATGGAAGAGGACAGAAAGGTCATTCTGACCCCAGATGGGACTAAGATTGTAAAACAATGTAGCGTTTCATTGTGCCAGGTGCTACAAGGAAAGTTTCAGTGTCCTGCCCAGATTCACAACGTGGAGGCTGGTGCAGATTTGCCCAGTTTCTACAGAAAAAGAGCCATTGTGCCTGAGATTAAGTACCAAAAGCAGCTGTCTAATAACCTGAACGTGTTGGTGTGGAAAGATGACCTTACTACACATACGGTCGATGCGGTGGTAAATGCGGCAAACGAGAAACTGAGTCATGGCGCAGGACTTGCTGGAGCTCTGAGTCAAGCTGGAGGTCCTATGATCCAGAGATGTAGTGATGCGATTATAAGAAACTTTGGTATAGTTAACACCGGTAAAGTTGTTTGCACCCCAGCTGGAAATCTACCTTGTAAAATGATCCTACATGCTGTCGGACCCTGTGTGTCACTAAATCCAACACATCATGAATTTCGCCAAGCAGCAGAACTTTTACAGGAAACAATTCGCAACATCTTAAAAACTGCTTTCTCTGAAAACCTACAGTCTGTTGCAATCCCTGCAATAAGCTCAGGCATTTTCAATTTCCCGCTGGCAAAGTGTGCCGAAATCATTGTAACAACTGTGAGGTTGTTTGGTGCAAAAGAAAGAAGTCTCGAGGTTCGCCTGGTGAATCACGACGATCCCTCAGTTCAAGAGATGCTGAACGCTTGCTTACAAATTCTGGGGTCAAGTGACCCATTGCCAAAGCAAAACCTAGGCAATCCACTAAATCAGTCTTCACTCCCCAGTCTGGATTTTGGAAATGTGACCCTTAACCTTAAAACCGGTTCCATTGAGGATGAGACAGTAAGTTCAAAACATTACCCTCTATGATGTGTATATTTATTATATTGGACTACTTTGACTAGAGACACCAAACCAATCGTCCTCTCGTGTGTTTGTTGAACATCTCATGGCCCAAAGTGCAGTCGGTGTTCTGTAGTTGTTTCCTCCTAACGGTGTTCAGCGGTCATATTTAGTGCCATACTTTTGCCAATGTAGCATTTGTAGAGATATAAAATTATATGAAGTGTAAAATGAATCAATTATGTTAATGATTGTTAACCTTTATTGTTGTTTGACCATTTTACTGTTTGTGTCTTTAGACAGATATCATTGTAAACACAACTGGGGTGGACTTAGATTTATCAAAAGGGCTGGTTTCAAAAGCTCTACTGTCAAAAGCCGGTGTGAAGATTCAACAGGAATTAAAACGGCAAAATCATGGACCTGTTCATGAGAGTGAAATTATTGAAACTTCTGGCTATAAGCTGAAATGTAAAGCAGTGTTACACACCGTCTGTGCGGCAAAACCCAACAGAGGGCATTACCATGAACAGGTTACATTTTTATTATATAACCAATGTCTTCCTTTTTAGCTATTTTGTATTAAATGTTAAGCTTTTTGTCCAAAGAAAATTAACATTGTCTTTCCCAGGTTCTTAACACGGTGGTCACAAATTGCCTTAGAAAGACATGCCAAAAAAATTTTTCAACGATATCGTTTCCCGCTCTCGGGACGGGGAACCTTGGCCTTCAAAAAGGTGAAGTTTCTCGTATTATGACCACTGCAGTGGAGCAGTTTTCCAAAGCCTATACAGGCACCAAATTGACCGTATTTTTTGTGATTTTTCCAAGCGATGTTGATACGCTGAAGGTACACCTAAGCTTTCATTCATTATAATGTACAGTATGTTGTCTTATTAGCTAGAATACTGTAAATCTTAAGATGTTAAGTGTTCATTCATCTGTGATTTTATTTTAGGCTTTTAAGGATAGAATGGATCAAACTAGCGTGACTCTGCCGAGCCTTAAAATCTCCAGCAGCACCAAGGTCAAAGGTAAGGAAATATATATACAGTATATATTTTTTTACTGTGAGTATGGTGTCCTGATGTCACGCAAAACTGTGTTGCATTTGTACGCTTAATGAGAGTCAGCTAAACGCTGGATTTTCCAAATAAAGTAAAGTTTACGGTGTAGTCTCATTCATTTGCACACCAATCAGAATCTAACAAACTGTGACTGGGTAAACGCAGTCAGAAACTCTCTTGGTTAATAGTAGCTGTTATGAAGTCCTCCAGACAGTTTGAAGTGCTGGCTACCTTTGTGACCCTCTCTGTAAAAACCCAGTTTTAGTAATTTTGTGATTTTCTGTTTTCTACATAAAATCATCCTTCATATTTTTTATATTATTAATAACAAGAACGTAATAAAATAAGTAAAAGTAAACCCAGAGGTGACTGAAATCCATGTTTTAGTACTTTGGGCATATCTAATTATTATCTTATCAGTAATAATATTTATAATCAATAATAATAATTATTATTATCTAATTATGCGACTTTAGATGGGGTTTCACAGCGGGGTCACATTTAGCTGGAAGTATCGCTGTAGCTAATTTTGGAATTGACCCCAACAGGGTCATGGCAGGGTCATACGTTTTAGATAGATTTTCAACGACAGCTGTGTTACGTGTGAAATATATATTTTATTCCCAGTGTATTTCTGACTTACAACTGGTAACAGGTATGTTTTGGATGTTTATGATTTCGGTTTGCCATTGTTTTTTTAAATTTTATACCATAGATTAAAAATAAATGATTTGTCTTTCTTCACCGTTTTGACAGGTTCAGGTTTTCACAAGACTCTGGAATTTGAAAACCCGTTTATCGAACTCTTCGCCCCCTCTCGAGAGACACACAGAGAAGCCAAATCCTGGATATGTAGGATCCTGTGTTCAAGCCATGAGAGGCTAGAAATATACAATAACAACATTGTGCATCTGAACCTGGCGGCTCATGAAAAGCTGATGAACCTTCAGAGTCTATTTGATGTCCGCATCACAGAAAGGTTTAAAGGCGGTCACGGAGGCTTTATCATCGACGGCGGACCTGTTGTTGGGGTCGGATGTGCAGCGGTGGAGGTGGAAGCCATGCTATGTCAGGCCCAAGAGAACTTTGCTCAGAACGAAGAGAAATATATTCTGGATGATTTGCTTGATTTTGGGCAAGAACAGATTAAAATGATGTGTATGTTCTTTATAGTGCATTTTTTTACTGTAATATTGTTTAAATATGTGCATTTAAAATTTCCCGTTTCCTATACTGTATTAGCAAACAAATCATATCAAAAGACAACCCTATCTGATTTGGAGGCACCGGATTGGAAAAGACTGAATTTTGATTTTTCAGAATGCGGCCTCAGCATTGTTGCGGTATGCTCTGAGATTTTCGCCCAGTGTCTTTATACTTTAAGATAAACTAATAAATAAGGATAATATTAAAATTGAAGTTCATCACAATATTATTTAAAACGTTAAATGTAGAACATGTGGTTATTTATTTTTTGGTTGTTACAGGTCGAAAAAATCGAGAACCCTGCTCTAAAGCACCTCTTCATGTTGAACAGCAAACGTGTCCAAGCTCAGGCTCAGCTTCTATACCAGCGTGTAAGCGCACAGTTCTGTGATCTGATCTGCAGAGTGGGCTTCCAAAGGGAGTATGCGCCACCTAAAGGTACGAAGACACCATTGCTGTACTGATTGGAATTGATTTTCAGTTTCTTGGGTCTATGATCTAGTAAAAGATCACTGTGACTGTAAAAAATGAATGGGGTTTGGGACAAGGATTCGGCAGAACAGTCTATCCAAGAAACTGCTCAAGTGCATTTAATATAGACTTATCAAAACCACACCATCTTTCAGGATACGCGGCACGTCTGCCTCAAGACTTTCCTCTGTTCTAGGAATGGACTTCCTATTAATGTCAGAACATTTAGACAAAGTGAGTCACAACAGACTTACTGAGCGTCTTCAAGAGACTAATGAAGTCTCTGAAGTGTGCTTTTTTAAATACCTAGCAACCTTGTAGCTCTTTTTAGCAGTCTTTTCCCACCAGTTTTGGGCTTTTTTACCCTTTGTACTAGTGAAACAGAATTGAAATCTTCATTTGAGATTTTAAAACACTTGTTGGACGTCGTGCTGCCGAATGCTGGGAAAGTAGATATAAATGGGATTGGGCATAAATCCATAAACTATAAAGATTACAGTAAAGGATGGAATTATTTGTTTAAGAAACAAAAAAGTGAACAAATGGACTTGACTTGGAATGTTACTTACCTTGAACATTAAAATTACCCAACTCTAATACTTCTCTTTTTAGATCAAAAGTATGGAGCTGGAATATACTTTACTAGTGACCTGATGGAAGCACAATACTTATGGCCGGACAATGAGGAAGAGTATATGTACATCATTAAAGCTCATGTGCTCACTGGCAAAGACGCACCTGGTTCACCAGAGATGATTGTTCCTCCTCCAATTGGAACGGACCCTCTGGTTCGTTATGACAGCTTGTCCAATAAGGACATCCACGTCATCTTTAATGGCCACCGGGCCTATCCTGAGTTCCTGATTACATGCAGGAAAAAAAATGTCACTTATATCTAGTTTAGTTTTAGTTAAACCCTGAATTTCCCATTAGTGCATTCTGTTAAATTACTGTTAATTAACTGTTAACTTTAAAAAGATAAGTTCTGTATTTAATTCAGAGCTTAAGACAGGCGTTTAATGTTGTACTAAAGACGAATAATAGCTGCACTTTATGGAAACACAGATTTCATTGACAATAGTTTAATGTTTATTTAGTTAAAGAGAAAATGGCAGACATTTTGATGGCTTCTTTTATGGTTTGAATTTTACTATTGAGATTTATTTTTAGGTTTGGGGAAAACCACATAAAGGCTGACTTAGAAATTTAAGTTTAATTATTATGAGTAACTTAGACACGTTCTAACGATGTTTAACAGTTCTATATCTTATATGCTCTTATTTTTCCTCATTCAAAATAATATCCAATGATTAGAATGAAAGGTGAAAGGGCTGCTTTATAAATGTGGCATTACGTTATTGAGAATATTTTCTAAACAAGCTACCTTTGGTGTGTGTGTGTGTACAAAAAAAAATGTATATATTACAGCAATAAAAAAAGCGAAAGCTTGCATATTCTCAATCCGCTCTCCGCAGTTTTCTGTCCGACATAGGTGATGGAAACGAGCCTTCAGATTAGATTCATTCCGGTGGATAAGACAAGTTTAATTTGTAACACGAATATACAAGTGTCAGTGTTGTTGATGCACATAGAATCACAACAATACTGTACATAATTTAAAATATAAGAACACAATGGTGAAGGGCTTGCTTTAACGTTTTGTAGGCTCCGATATGGAAAGCTGGCCCACAAATCGGATCACTTTTTAATATTTCTAATAACTAGTTATAGGATGTATCAGTTTAGTGGATATAGATGATGTAGGCACTTTACAATC
>JAOUQX010000040.1:3099437-3121956 GCA_028566295.1 Liobagrus marginatus
TTCAATTCAATTCAATTCAATAAGCTTTATTAGCATGACCATATGTGTACAGTATTGCTAAAGAAATACATTCCAAGATACTCGTGTACAAAACACCCCTGTACTAGTCAGCTAATCAGTTAGGTTGAAATTTTGCTAACTGTATCCTCGCTAACAAGGGGAAACGGAATACTGTAGATCACATTAGCCCTTAGACTGAGACCCTAATCCTGTTTTGACCGTTTTAAGATAGATTTATAGCAAAAAAGTTTGCGGACAAATTACCAGCACATCCTCATAACACAGCATGTCTTCATGGCGCTCAGTGGCTTTGTGCACAGGGGCATTGTCATGCTGGAACAGTGCCTGGGTCTCTTAGTTTCAATGAAGACAACATACAAATACGTTCTAGACATAGAACTCTAGAATCAAAGTCTAAAAGAAAGGCTGGCCGGGGTCAAAGCTACAAATATGTAAATACAATTAGGAATCCTGTCAATTAAGGTATATGACTGTAGGAAATCAAATGCCAAATTATAAATACAGGTGTGCAGGTGAAAGAATTACTACTTTAATGTAAATTACAGGTGTATCCACACTGTATACGGCTTATAAAAGAAGTTGCTGTGACTTTATACTAGAATTAATTTTTCATACACTAAATAAAATTTCCTGTATTTTTCCCCCCAGAGATATGGATATGATGGATTCGTCCAGCTTCATCACCACTGCAAGGTGAGTCAAAATAAGGTCGAACACACATAGGGAATGGCTTTATCCAAAACATATACATTATTCATGGATATCTAATTGTGTGTACAGGGTGGAAATAATAACTGATATCTATAAATGATTTCTGAAATATGAATTTATTCATGTTTTCCATTTTTATGTTATTTAAAAAAATTGTCGTTTTATGGAAAGATTTACCAGTTTCACAATTTTAAAGTGTTCAGGTGTGTGCAAATGAGCAAGCAGTGGCGTTTATACTGTATATCTCCGGAGCAGCACCACTGCTTCCTCTGCACCGCACTGCAGTAAAACCGGCTTACTCTCAGGATGAAGATAGGGTTGGCTCACTATGGAGTTAGATTGTGAGTGTTGGCTTTCGCTAAGACCCCTATGATGAATGAGTGGGCAGCACAGGAAGAGCAGGCTACCGTTTGGAACATGGAGCCAGATGATGGCAGAATACTCAGGAACTCTCAGGTCCTTCAGGGTCACATCATTTGATTAGAGTGAGCCTTCTCTTGCCAGTCTGATTTAAACTCGTTGAGGGTTTGCTCTGATGATCTGATAATGAAGAGTGTACAATGAGGCAAAACACAAGATTTGAGTGTATTCCATAGTATAATTTCTCCCGAATTACCCACAATGCAACTTAAGAACCTTTAAATTATGACCGTGATGCAGTGGCACTTTAGTCCTTTTAATCTCCGATCACATTTATCACTTCATAAATCACCAACCAGTGCATCACACATAATATTCGCGTTACATTCTGCGAGCTCGAGTCCAACATTGGCGTTCTCCACAGCTGGGATTTTTCTCCATGACCATTAGTGCTGATCATCAGATATTGTGCTTGCAGACTTAATTATTGCATTATGAATTATTCTCATGTATTTAACAGGGAGAAGCCAAAATGTTAAAGGACGGGAAAGTGTTCCGTGTGGTTCAGGAGAACTGCTGGGATGCCGAGACTCGGATACGGGATATGGATAAACACGGTGAAGCTGATCTTTAACGCCTTTTCCTGTATAATCGGTGATTAATAACGTGTTACCCGACACATTTTGGTAAACACCGTGTTTTTTCCAGGTGTCACGGTGCAGGTCCTGTCTACTGTCCCTGTGATGTTCAGCTACTGGGTAAATAACACCAGGAATTCTGCGTTACATGTTTTTAGCACTAAACTTCCCAGTCGAATCGCACAGGTCTGAAGCGTCCGAATTACACGTTGTTAACTCGAATATACCCAAGCGCCAAAAGAACGGGTTCATAGCATCCAACGTCCATAACAAATAAACAAATATTTAGGGAAAGTTTTGTCCAGAGCCAAAAAAAAAAGGCATTAAAAATTCTTTTTTCGACTAATTTTTTTTTTTTTTTACAAATGATTATAAAAAAATTACTTTTTCCAACCCAATGACAATAATTAATCTAGCTTTGTAGATACAGTAAATCACAAACATAACATATGCAACAAACAAGTGATAATGATAGCAATCAAGCAGCTAATAAATGGGTGGTGGTGGTTCAATGGTATAAGGCTCTGGGTCAGTGATCAGAGGGTCGGGGGCTCAAGCCCCACACCAGGCAAGCCACCGTCATTGGGTCCCCGAGCAAGGCCCTTAACCTCACCTGCTCCAGGGGCGCCGTTCGTTCTGGCTGACCCTGCGCTCTGACCCCAGCATTCAGACTTTTATGCAGAATCAAAGAATTTAACTGTATGATGTGCATGTGACCAATAAACTTAACTTTAAATCTGGATATAATTTCAAAAATGAATCATTTAGATTAATTTAGAGAAAGTGTTGTGTCCATCATATGTTATACCATGTCTGTCAAAATCATATCCATATATCCATCCAAACAGGCAAAACCCCAGGATGCACTGGACCTTTGTAAGATCCTTAACGATGACCTGGCAACCACGGTGAAGCGTTACCCAAAACGCTTCGTAGGTCTTGGTACTCTTCCCATGCAGGCCCCTGAGCTGGCTATACAGGAAATGCGGCGCTGTGTGACGGAGCTGGGTTTCCCAGGGGTGCAAATCGGTTCACACATCAACACCTGGGACTTAAACGCCCCTGAGCTTTACCCTGTTTACGCTGTAAGTCATGTGATCTCAGACATGACATATATTTTACAAATAACATTTCATAATGTGATGCTTTATTTATTTATCTTGTTTAAATAATAAGTTTCAAATCGAAAGCGATGGAGCTAAAGTTGAGACCCAACCAAGAAAATGAGACCAAGCCTTAGAATGAGGGTTATGGATGTGTCCATGCCAACCAGAACATGAAGCCTTTTTATTTTGTCTCATTTCTACATTACAGCACAGTGAAAGTATTTATTGCATATCTTAGCATAAGAAGCTGGGGTCAGAGCGCAGGGGCAGACATGATACGTCACATGATGGCGCTGATCAGGAGCTCTTGGTTATACAACCCCATGTGACTGTATTTGACCGTTGATAGGACACTATTTATAATCACACTCTGTGGTGTTCATCTATAAGATGAGATGTTAAATAAAGTATAGCAGAATAGCTAATTAAGTTACTTGACCTGTCTATACTAAATGCTGCCTCTCCTCACGATGTGATGCTGTAATGGTCTTGATTTCCGGACAGTTCTTACAACGGCCACAAAATGATGACACAGTATATCAATGTAGCCGATATTACTAAACCGATATATGATAACGAAATAAGGTTTAAATATTGGGGAAAATGTCATTTTAAACAATTATCGGTTGAGCACTAGAGCTAGAGAACACTTAGAGACACACAACCATTCACACACACATTCATTTCTATGTACAATTTAGAGTAACACCTTCACCTATGTACTAATCACATGTGTTTGGAGGCGGGAGGAAACCGGAGTCCCCGGGGAAAACCCACGCAACTGCAGGGAGAACATGCAAACCCCACACAGTAACACATTGTACGGGAATTGTATTACAATTAAATTAAAAATTAACGCCTTGGACCTGTTCCTGGATTCATCTGTAGTGTTTGTGAATTATTTCAGGCTGCTGAGAAGCTAAACTGTGCCTTATTTGTACATCCGTGGGATATGCAGACGGACGGACGAATGGCTAAGTACTGGCTGCCGTGGCTGGTTGGTACGTACAAAATTTATGCAATATTTTAAACCAAATTCTAGATCAACTACCCTGATTAGTGACTTTAGGAAAAGCTCAGGTTTATCATAATACACTCCGTTTTTCTACAGGGATGCCTTCAGAAACCACAACTGCAATTTGCTCCATGATCTTCGGAGGTATATTTGAGAGATTTCCAAAGCTGAAAGTCTGCTTTGCTCATGGAGGTTGGTTATGAAACACCTTAACCCACCGTTTCAGCTCTGATGGCGAGTGTGTTTTGTGTACGATTCACCCCACACCGTTTCTTCAAGGTGGTGCTTTTCCTTTTACGATCGGTCGAATCGAGCACGGATTCAACGTCCGGCCGGACCTTTGCGCTATGGACAATAAGACCAACCCACGGAAGTACTTGGGGTCGTTTTACACCGACTCTCTGGTTCATGACCCGCTTGCGCTTCAGTTACTCGTTCATGCCATCGGGAAGGTAGGATTTATCTAACCGCAATCTGTTGGAAAGCATTTTATACAGTGTGAAGGTTTTTGTAGGAGTAACAAGGAGATACAATTTGGAAAAAGATGTTATGGTCAGGTCAGGTGTTCCAATACTTTTGTGCATATAATGTACATGCCTGGGGACTTTCTTGCAGGATCAGGATGGCAAAGTTTATCTTGATATCATTTTCGTTCCAGGATAAAGTGCTGTTAGGAACAGATTATCCGTTTCCTCTTGGAGAACTGGAGCCAGGAGCACTGATCGAGTCGATGAGTGAATTTGACAACGCACTAAAGGTACCAGAACCCCACATCGCCCAGACACTCGGCTGATGGTAACATTTTCTAATCTCTTTAGATTTGATCATGCATTGTTTTTTTTGTTTTTTTGTGCATACTTTCAGCGTAAACTCCTAGCAGGAAATGCTCTAGAATTTTTGGGCCTTGACAGGAAACAGTTTGAGTGACAAAGGAGTTCGGCTGCCTCCTTTATGGGAAAAAGCCCGGAGCCGGAATCTGAAAGTGAATGTTCAGCGGATCATCTGAAGTTTGCTTATTAAACACTTATTAAATATTTCTCTTTGGGAAATATTCCGTTTTAAAATATTTTGTCGAAAAACTTAAGGTCTGCATAGTAAATAGCTTTTTTCCCCACTGAAAAACTACCGGCACATTTTAAGTCTGATTATTACAGCATCTGTGTTAGTTCATACGATTTTAACAATAACATTAAAAACAAGTGTGTTAAAATACAAACCTGTGATTTGCCAAACATCTTCATTTGCTGTAAAAACCATGCTGTTAAGAGACGAGGCATCCACTTCGACCAATCAGAATCAAGAATGCAATCGCGCGTGATATACAGGTTGTAAGGTTATATAAGGTTTGCAAATCCTTTTTCATTTTATAGATTATAAAGAGCATAAAATGACATGAAATATCAGATTTTCACACAAGCCTAGAAAATAAATTGAGAATACCGAGTGTCATATTACAAAGTGCAAAAAGGCTGAATGGGATTTTTTTTTTTTGTGAGACCTTCAAAAGATTTAAAAGCCGAAAGCTGATGAACTAGACATTTACAAAGACTTACTTTTGATTATTAGTCTAAATGTATCTAAACCCTTTTTTTTTATCTTCCACTTTGTGTGTTATTTGAGGGTACAAAATGTATTGTTTTATGTTTTACTTAATGTTTTCTGAAAATTATTGATATTATTATTAAAATAGATAGATGCATGTAGTACAAAAAACTGAAAGTCACTCTGATTGGATTGATTCTACATAACGTTGAACAAACCGAACTGTGATTCGTTGGTTTACGTGTCAGTCAGACGTCGGCCGTCAGATAGCTTCGTGAGATTAGCGTCACCCTGGTGCCTGTAGTCTCGCGTAGGCAGACCTTTATACAGTACGTACCTTTATACGTAGGCAGACCTTTATACAGTACGTATTACCAGCAGAAGCGTTTCCAGACTTTGCTTTTAAACGTTTAGTCAGTGGTTCGTGGGCGTGACGTCTGAAGCTAACATCTGAAGCAAGGCTAAAGCTCACTTCCGGGCTGGCCTACAAAGAAACGTCATCGCGACACCATAGGGGCGTTCATGTAACACGTTATTTGGTTGGATGACTACATTTCCCGTGCGACGACCGCACCCTGGATGACGGATAAGCGTAGTGGGTGCGTGCGTTGCGGTCTGTTGTGTGGTGACGTCGTTACGTTGTGTACGACTGTTGTTGTTGGAGCGCAATGGCGGCGCACCGGGGATCCTCGAGCAAGTGGTTTTTCTCCCGGGAGCAGTTGGAGGCGACGCCGTCGCGCCGGTGTGGAGTGGAGCCCGACAGGGAGCTCTCTTACCGGCAACAAGCTGCAAATCTCGTCCAGGATATGGGACAGCGGCTGAATGTGTATCCTGATGTAAACTCTCTGTGGCTAGCTAGCTTCAGCTTAGTCAGGTGGCACAGGCTAGTTCGCTAATGGCGCTTTTTCTTTTACTAGGCCTAATTTTCTCCAGCAGTCGCCTTGTTTTATTTGACGTAACACTTCTACACTCCTTGCTAGCTCACTTGGGCGATAAACCTGAAGTTTGTTTGTTTCTAAACTGCCCAGGGTAAATTGCATTTCCACAGAGTATTCCAATGCAAAGTTTAGGCAAATGAAAGGTGTTAAAAGCCAAGTATTTTTTTCGTTGTCATGGTTACACGTGTGGGAGTGAGTGAGTGCGTGCGTGCGTGCTTAACTTAGCAGTTTGTCACGAATAGAAGTGTGTACATGTCTTTTCATAATGTTGCGTGACCTCAAGTCGTTTGATCTCTTCCTTAATTCGTGTTCCAGCTCGCAACTGACTATAAATACTGCAATTGTTTACATGCACAGGTTTTATATGTACCACTCTTTTACCAAGTTCCATAGAAATGTAAGTCTTACAATTCCAATAAAGCCATAAAACATGTTTTAATGGAATATTATGCGCTTAACACTAGACAAAGCTTATACTCTTAAAATGTATTTAAGAATATTTTCAATGTCTAAACATGGAATATCATGGAGTTTGTTTTTAATCAAAAACATTACAGACCACATGTTGACACTGTTATTGATGTAATGCTACAGGAACTACAACAATATCTTGCTTTTCCTACCTCTGTCGGCTTACACGAAATGGCAAATTGCCGCATTTTGATGTGAACGCAGCTTCACACTAAAATATCTGTACACCAAAATGCACCAATTAAGTAGTAGTACAGCTGCTGATCAGCGTCGAAAGATTTTGAAGTTCTTGTCTGCTTATCTTTTCCTTCCCTTTAGATCGTCTCCCCCACCACGTTGTTCTTGGCAGCAAAAGTTGAGGAGCAACCACGAAAACTTGAACACGTCATTAAAGTGGCACATGCCTGTTTAAATCCTCAAGAGACTCCTTTAGACACAAAGAGTAATGTAAGTCCTGCTAATTCTCGGTGATGTTTCTCTCCCCCCCCTCCCTCTCCCCCGTATCCCCGTCACATGTTTTGACCGGTTTGTGTGTTGCCGGTTCTTCTGGCACCGGACAAACGATCTCCCAGACGATCTAAAAACCAGTTCCCCCGTAATTGGTCTGCTACGCCTAAGCGTGAACAGAGTGCTGGATGATACTGTGGGTTATAAGGAAAGACAGGCATAATGTAACGATTGTCTGTTGAACTTCAGGCATACCTCCAGCAAGCCCAAGAGCTGGTGATACTTGAAACCATAGTGCTGCAGACTTTGGGTAAGTGGAAGACTGTGTAAGGATGAATGAAGTATGTTGAAAACCAACCACAGCTACATTGTGCTAAAACCCCGTCATTCACGTAGTGTACGGTTTTCTCAGCATTTCAGTCAGTCGTTGGTGTGGTGTATGGCCAATACTTTTAAGTCCTCTGTATTAGGATGCATGCATGGGCAATGAGACTTAAGGCTTATTATTTCTGCACATAAGTCTGTAACTCTAAGTAGGCACATGCTGATTGATATACAGTATATAACCTTATAATAACCTTGAACCCCTAAAAGACCACACTAGTCAGCTCTCAAATTAGTAAACGTAAACCGGGACCCATTTTGATGCTGATTTAATAAACGGCGCAAATTTAAGTTTGTAATCACTTCACGCATTATCTTTCTTGAGATCGGCGGCTGACAACAAACAATTTTCTTGAAATTGGAAAATCCTCCATTTGAAGAACGCGATACAGTTTTATAAAATTCACTGGGCGTTTACATACACAGCAGCGCTAACGGCTAAACATAAACAACGGGAGGCAGCTTGTATTTGGTGCGGCATGCTCTAGGTTAAGATCGTGGAAGTGATTCCCAACACCACCAATCTACTGGGCCCCTGAACAAGGCCCTTAACCCTTACCTACTCATTTGGATTAATAAAATGTGAGTCGCTCTGGACAAGGGAGCGTCTGCCAAATGGTGTAAATGTAATGTCTCCTCCATTCACATCAATGTAATCTAGTGTGACCTCAATGCAGAAACTCACTCTGTGGATGTTGAGTATTTAATCAGCACGTGCCTAGTTATTAGCTATGCTATACTGTAGCCCTAAGGTAACTGTAGCCCTAAGGTAAGTGGATGTATTCTCATTATTATATTTTTCTTTGACATATTAGAGCTGTTCTTGCATTGACTTGAGTCCTGTGTGATGCTTCTGCGCTTTCTTTTGCAGGGTTTGAAATAACTATTGAGCATCCTCATACTGATGTTGTGAAATGTTCCCAACTAGTTCGAGGTAGAGACTTTGCTCCTTAAACTCTTTCTCTCTACCGTCTCCAAAAAAACAATATCCTTAAGCATACTGACAGTATTCATGTGCCAGAAAATGGCAACCCCTCGTGTATTAAAGAGAACATTTGGGAAGTAGTTTGAAGTTAGCACAGCTCAGGTTGCGGATGCTAATGCACTTTTTTTTTCCTCCCTTCCTTCTTTCCCCTAAACAGCAAGCAAGGATCTGGCACAGACTTCCTATTTCATGGCTACCAACAGGTTGTTATCCTGAACCTCATTTGTTGCACTGTGACTGCACACTATAGCTTCCTTTACTGCAGGTTCCCCTCAAAGTGTCCGACACCCTCGATGCGCCAGTGGCTTCTGGGACGCCTCTTCCCTCTCTATAACCGGGGGGAAGGTTCCAGGCGGTACCGGGCCCGGTCGCAGTGCGGTGTATTGTACGAGGGATCACTGTTGGCACTGAGGGGTCAAATGCACAATGCGAAGTGTGGTGGTGCTCTTGAACCTCACGTTTGCTTGGGTACAGAAGTGCATTTGTCTAAAAAAAAAAAAAAAAAGAAAGAGACACTTTGGTAGCCTGAATAGCAGCTAAAGATTACACAGATGTAAACATTACATAGAAGGCCTCAAGGTAAGTCCCCAGACCGCTTTAAAAAAAGTTATTTTATTTTTTAACTTTTTTAAATAACCTGTTTTTGGTCATCAACTTGATCATTTGTGTGCTTTTTTTTCTACTGTATAAGCAGTGTTTACATGCGTTTTCACTATTTGTTTACATTTTTAATTGCATTTCATAAACCCATTAAGGACCTGCTTTAAATATTACATTGGAATTTATTTTCCACCAAGAATCGAAATGATATGAATGCATTAATTCGGTTCAAACCTGTCTGACATCCTACAGATTTTAAAACGGTGTCCAGCTGACGTCTGAAGGTCCTCAACGGGTCGCTGGTAGAGCTTCCTGTGTCGAATGTTTATGATTAATTCATATTTTAGGGACATGCTTTAATATTTATCCGGGGTTTCATTATGTTGGTTTATTTCTCTTTCATTCTCTTAAACATCAGACAATGTTTGGATGTGGGGCAATGTCTTAATACTTAATTACTCTTTTTCTGAAACGTTTTATTGAACAGTCATTAAAAAAAAGGATGTATTTCAAATTTTAGCTAAATTTAGTTTTTAGCTATCTAGCATTAAACGTATAATGTTTTTCTAACCCTAATATAAAAACATCATGTAAAAACTTTTTTAATTGATTGTCAGAACAGAATAAATACTCTATTCCTCCCAGTATAGCCAAGTCAGCTATGCTGCACTGATGACGTTTGTTATGGCAAGTGTGATGGTAGAAAATTCAAAGTAAAAATTTGACGTACAACGGCCAAGAAACAAATTTCCAAACACGTAAATAGTGTATAATAACTTCAAGCAAGATTTAGTGAATTAATCGATAATAAATTAAGTGAAGTCGACTGAACTACTACTACAAAAACAGAATAATAATTTTAAACACGCTTTAAAAAATATTCTTAAAAATTAAACGTCTTGTTGCCTTATTGTGGCACCGCCTTAAGATATTCCCTGTACGATTATTAAAATTGTTGCTAGCAGTACTACTGTGATAATTAATTCTTCCTCTTTAACCTCTCGGCGCATTGGAAAGGTTCCAAGTAAAGCATCATTACACTTTTTTCACCGTAGAACTATAGAGATTACAGATGGTCCCCGAGTTACGTTTGTGAGACTTGGTGAATCAAAATTTTCTACTATAAAGTACATAAAGAATAAACACTTTCTTTATCGTTCATTGAGCTCCATTTGTTACATAAGGGCTCATATGATGTCCCAAAATGATTTAAAATGCATGTCTTTGAGAGGCCCTTTACTAGTCCCATTTCCAAACATTGCTCTTTTTTTGGCGCAAGGTTACCATCCAGCATTCTACCATGACTCACTTTTCAAGTCGGCATTAGAGTATTAGTCGAAGTCTGCACTTTGAATATTAAAACGTACCATGACGTTCTGAAGTTCGCTGTCTTCACCACTGACCTATGTCAGTATGTTTTGAACGATGGTGTTCGTGCTACATGAAACAATCTAGTGACCGATCCTTCCACTGGCTTTGGACTGGATATGGTAAAGCATATGGATGGTAACTATAATGTGCTCATCATCACCACCCTATCTCTTAACATGGAAATATCTTTTGCCCTTTTCAGGACAATTGTTGCATGACTTTTGGAAAGATATTGGAGTGCCAATAATTTTCTCCATCACGTACATGCATGGTTTTGTGTTGCCAAGCCATTGGTTATTATTGTACAGCATTGAAACAAATGTGATCCCCATGATTTTCTTTGTATATCAGATAGGGCTGGGTGATGAAGTGATGATCTCAAATGCTTGCCCTCTTCAACCAATGATAACAACGTTATATACACAGCTGATATTTATAGTCAAGTCATTGTTTTACTTTATTCTTTCTTTATTCTACCAAATAGAAAATTAAAAGCATTTAATTAAACCAATTTGAATCGATTGGTTGGTGCAGGTCTTGTATAAAACAGCAGCTAAATGAAGATGATTTCTGAATGTTGCCCAGCCCTTACATCGGTTAATCTCGGGTTATTCTGTAATGTGACACCCTAATTACACAGTGTGCTATGTTTTAGTTTGAGCACCTTTTAAGTTCTTTACTTCAGGTGCACAGATGTGTATCTGTATTAAAAAGCGTCCGTGTCCCCTGTGGCTGATGACGGTCTGCTCTCTCTTTGCTCTCCTCGTCTTCTCCACACAGCCTCCATCTCACCACGTTCTGCCTACAGTACAGGCCTACGGTCATTGCATGCGTGTGTATTCACCTAGTCTGCAAATGGTCTAACTGGAAGATCCCCGTGTCTACTGACAGCAAACACTGGTGGGAGTACGTGGACAGTTCGGTCACACTTGAGCTCCTAGACGGTGAGTGAATCGGTTTCTAGCGGTCGAATCACGTTAGGGCGTTTACATGTAGCGAAGCTGAGGTGTAACATCTACTCCTGCAGAACTGACGCACGAGTTCCTTCAGATTTTGGAGAAGACTCCCAGTAAGTTAAAGAGGATTCGAAACTGGAGGGTAATTAATTCAGTGTGTACGCTCTTCATTATGTAAAGATTAGTCTGTTTATTTTTAAGCGACGTATCTAAGATCGTCGGTTTCTTCTCAGGCAACACAAGCTGCCAAGAAACCTAAAACAGACGGCGTGTCGTCGGAGACCAGCTCTCTTCCGGGCCCCTCATTAGTCCAAGACCACTTTATGGTAGACGCCGTTTCCGGCGTTACGGGAAACGTTGCTTTTTCCAAACCGTCTACGTCACTTCCTGTTTCCCTGCAGGGCAGCGGGCTTCCTTTAGACCAAATCTCCAGCACTGTACAAGGCACTTTATACACGTTCACAGCCCCCAGTGACTGGCCTCATGACCAAGCATGCTCGGACACGTACGTTCTCAAACAGCTTCCTCTGCACCCACACCGACCTGACAAAAGCGGCGAGTTTACCGCCGTTAAACACGAACACAAAGCCAACAAACACACGTCTTCCACTCCGTCTACATCTCAGACGCAGAAAATGTCCCTGGAGAAGTACAAGGAGAAGCACGCCGAACTAGCAGCACAGAAGCGCAGGCAAGAGCAGCCGAGCACGGAATCCGATCCCAGAGAGTCGTACGGTGGTTCCGGCCAAGTCGCGCACCGAAAGCCACAACAGCCTTATGCTCACGAACAGCAAGGCACGAGCAGCAGCACCACCTTCACCAGCTCGCCAGTTAAGATGAAACTCCCCATAACCGGTCAGGAAAAAGGGGATAAACGTGAGAAAGGGAGCTTGCTAAAGCTCCACCTTCCAGTGCAGGCTGAGAAAAACAACGCGAGTAAAGAGGAGCTGAAAATGAAGCTCAAGGTTTCCTCAGAGCGCCACAGCTCCTCAGATGAAGGAGCAAGCAGAAGCAAGCATTCCAGTCCACTGGTGAGCAAGGAGAAACATCGGCACCACCATAAACACGGCCACTCAAATCCACATTCGCGCAGCAGTGCCACCCTCAGAAGCCCAATGACCCTTTGTGCCGTGGGGGCCGGAGCAGGCCATGTCTCGAGTTCTTCGCATAAGCGGGCGCACACCGATGGCAGCCATAATCACCACCCAAAAAAGAGCAAAAGCTCCAAGCCAGCCACAGGTAGTTGCTGTTTCTCACCTGTTTTCTCTGTACAGCAGTGTGTCTCATCTCACAGCCATGTTTTTACCTACTTCCTTTTCCCCCTCCTGTCACTCAGCAGGTGGGCTTCGGCTGTCTCAGCACGCCGGTGACCACGGACAAGGATTCAGCGGAGAGCCGTGGTCCTGAACGACCAACCTGAACCCTGAACACTGCAAGGACTCGTTAAACATGCTTTCACTGCTAATAAGTGGCCACGGAATGAACATGTGAGCCTGTAGAGAAGGAAATCAAGGTCCAGCCTTGAGAGAAGACATTAAAATATTTACAACGTGTAGATGCTGCTTTGTGTTCCGTATTTCCAGAAGAGTGGGATTTGATGTTTTTTTTTTTTTTTTTTAATGTTTTTTTTTTTTTTTTTTAAACTGGGCCGTCTTGGTGTGAGTAAGTCTCCACAGATTGAAATTAAGAATGTTGTAGGGCAACGTGTGCAATTTACCGCCCCGTTTTATCATTTAAACAACACCAACAACAAATCCTGATCCCTCATGAGCGGATGCACGTAAAGCAAGTCCCTGACTTCATTTGGGTAGATGTGGTCAGTAGTGAGGCGTTAAAATTAAATTTTTGTTATTGCATAATTGTAAACGCGCAATAGTTTTGATTTTTTGAAACCTTGTATGTACGATGTGCATGTTTCAGCTATGAAAGGGGGTGAAGAAGAGAGCTGTTTACAGAGAGGAGCTGTGTACATACGTTTCTGTATGTTAAATAAACAGCTATATTCTAAATACTCAGGTTTGGCGCTGCTCGCGTTGTATTATGGAGACTTTCGAATAACTTTAAGGGTCAGCGGTTAGTGAGTGATGAATTGCAGCGTGCATGGCTGTCTGAATAAGCCAAGGTCCAACACCATGCTAGGAACTCCACCAATCAGTTAGCATGAGCTTATCTGAGGCTGTGGAGTTTGTAATTTAATATTTTTCTGACCTCCAATATGAACTAAAGCTGGATGCCAAAGGCTGTGCCTAAAAAAAAAAAGTATATAAAAAAGGACAAGTATAGTGCTATAAAGTTTACATTAACTTTGCTGTGAAGTGCATTTAAACTTTTTTCATGGCTTGACTTGTACAAAGTTGTAAATAAATAACATGTTTGAATAAGTAATGTTGAGTAAAAGGTTGCCCGGTCTGTTCTATCAGTGTTCACTTTCAGCGATCTTTCTTTTTTTCCCCCCACAAACGTTTCTTTGCACGGCAAAGCAATTCGTGAGGAATTTTACTTTGACAGACGTTTAGGCAATTGCAAATGTTGACGTCTAGATTTTTTTCATCCCTCTTCATTTCAATTCAAACAATAAATCACACGGTATTCACTACTTTAACCTCTGCATCTTGTCTTTTTTTCAGTGGCTTTACTCGGTCATGTCGGATTTGAAAGACGTTGGATTCCGAGTTAGGAATTCTGTAAGGTTAGTAAGCACATTTTTATTTTTGTCCTTTTGAGACAGCAGTTTTTAATTATAGTCAGCATACTTAAACTATTCATTAGAAGGGTTTAGTATAAACACTTTATAAAAGGTCATGTAGCAATCAGATGTTCGCATTAATTTAATTCTTAAAAAAAAAAATGAAGGCAAGGGATAAGAAACTGTCCCGCGTAATCACAGACGTTAAGCAAAGATGCCTCCTTTCTCTTAAAGACTAGAGAAACACATTGGCACATGATCATTTAAACATTTTCAATGGGAGCATTTTCAATTCATTTATTGGGAGTCGTTTTCTTCTGAGCTTATTGGTGAACATTTAAAAGTCGGCTACTCAGACTGGCGAAGGTGAGACACGAATGAATGTCGTAATAAATCTGCTGCTGATGGTCTCTGTTTTGAGTCACTGTAAAGAAGACAAGAATAAGGATTCAGTTTTTTTTTTAAACCTCAAAAGATTGTCAGTTAAAAAAAACAAAGAAACGTTAATGTAACAAGTTACTTACTTGACCAAACACGCTTTCACAAACTCTTTAGCTTCCGTAGAGAATTCATCTGGTAGCGACGGCATTAAACCCTTTTTAGCTCCAATATAGAAAAGAGCTGCCATCTTTCCCATATGCGCCAGCGGGGGCTTCCCTGTGGCCATCTCAAAGACTGTGCACCCAATACTCCAGATGTCCGACTTCTTGCCATGGCCAGTCTCATTAATCACCTCAGGAGCTATCCAGTAGGGTGTACCGTGCACAGACTTGAAGAAATCACTCTGGCTTCCACTGCGTGTCAAACGGTTAAGCCGTCGTGCACAACCAAAATCAATTAGCTTGATGATGCCACTGGGCATGAGCATAATGTTGTTCCCTTTCAAGTCCCTATGGATGACTCGGTTATTATGAAGGTAACCCACACCTTCTAAGATCTGCTGTGTGTAGAGGGCAAACACCTTTTCAGGTAAGGGTCCGAAACGTTTAAGGACGTTGGAGATGGAGCCTCCTGGGACATATTCCATCAAAATGCTGATTACGTTGCTGGAAAGAGCTGTGCCCAGGAATCCCACTATATTTTGGTGATGAAGGTTCTTCAGAAGGTCTACCTCTCTCTCCAGCTGCTCATACTCTTTCTCGGCTGTCTCGGAGTTGGAGAGACCCCAGGTCACTTGCTTGACTGCAATCAACTTGCCTTGACCCGTTAATGCGCAGTACACCTGCAAGGGTCAGTGAAGGGGTATGATGGAATTATATCTACTACATATTCCAACAGCACATGTGCTATTAACTTAAGATACTATTTGTTAATGCTTGTTTTGTTGCCAAGTTGTTACCTACAGTTCCATAGGCCCCTCTGCCCAGAATTTCTCCTTTGGTCCATGTGATTGTGTTGTCTATGCTGGACCTTTCATTACAATGCCGGTTGTCTAGAGGAATAACCTTTTGGACCATATAAAAAGACAGTTTTCTTTTTAGTGAGAATTACAATAGGAATGTACATTTTAATTTAACTTATAATAGCTGTTTTTATTGGCTTTACCTCTTCGTTGGATTTTGACGAAGCAGGATTTGTCATTTCCTGATTCTCAGACTTCACACTCCCCACCTCTCTTTCTTCCAACGAAATTAATTCTTCTGCCAAACATTTTAGCAAATCGTCTGTTACATTCCCCTCGCCCACTTCATCTAAACACCTCTGGGACTCTGGTGACTTTGTCCTCTCTGTCGTCCATGTGTTAATCAGGGGATGTGATGGGAGCTGAACTGCAATCGGATCCTCAGTTACATTTGCGATCACGTCTCCTTGTAAGAATTGCATGCTAAGAGAAGGTGTTCTGTGTGGATGAAATAAACTAGATGAATCTTCTTGCTGATTGAGAAACACCAGCCTTATATCTGTATCTGAAGGAATTTCTCTGATCATTGACAGAACGGAATTACCCTTAGTCTGTGATATTGTATCTGAATCATGTGTTTCATCCTCCTTAGTGGTGGGAGATTTGTGTTTCCCTTTCTGTTCGATTACACCGGCATCATTCGGGTTTACACCAATAGCTTGATCGTAACTTTGTGGCTCAGGTGGTTGGATGACTTTTCTTTTGCGTTGTTTAACTTTTGAAGTCGTGCATTTCTGTTTCCTTCGGTTAACTTCCACAGGTCTTTGCACTTTCTGTTGCCCACTTGGTTGTCTTTTAAGTTGAATAGCAGACTGCACTTTTTGGGGTCTTGGAACAGAACTTCCTGCTCTGAGGTTTTCGTATATTGGCGTGGCGAACATTTCAAAAATAGCTGGTCCTTCAGCTTCCTGGTGGATTTCCAGGAACATGTCCTGATAACTGACATAGTCCAGAGATGATTTTGTTCTTTGTGTCCCCAAAATTCCTGGCCTCTTAGCTTGCCTTGTTGCCTTCCTTTGGTCCCGGTTGAAAAGTTGTTTCTGCCCTTGGGTTTTGCTCGAAGTCTTTTTGGTTCCACTCGGTCTTGCTTGAAGCGGTGACTCCGAATTCCTCCTCCGGTTTGTTGGTGTGGCCTTAAGTTTAGGACCATGATTTAAAGGTGCTGATTTTGACCAATCCAATTTCTCCTCGCTATTAACCTTACCCAGAAGTCCTTTCTCTTTAATTATAACATTTGATGATTGGCTTATAACAAGTGATGATTGACTTGTATTCTTTTTGGATTTGCTATAGTCCCGTCTCGTATTTACTTGAGAAGATCTGCATTTTGTTTCCTCAGCTCTCATTATTTTACGACTTTTGCAGGTTTCCGCTGCCCCCAGTTGCAATGCGATATTCACTGGAGTGACATGGTGTTGGTCAGGGTCAGCAAAAGAGCTGGACTGTCCAAAGTTACGTGCGAGTTCCACCTTTTTGTTAATTTTTGTAATGTCAGCTAAATATAATGTCGTATTCTCCTTACAGACATTCCGAGCATCACTAAGTTGTTGTGTGTTCAAAGTTCTCTCGAAAGGTTCCACTGTTTTGGAAAGTTTGCTTTCACGATTATGTGTGGTCTCTGCGTCACCTTTTTGATTTCTTATGAATGTAGTTTTTATAGGTATGGCTATATTTGAATTAATGTGTTCTGAACTCTCAAAATTCATTAGTGGTTGCGTAGATGAGGGTCGTATTAATGCAACAGATGGTTCTCTCCCAAACATCTGCACCTGAGGGCTGTTCTCTTCCTCGTCTTCTTCATCCAGAGAACTTTGACTGCTACAGCTGCTCTCCTCACTGCCTCTTCCTGTACTCGTTGATCCCCCGGAGCTCAGTCTGTATAACCGCTTCCTCATTTCCTCAGAGTCAGAAGATAAGATGCCGATTGGTTTGGGTGCCTGTGAACTCTGGTCGTTTGGAAGGTTGTGCCCTTTCCGATACTCTTGGTCAAGTGGTGCCAAATGTTTTGGAGTGCGTAGGCTCAGAACATGGTGTGCATCCTGAATATTAAAATTAAAATCTGAATGTTGGGTTTTCAGAAGTCAAGTGATACAATACCAGTAGGAAGCAACTTACTTTTTGTCCAGCATCTTGACTGGTACTGAGTCCTGAAATTTGTTGAAATACCGCATTATTAATATGCGTAAACCACTTCAGGCGCAACGATTGATTCTGACACTTTTCCAGCACTTACTGTTGTGTATGTTGGTCCGTACTTGTAGTAGAAAGCTTGCATCAAGTAGGTCCATGCGTGGAGTGGACTGGTTAAGCTGGGACAGATGTGGTACCGGAGGAGTCTGGAAAATAGAAGTGCCCTTCTCTGTGAGCTTTGGGGGTATGGGTACTGAGGAAGTTTTCCTTCGAACATCACACGTAGGATACAGAATGCCAAATTTAGCCCAACATGCGTTCTTTTCCTTTAGCCTTGGTAATGTTGTCCACCTGGTGGGGGGAAAAATGAGGCATGGTCATATTTATTTTTTCTAAAGCCTCTCAAAAAGGCACATTCCCACTATTTCCATATGTCCTGTCTTCTTGTTCTAGAATAATGGGATGACCAGGTAACATGGTGACAGCAGGTTCAACCTGTAACAGTATTCCTCTGTGCAGTCTTTGTGCGAGTGAAAACGAGACATTTTTTCAAGCACGTGGTGTGTATGCACAGGTGCAGCTATTCAGTTGCATTTTCTTCTACTGTGTAATTGTTTGTTCAACAACAGATGGATAATTTGGTTGATTTGAATTGCCAATTCAGGCTCATTATCTTTATGCCCGTGTGCTCAGCTGGCTCACCCAGATGACTTGATGTTGGTCTTGGGCTCCATGGCACTTCCGAAGCATAAGGCAATGATCTTATCTGTGGACGTATTAAGTCCGGTCACGAACAGTAAATCATCTCTTTGCCATTTACGCTAGGGTTCTAAAAAAAAGACCCTGAAAAATCACACACTAATCCTTAACCAAGGATAAACTTACATATTAATCACTGATGCATTAGATAAGCATCTTTTCCAGAGTTGCAATACAATCTAAATTATAGTAATCATATTAATGAATAGAATAAAAATAAATACTTGCCTCCGGTCCCTTTTTTGGCCAGCTGTTAATAGCGATTTTTATTTATTTATTTATAAAAATTACTTCCATTGGTGTCTTCGAACGTTGCACTTCTAATGGCTGAGATCATTCGGCTGTTAAGCGCTAAGCGTCTGTGCTTAGTCAGACCCACCCCTTCCATTGTCCCCGTCGTTTTGTGGGATGGGCCGGGCTCATAAGTATCGATGTGTGATGACCGGGGCAGGCTGCTGTGTTTAACGCAGTGGAGAGAGCAGCGGCTTTGGGTGGTGGTGGTGGTGGTGGTGTGGGGTTAGGCGGGTGTTTGAACAGAGGACAGAGAGCTACTGTATTTTTGTGAAGGCTGCACAGGTGAAGTTTGGCAGGGTGCCTATTTGGCTCTCAAAAGGATTCAGAGATAGTTTTGGAACTCACCTTCGTGGACATTTTTGTTGTCGTTTAGGGCAGCAATATATGCATATGGTTCCTTTGCATCCTGCAAATGAGGGATATATATATATATATCTCAAGTTCATTGCTCACATGTACATTATACAGTACAACATACAGTGAAATTCTTTGGCGACTAACTGAGCGTTTGCTGTAAGTGGGGGAGAGAAAGGGATTGTAGCAGGGGGGTTGGTTGCATAAAAATATTTGGCAATAGGTACAGTAATTACTAATAACTAATTACATGTACATCTATATGCAATATGTATATGCCTATAATATATAGCTATTTATATATAATATAAATAAACACACACACAAATAAATATACATGTCAGTTCTGTTTGAGAATAAATGTTATCATTAATAGTTACTGCATACAGACATTTATATTGCTGGCATTTGGCAGAGTGTAAGTTGTAGGTACACAAGTGTGTGGTGTGTCTCCTGTAATGCTGTTTCCATTCAATGAAGCCATAGTTTTGAAATGTGTCCCGCGTCCACAAACTTTTGGCCAAGGCTTTATAAAATCACTTTTGGTTAGAGAAAAAAAAATGCATTTATATATATTTTGTTACAGATGACACGCCCTCACCTTGGTCAACGTTGAAAACACCTGTGAAGGGAGGCTGTGGAAATTATTACAGCATTCTGCAGGGAAATGAAATTCTGGCAACGCGGATGAGGGCACTGTTTTTAAAAACACAACCAAAAGATAGCTGGAGTCAGCAAGTCAACCACTAGGAGTGTAGGTCCACTAGGGAGGCGTTTACAGAAATCCAAGTGATGGAAGTGAGTATAAAGAAGCTAATCTCACCTGCTTGAGTTTGATGGTTTAAAATGATCTGCAGAAGCTCATCTTTCATGGAGCTCTTGATCTGACAGACATATGTAAGTACCGTGCAGCTCCTATAGTCCTGGATGTCTGGATCTCTAAAAACAGATGGTTGTTAGTTGATAGCCAATGGCCGAGGCTGAGAGCCAAGTGTAAAAGAAGACATTTATAAAAACAAACCATAGCTATATAAATACGGAATTTTCAAAGTTTATCATTAAAAAAAGATTTAAAGCTTCCTTACGCAGACTGATCCAGCAGCGTTTTCACTACTTGGGTAGAATCATAGTCCCATTCCATGGTGCCTCGAAACCCCTCAAACAGATCCACATCCCTCACTGCCAGCATCAGTGGTGTTAATCCATTCTGGTTCTGGACGTTCACGTCTACAGAATCTGTCTCACGCTACAAAACAAAGACGAATCTGTTTCTCAGGATAAATATCTCACTTGTATTTTCTCCACACAAGCTACAGCCTGGTTTTTAGTACCTTTTATTGTCACACATACAGCACCTCTACTGCTACTGAGGCTATTAAGGAGGGGTGAGTGGGGCCTTTTCTTTATAGTAATTACAGATGGCCAGACATGCTTCATTGTGTGGTAGTAAATAAAAGCATCTGAACGGGGTGTCGTGTTTCCCACCTGCTAAATGCTAATGGGAAGTCGGAGACCGGTCCGCTTACCAGCAGGTGCTGGAGGGCCTGAATGTCCCCTCTCCAGGCGACCTCTAAAATCTGAGCACGATGGGATAAACGTCTCAACATGGCCGACAACAGCTCCTTCTGCAGGTCTGGCTGACTGACATGCAGCGCTGTCTGGTTGCTTTGGTTACACAGTGTTGCATCGGCTCCCTTTTCTAAAAGGAAACGCATAACCTGCAATCAAACAGGCAAATGAGTAGTTAGGTACCGTTTTGTTTTGTGGCTTTACGTAATAGATTTACAGTTCTGGTATTTGGCAGACGTCTATCCAGAGCAACGTAGAATTGTACAAATTTTCTAATTGAGCAGTTTGGGCTAATGCTCTTGCTCAAGGGTGCAGCAGTAGCAGCATGGTGGTGCTGGGAATTGAACTCATGATCTTCCAATCAGCAGTTTAACACCTTGACTACTGAGCTACCGTTTCTGTATAATGAAATCATTGGTCATGTGAGTGTTCAGGGCAACACGAGGCTTTACAACGCTACTCTCAGTGGACACAAGTCTTGTGGGAAGTCACGTGCTTGTTTTAAATCTCCAGTCTCTGTCTTACATTATAACAAAAACAAATGATGAAATTAGGTTTATGAGCTATATTTTAACAGTGAAATTAAATTGGCTTGCACATTATATCTGCTTCATCTACTTCATTATAATTTTATTGCTTGCACACTTTGTTTTTCACACCATTCACGTGACCCCTCAACTGAAATTACTATTATTATTTGACGTTAAGTAATATTTTAATGGTTATAAGCGAAGCAGGTTCTGCTTGTCTTCCTTTAATTAGAAAAGTGTACTAAACTGCCTTTTGGGTCTACTAGATAAAGATAACGCCATTAGACCAGTTTGTGAACACCGGACCATCGCACTCAAATGTGGTTCTTCCCCAGACTCAAATACACAAATGTGTAAAGAATGTTGTTTTCTTTATTTTAAGGCAAGGGAGTCAAACTCTGTTCCTGGAGGGCCGCAGTCCTGCATAGTTTGGTTCCAGCCCTGATCCATTACACGAAATGCAGTTTTAAAATAAGCCTGAAGGACTTTGTTATTAAACTGCAGGTCTGCAACACTCCAGGAACTGACTTTGGCAACCCTGTTTTAAGGGAAACTATAACTGTACCAGACCCTGTTCCTGCATGATGATGCTCCTGAAGGTATAATAACTCGTGTCCTACACGGAAACATGACTCATTTAATCCCAATGAACACCTTTGGAGTGAATTAAAACACCGACTGAACCTCAGACCTACAATCTAATCTCTAGTGTTTAATCCCTACAGACACGATTTAACATCTAAAGCCCTCACAGTATAGAAGAATGAAGCTTATTATAATAGTAACAGAGGAAACAAGCACACATTAGTCTTTCTCAATACTTGAGTGGGTTTAGAGCAGTGGCGGACAACTCCGGTCCTCAAGGGCCACTTTACTGCAGAGTTTAGCTCTAACCGTAATCAAACACACCTTCCTTAATGTGATCTTGCAGACTATACCTAACTAGTTTAATTAGGGTTGGAGCTAAACTTAACTAGTTTAATTAGTTTGGAACTCAACTTGACTAGTTTAAGTGGGTTTAATTAGGGTTGTTGCTCAACTTGACTAGTTTAAGTGGATTTAATTAGGGTTGGAACTAAACTTCACTAGTTTAACTGGGTTTAATTAGTTTGGAACTAAACTTCACTAGTTTAAGTGGGTTTAATTAGGGTTGGAACTAAACTTGACTATCTTAAGTGGGTTTAATTAGGGTTGGAGCTCAACTTGACTATCTTAAGTGGGTTTAATTAGGGTTGGAGCTCAACTTGACT
>JAOUQX010000040.1:3150430-3160514 GCA_028566295.1 Liobagrus marginatus
GAATCAAAGAATTTCACTGTATGTTGTACTGTATGATGTGCATGTGACCAATAAACTCAACTTTAACTTTAACACTATCGTATCTGATCTCACTAATACTATCGTATCTGATCTCACTAACACTATCGTATCTGATCTCACTAATATATAACTAATAGATCTGGAACTAGTTTTTTAAATTAAGTAAAATGTTACTCCTATTACTCAGAAACACATTGTATTTTAGAGTACTTTATATTGTTCCTTGACTCAGGAGTGAATGACTGTTAAAGGCCAGTGCCCTGGTCATATCAGTGCAGTTGATAATCTATGACCAGAGCGACAGCGGAGGTTAATCCATACTGATAAGCGATGAACCCGAGGCCACTGTCCATCCCATGAGCGTCACTGTTTCACTAAACGGAACGACAGTGGAGGGTCAGTCATCTACGCCCATACGAAAACCAGTGTCCTGAAGACCATACAGGATGTTAAGGTCACTGATAAAAAGGAACATCCTCCGTCTTATCTAAACGTCTTAACTTTTCTTCTTCTTCTACAGACGGTGGGAGCCCCAGGATTAAAATAGTACAGCTGCCATCCTGCCATTTAGTTTCCATGTTTATTGAAGTTGTACGTCACCTAACTGCACTTTATGACAGCTGCGTTTGTTTTCACGTTCATGGCGTTCGGCAGACGCCATTATTCCCAGCAACTTTCAGAAATGCTGTAAAGTAACTATTAATAAATACATCCTGATATTGGTTTAAGAGGACACGGAAAGACACTAAGAATACTATCAGACGAGAAACACAGTTGTGAAGGTTATAATAAAAAGCACACAAACACGTTTCTGTCATGAGTTTAATGGTTTAATTTGCCGAATATAGCAAAATAAATATAACTACACTTTAGCTATGTACTAGATCATACAGTGACTGGCGTAAGAGAGACGTAACCTGACGACTAGCCAAAGGCTCTGGATCTGTGGCCATGCTGAACATGAACGGGTGAATATATTTTTGCAATACGGATGAACAGACATTTCTGTCCATCATATTTTCCCATTTTATAAATAACATAGCAGCTGTCCTCTGGAAGCCATCACCCCTTTACTACATGCCGTTCAGGGTTTATCAGATGATCGACGCTGCTGGCTAACGTCCCTATGATATGTGAGAAAGCATCAGAATAATAAGGGCTTGCTTTGCTCTCTCCCACACAGGAATCTCTGTTGAGTTACTCTGGCCGTCGTCCCAGGTGAGACAGCTAAAGGCCTTTAGTTAATCTTAACTTGATGAGGCGATGCAGCGATAAAACCCAATCTCTCATCATCTGGAGAGATTAGATCAGCGCAGCCCTAAATCAGCAATTGACAAAAGCTCCGCCAGAGGTAATACCCACTTGGGTCTGCTTGGTTTGTCCTCGAGCAGGACATTGTGGAAAGTTCATTAAAGAAGGCCCTCTTACAGAAGATATCTGTAAATGGCTTGAGCGTGGTCCAGACTAAATTAAAATAATTAAACCCAAATTTCACCAAGTTACACACCCAACTAAACCTTCAGTGTTTGTCAAACCTTTTAATTAGACAGTTAATATTTACAGCATTACCAGGCAGGATGGAGGTTTCATAGCAAAGATACCAGATGTTGTGTTCAAGTTCATCCATCAAGTATTTTAGGTTTGATTTCGGTCTTCTTTAGGTGTAAAAGGGACACGATATCTAACCCTCGGAAAAACAACAATATGTTAACATGTATGTTTTGTACAAATGTTATCTCTGTATAAGAACACCTGTATTGTTGTGATTTCCCGCACAGGCAGATTACAAATTCGAGGAAAGTCTGGTAGCCCTGTTGGCGTCGTTTGGCTCCGTCTGTATAAAGAGAAGAACTCTCAATCCGAACTCATTCTGACTGATGATTAGATTCTATATATAATAGAAGAATTTTCTACCCATTTATGATGATGACTCCGCCCCCATCGACAGGACGGGACGGTGTAATTAATAGATTGGCAGGCACAAAATAAAAAATTCTTTACAGATGCCTGTTAATATAGCTGTGTTACAGTGCTCTCCATCACCGGCGTCCAACCCTCAACTAAGACCATATGCTTTGGACAAATGGTGTCTGTATTTCCAGTGCAGTTCCAAGAATTTCAGTGAAGCCCAACGCTGGGTTTTTCTATC
Organism: Liobagrus marginatus; assembly: GCA_028566295.1. NCBI lineage: Eukaryota > Metazoa > Chordata > Actinopteri > Siluriformes > Amblycipitidae > Liobagrus > Liobagrus marginatus. The sequence goes on from JAOUQX010000040.1 coordinate 3,152,601, forward strand.
AAGCCTTAGTCTGGTTTTTTTTTTTATTATCAAATCAGCTGAATATGATGCCCAATCACTCGTGTTAATCTGTCAAGGACTAATCTGTCAGTGGAATGAATTGGTAGAACATGCCAGCTATGGACTTTGAGGAATTTGCTACATTGGAACCATTTTGGATCAATCTCAAATTATAAGGGCCCAATTCATCTACTCAGCGCTGACGTTAGTGATACCTGAGACTGGTTTCTCTTGGGGCCTCTTCCAGCTCTCTCCTTGGCCTCGAATGCAATGGACAAACACATCTCTATTTCCCAGCCGAGTGAGCGGCACAAAGGGAGACCTTGTTCTCGCACCGCGATCCTTCTGAACTCACGGGCCACTGAACAGAAGGGCCTCCGACAGACTGATGGAGGAGGAGGGGAGTGAACTCCAGGGTGTATAGGGTGTAATCAGTTGGCCAATTAAACAGACCTTGGTCTCTCACCCACATGTAATGAGAGAGCCAGTGAGTGAGTGAGGGGTTAGTTTCTTATAAGAACGTGACAACACTTGTGAGGTCTGTAGATAGCCAGAGTCTTTAATCCGATCTGTTACTATCATTTTGTTCTACATACCTCTCGGAATCTTATCATGTGTTCTTAAAGGAGGCAACACTGGAATTCATGCTGGACTGCAGATATCTACACAATACTCTGAATTAATAGATTATATACGTTTTCTTGTTCCATTCTTGAATCAAGCCCTTGTTTAAGCCGGGCTGAAAAGCACCTGAAAGAAAAGCTTAGCTTGCAGCTAAGATCGTTTACTTGGTACACGACAACAGACGAATGTTCAAGAAACTGTATGATCTTAATCAGCTTTGGGGTTTCATGTACCAGCAAATACTCGGAACATGGCGAAGGTCATGCAAGATCTCTATAGCATGAAGTGAAACGTGAGAAATGTGTAATTTCATCAAAACGCTTGGTGAAAAATCTTTCGAAATCGATCCGCCGGGCCTCCTTCTGAAAGTTAGCGCTTTTCGCGGTTCAGTGCTGAGGCTAAACAGTGTACGGTTGTAATACCTTCATCTTAATGCTAGTAGAATACTTATATAGTATAGTATAAAAGTTCAACACTTTTCATTTACTTATTCACAGATAGTCTGGTTCAGTGTTGGTGGGAAGTCAGGTTAGGGTGCCAATATTTTTCTGCATCAACAGAACGAAACAACGGATGCTTTGCTGTAGAAATTACTGCCTGAATCATAATTCGAAACACTGCCCTTAACAAACACACCTGAAGGAAGTCTTTAGCCTTGGCGTATGTACACACACGCATCAAGACCAACATTTATTACCCCACAACAGTGCTGTTATTCTCCGTCAGAAACGCCCTCGGGCAAACGGAGAGGCTTTTTTATGGCCCTTAAATACACAGAGGGTGGATCTAACAGGAAACAGTAGGCGTCTGATCTCATGAGAAAAGGGCAAGTGGGAACTCAGTGGTTACGGTGATGAGTTCAATTCCCAGGAGCTACCGCTACTGGGCCCTTGAGAAAGGCCCTTAACCCTCAACTTGTGAGATGTAGAAATAAAATAAAAAGGATTTAGAGGGAAATTAGTGTAAAATGTGTGAACGAAGTGCCCATGGGATCATCAGAAATGGTTTACAAACAGTTGTTTGTCTGTCTGTCTGTCTGTCTATCTTTATTCTGTCTGTCTGTCTTTATTCTGCTTGTCTTTCTCTTACCCGTCTTTTTTGTCTCTGTCTTTCTTTTGTTTTCCTCTTTCTTTTAGCCTTTTTCTGTCTTTTTGTGTGTTTATAGCGTTCTTATTCCTGTCTTTCAGTCTTTTAACATGTCTGTCTCTCTGTCTTGTTTTCCTGTTTTACTTTTCCCTGTTTTCCAAATTATTTGTTTAATTGATTAATTATTTATTTATTTTTCTGTCTGTCTTTCTTTTTACGGTCTTTGTTTATTTCCTTCTTTTGTTTGTTTGTTTGTTTGTTTATCTATGACTTTCTTATTCCTGTCTTTCTTTCAGGCTTTTAATACGTCTGTCTGTATCATACACCCCCATCTATACACCGCTATAAATAAATGTATTAATAGTACTATAATACGTCTATAATAACAATTATGAGGTTAAGCCGCTGTGCAATTATGGAAATGAAAACTTTATTATTATAAAGTAATTATTTAATAATTATATTTGTTAAAATGAATCTAAGGTTGTGAAGGAGTTACTAAATGAGATTAAAGGATTAATCAGATTATGAGATCAGTTTTAGGAACGCTGATGCCTCCCTGTAACAGCGTACACTTTAATTAAACTGTGTTCTATTGGCCAGTTGAAGTTGTAGCCGCTTCCTGCGTTCCTTCATTAACTCGACTCCACGTGACATCATGTGGAACACTTGACTCAGCTCTGTGGTTCAGTCCATGCCATCTTTACCAGAACTTCGTCTGTAGTGCTCATTCCTGCAGGACCACAGGAGGTCAACCATCATTCAGTGTCCTTTAGGTCTTCACAGCATGAAGATCTTGCATGTTTTTTTTTTGTTTTTTTTTTTATTGCTGTTGTATTGTCCTCGGGCTGTCGGTCTTTTACAAGCAGTGTCTGTCTGCTAGTCAGCGCCGACAGATAACAGAGAATAGAACCACTTAGAAAGGGGTCATAAAAGCGACACAAAAGCCCCATGGGTTATAACATCCTGGGGGTTTTTTTAACACTCACTGGTTGACATTACTGGAACGTGGAAACTATTTATAATAGTTACCTCATCGTACTTTACAGCCAATGCAGTGTTTGGCGTTAGCTTTCAGGTTTCACACACACAGATACACACACACAACCACAGGTATGTCATGATGAATGATTGATTAAATTCCTTTTCTGAACCCCTAGCACTCTGGAAAAATATGGGTTTGCGTGACAACTTTGTAAATCCTTCAGAAACAGAAATGTGATCCGGTTCCACTCCGAGGCCATGAGGGAAAGTGATGTTTAAGCTGAAGCTAAAAAAACAGGCATGCGGGTTTCTCAGTCAACCTGCTACATCACATGAGTCTCTTATTTTAACAAAAAAAAGAAAGGAAAGAAGAAGCAATGGTTATAGAGTGGTTTATGTGATGAAAGTTACACAGAGAACAAAAAAAATTATTGTTGCGCTACAGCGCCACACTGGTTAAACCACGCTATTGCAGGCTCTTGCATTAGGTCGTAAAATCAAACAATTGTTTGGCTGGATAGATAGATGGGTGGATGGATGGATGGACATTAGGGGTGAGAGCACAGGGTCAGCCTTTATGCCACACCCCTGGAGTAGGAGGTGGGTTAATGGCTTGCTTAAGGGACTGACAGCTTCAGCTTGGTGGTGGTGCGGCTTGAACCCTGATCTTCCAATCAACAACTCGGAACCTTAACCGGTCAAACACCACTGCGCCAACATTCGGGGACAATTTTTTGTTGTCAGAGTTGTTGATGGGGTCGACTAACGGTTTTAGCTCTAGTCGGTGGTCTTTTAATATTTTTACATTTTTTTGTTTTATAATTTCAGAATTGATAATAAATTTGTAATATTTACAGAACCTGAGTTATTCACTACACAATAAAAAAAATAATGTTGAGAACCAACAAAAAATGATATGTATATGCATATGTAAATTTGCATCCATTTATAATGAGGAAAAAACAATTAGGCGTATAGTGCAGTCTAGTGGCAACTTTGCGTAATTACAGTGTTAAATTTTCAACAATAATCTATGATTATTAAAAACATAATTTTCCACAGATGTTCAATCGTTATCTCTTTTACATTTGCAGCCTTTAGAGGATGCTAGTATTCAGAGCTACTTACATTTATCTTGTTTATCCTACTCAGCATTTGAGGGTTAAGGGCCTTGCTCAGGGGCCCAGCAGACAGGGGACAGCTTGGTGGTGCTGGGAATGGAATCGCAGTCCAACACCTTAACCACTGAGCTACCACTTCACATTTAGAAAATAAATAATGAAGGATTCTGTACTGACAATCATTTGATTTGTTTCAAACGGTAAAGAAAAATTACAAAAAACTAAACTAAACAATATTTGTATATACAATACTATACTAATACTATAGTCATTTACTATACAATACTTATACATACACAATACTATACTAATACTATAGTAATTTATTATACAATACTTATATATACACAATACTATACTAATACTATAGTCATTTACTATATAATACTTACTGTATATATACAGTACTATACTAATACTATAGTCATTTACTATACAATACTTATATACTATACTAATACTATAGTCATTTACTATACAATACTTATATATACAATACTATACTAATACTATAGTCATTTACTATACAATACTTATGTATACAATACTATACTAATACTATAGTCATTTACTATACAATGCTGCAGAATTAACTTTCTGTCTATAATCCAGGCCCATGTGGAGCAATACTACGTTTTCCTGAATGTCCTGGACAGAAAATACTCATATGTTTGGCATCACTGATTCACCTCAATCCCCAACAACAACACCAACTAAAAATATTTAAACCGTTATCTCTGTGATGTCACAGAGTTTAAAAAATGCTAAGGTCGCGCAGAAATAATGAAAATACGGCAACTAACCGTTTTTTCACATCAGTATTTCAACGTTTTATTGTATGTTGCTGTTATTTATTCAATAAAAAAAAGAAACAAACACACAACAACAGTACAGGATACGGTTAATAAATACATTAATAAATATTTCTATAGCAGACGTCTCAGTAACGTTTAGTGTCTGCCACGGCCGGGAAAAACACATTTTTCCCACAAAGCTGTAAATCGCTCATCGGCGTCGCTCACTACGCCGACAACGGGAACTAATACATCATACGCCGTCATGTTACGGAAGTTCCAATCCTGTCGACTCGGTGTGTTCCATCTGACGCGGTGTGTGGCCACAGGAAGAGGGTTAGCATTCGAGCGTATTAGTTTTGAATACTCGCTAATCTTCATCATCCTGTCTGTGGAAGATCCGTGTTTACACACATGTTTTTCGCATAGTTAATTAGGCTCGTGCCGAATATACTAAACACAGTCATAAACTCGAGTTAAGCTTCAGCTCACGAAGGATTTATTTGGACATGAATCTTTCACGCAGTGATTTTTTAAAAACGTCGCCTTCGGCAAATATCAGCTCCCGGGATCGACGTTTGTAAATGGTCTTTTTGTCACATTATTCTTTTTCTACTCCCATCTTAGAAGGTTGGGGTCAAAGGGCAGGGTCAACTATGTTACTACACCACCGAAGCAGGGAGGAGGTTAAGGGCCTCGCTTAAGGGCCCGATGGTGGCAGTTGTGCAGTGCTGGGACTGACCCTGACCATGTTCTTCTGTTCGGCATCGTGGAGACTTTACTGTTTATTTTGTTAGTTTGTTCTACACGAGTCTTTCTTTCTTTCTTCGTTTCTTTCTTTTTGCCTTGTTCTGGCTTTTGTCATTCTATCACTTTCTTACTCATGTCTTTCTTTCAATTTTTTCAACTGTCTGTCTTGTTTTTGCACTTTTATTTTTCTGTTTGTGTCTTTTTGTTTATCTATGGCTTTTTTCTTTTCAGCCTTTTAAACTATCTTGTTTTTCTCTTTCTTTCCTTCTTTCTTTTCTCTTTCTGTCTTTTTGCTTATCTTTGGCTTTTTTCCTTTCAGCCTTTTAAAACTCTTTTTTTTCTGTTTGTCTTTCTTTCTTTCTTTCTTTCTGACTTTTTGTTTATCTATGGCTTTTTTCTTTTCAGCCTTTTAAACTGTCTTGTTTTTCTCTTTTTTTCTTTCTTTCCTTCTCTTCTCGTTCTTTCTTAATTTCTTTTATCTCTCTGTCTTTTTGCTTATCTTTGGCTTTTTTCCTTTCAGCCTTTTAAAACTGTCTATTTTTTCCGTTTGTCTTTCTTTCTTTCTTCTCTTCCTTTGTGTGTATCTATCTGTCTAATAACAAAACTTGTGTATGTTGTAAGTGTATTCTGGCTGAGTGTTATTGCACTGTTAAAACATTAAATCCTCGCTGCAGTGACATAACGAGTTCCATATCAGTTACGTTCGAAGGCTTTAAGGATTAAACCGCGGTCTGTGGGGACGTGGTTTCAGCAGAGGGATTCAAATAAAACACATCCGTTTAGTTATCAGTACGGCAGAGAACTCGTATAGCGCGGCGTATTTAACGCTTTATTGTGCCGTGTTTAATTATCGGTACCGCGTAGTCGAAAGGTGTCTATTAATGACTTATTAATGGTAGCGCACGCACGTATCAATACACCGATTTTACTAATAATATAGCGTGCTTCATTACTCCAGGAAGTGAAAAGTTTTTTTAGGGAATATAATTTCTATTAAAGATCGACCGATATTGATATTTTTTAGAACTGATAGCGATTATTTGCATGATTATGTGTGCGATAATCAGAAAAGATATTTATTGATTGTTTTCCTTCTGTTTTTGACCCAATGATGACCATTTTTTCTAATGAATTTTACTTGCTGTAATAACAGTTTTGCACGTAAGTCTGACAACGGCCACAAGATGGCACCATATATCGTTACATTCCGATATTATAAAACTGAAATGAACATAAATAATATCGGTAAAACCGATTATCGGTTGATCTCTAGTCTAAAGGTCATCATTCAGTGTGTATCTCGTCCTGTAGCAGCCGAACTCCCCTGTGGGGACGAGGCATTCCGAAGCATTGTGCCCCGGGCCGTTAGCTCGGTTCTTTTTCCCTTTCCTTAAAACTTTCCATAGAACAAAAGTGTTTTCACAGACGTTGTTTAAAAAAAAGTCACCCAGCTGTGACACATGTGTCGAAATGATTCTGTGTTGAACATTTCAAGTGAAAACCAGAAGGATTTATCTTTCATCACAGGTGTTTTAACGGTCGTTTTATTACACAATAGAGTTATTTATATATTCATTCACTTAGATCTGAAGGACAAACCGGGATTAAAAGCCACTTTTGTCTTCACGCAACCCAGATGTTTTTGTTAGCGACGTTCCGATCAGGCGTTTTGCAGCCGATATCGAGTACCGATATCTCGTCCTGTGATCGATCGCGACGCTGTAAGCGTAATTAATTATAACCGATATGTAAAAGCTCTCTGATCAGTGTTAACCTTATTACAGATAAACTAATACTATACGTGTTATATTTCTATATATTAGTTCCATGTTTACAGTAATGATGTAATAATCACAAACATTATTAATTATACAGTAAACATTTTAACATGCCTTTAAAATGGGGTTTGTGTAGAACGCTGTGTTTATCAGGAGACTTAATATTAGACAAAAATAAATACAAACAAAGATCGATTCAGGAGATAGGCTGAGGTTATTGAGCACCGATCGACTCGTAACGCGTGATTATCGGCCGATACAGAACTCTGACCGATCGATCAGAGCGCCCATAGTTTTTATTTCTTAATTTATTTTATAACTGCGAATGTAAAAATAAAACGTAAGACGATTCCACTCTATGCTACACAACTCTTCAGTCAGGTATACCACAGATATTGATTTATTTATTTTTTCAGATCCGATACCGATTGTTTGTGTTTTTGATCGATAAACGATATTCAGAACCGATATTTATTGATTGTTTTATTTCTGTTTTTGACCCGTCGATAAGAACAGAACAAACATTTATTTATAACACTGTTAATAATGTTGTTATAATCGCTCTAAACTAAACTACTCTTATTACTACATCAGGATCGATAGAATCTGAAACTTAGAGTTTAAAAATGAATGAGTCATTGAGTGAGTGTGTTGCAGTATACGTCGATAAAAGGGAAAAAAGCTTCAATATTGAGGAATAAATCGGTTCAAACGATTATCAGTCGGATTTTCAGCTGATTTTCTCCTTTTTTTTTTTTTTTTTTTTTTTTTATAGTT
>JAOUQX010000040.1:3298079-3314727 GCA_028566295.1 Liobagrus marginatus
ACACAACCGTTCACACACACATTCACTCCTATGTACAATTTAGAGTAACACATTCACCTATGTACAATCACGTGTTTCTCCCCACGCAAGCACGTGGAGAACATACCAACTCCACACAGAAACAACCTGCACGGGAATCGAACCCATGACCTTCTTACTGTGAGGCAGGACCGCTAATCGCTCTGCTACTGTACCGCCTATAATACAGTATCTCTGACCCCAGCTCAATAATGAACTGGGATATGCGAAAAGTGGATGTGGCGGCTCAATGGTACGGCTCTGGGTCAGTGATCAGAGGGTCGGGGTTTCAAGCCTCGCACCAGGCAAGTTACCATCATTGGGTCCTTGAGCAAGGCCCTTTAACCTCACTTGCTCCAGGGGCGCCAGGTTTGTTCTAGCTGACCCTGCGCTCTGACCCCAACGTTCAAATTCATATGCTGGGATATGCGTAATAACATTTCACTGCATGTATGTGTATGTGATCAATTGGATCTGGAAAAAAAAGAAACAAAAAAAGGATTTTATATGAAATTTTGTTTTTCTCCTTTGCTACGGTTGGTCACATGTTTAATTGTTTTTGGGCAGTAAAATATGATTGTGGTTTGATCTTCATTCTTACGCTCTGTATCAGCGCTCATTTTAAAGGATGTCACACTTGGGTTTAGGCCCATGGCACGTTTCCGCAGGATAATTTCCCAGATTTGAGTTTCTGCCGTATTTTTAAATCAATACCTACTTCTCTCCTAGGACGCATCCGTATCTGGTGTGCGTCTCAATTCTGATGGGTATTTACATAATTTCATTTCTGTACACCCCCGTAATCCTGAGTGCGAGCCAGTATCCATTTGTTGAAAGCGGCCGCCTACGCATTTCAGAGCCGTATCCAGTGGACGGGCTGCAGCCCCCTTCTCGATCGTCACCGGCCTCCTACACAGGCGTTATATAAAACCGGCAGGGCGGCAGATCGGCCATCTCTTCACGCAGAGTGCACATCAGCAACAGACTTCTCCAAGATATCGATCAATTTAGGGAAATGGAACGAGAGTGAAAAGCCTGGCCAGGACCGGGAGATGGTTCGGTTTAGATACTGTGGAATGCAGGTGAGGGGGCAGCGTGAGGCAGTTTTTCACCCAAACTCACGTGTGTTTGGTTCACGCTCCTAAATGCTGGGCATTCCGAGCCGTGAAAGACTAATGGAATTGTGGTAGCGCTGGGTGAGACAGGTCGCTGCTGATTGCCTTGCTTTTAGTGGCCTGTCCAGAAATCGAGGGCAATCTGCAAAGCGCTTTTCATAAAGCGGCAGGGCTAACAAATAAATAAAAGAAATGCAGCTTAAATGGGAAATAAAAGCTCCTGAATGCGGCGAGACGGCGGCCTAAAAGTCCCCGTGTAACTTCTTTGATCAATAGCTTTTCTAAACATTCCAGCTTTCTTAATGCGTCCTGACATCTGATTGGATGAGCTCGCGCTCCTCGGTCACTCGGTTCCTCGTTCTGGATGCTCTTTTACCTCCTCTCTCAATTGACCAGCTGACCCCATCTCAGCAGAGCAGCAATTGCTGTGTCCCAGGTTATCGATTCCGGAACTCCAGAGACCGCCTCTGGGGTTGTGTTATTGGTTCCGTGTGTGTGTGTGTGTGTGCGTGTGTGCGTGTGTGTGTGTGCGTGTGTGCGTGTGTAGTGATAATCGATACGATAGCGTTTAAAAGCAGAGCCTTTTGACAGATTCTAGGTGGCCAGATATTTTTCAATGTTACATATAAAACATTGGGATTATTAAATTTTAGATCTTATTCTGAATTTAAAGAGTACATCATTGTAGGTCCTTGTGCTTTAGTTACTTCAATAGAACGTTTTTTGTCATAACAGTTTTTATGAAGTTCAATGAATAAATTTCATTTATATCGACATATTATATATTTACATTCTACATTTCTCCCATATTTTGACTTTTATTTTACCTTATACAGCTTCCCGCTTTATTACACAACCGAGCTTTTATTTTATCTTATGTTTCTTTACATTTCAATATTTTTGGGAGGTTTGATCCCATTTTTACGACAGATCGACTCGTTGTCATTTTATAGATATTTTTCCTGATATTTAATTAGTCTCGACTTTGTCGGTTTTTCTGTTATTTTTGCTGCATTTTTTATATTTTTTTGCTTTTTTTTTATTTTGTTGTACGTTCATATTTAACAGTGTGTTTAATCTGTTCATTTTTTGTTTTGTTTGATAATTTTGTTATGATTCTGTTTTGTTGAGTTTGATTTTGTTGCTTTTATATTCTTCCATTATATATTTTTTAATAGCGTTTAAAAATTTGATCGTCTTTTCTGTTATTTTTTTGTGTTTTTTGTTTTTGATGCTTCTACTTTTTTTTATTTCGCTTTCTTTTTTTGCCATTGATGTTCGTTTATTTTGCTTTGTGATATTTTCTCTGTTGTGATTTTTTTATATATTTTGTTTTGCTTTTATTTGCCTTTTTTTGTTTAGTTTTTCTTGTTCTTTTATTTTGTTCCTCTGTGCGTTCTGATTTGTTTTTGTCGTAGTTTTTTTTTTTTGTGTTTGTTTGAAAAAATTTGTTGTGTTTACATTTACACCATTTAGCAGACGCCCCCTTATCCAGAGCAACTTAAATTTACCTCATTTATCCAACTGAGCAGTTGAGGGCTAAGGGCCTTGCTCAGGGGCCCAGCAGCTGCAACACCTTCACCACTGAGCTCCATCTTACCGCTTCAGATCTCAATGCACCAAATCATGTTTACATTTCTGGCATTTAACAGACGTCTTTATCTGCTTTTTTTTTTTAATCCAACTGAGAAATTGATGGTAAAGGGCCTTTCTCACCTTTTCAAGGGACCCATAAGAGGCACCCATAAGTGGTGGTCAGGAACTGAACCTACAACCTTCCGATCAGCAGTCAAACATCTTAACCACTGAGCTACCGCGTCCCTGCGTCTCTCTTTTTCATTGTGTAACCGAAATGTTTTTACGATGGATTCGAATCAGGTTTGTAAATGATCAAATAGAACACGAGCATCGTGTTATTTTTTAAAAGCGTTTCTCTTTCTGAAAGGTTGTAGTTTTTAGAATTATATCCAGAATGTCACCAGGTGAAGGATTTTTCCAAGCCGTGTCTAAAAACGACTCCGACAAAAATAGAAGCGTTTCATTTCCTCCGTTTTCCGATTTAAATCAGATGCTTTTCAGATGTGCTTAAGAAGGCAGATCTAAGCGTTAGCTGCATGTCAAAATCCAGCCTCAAACACCGGTAGATGTTCTGAAGCTCACCGACGACATGATCGCAGCAGCAGCAGCAGCACAGTGTGAGGATCGAAAAGAGCGGGAAAAAAGATGCTCTTTATTGTTACCGGAATCACTTTATATACACGTGCAGTGCTTATTCGCTAAGCTATAGTGCTATACGTGTACCTGTAGAATGTCATATGGATTAGCTCACACTTTAATTTATACAGTAGATCAAACTGCAAACTGTGTTGTAGTTTTTAATGCATAATAATAAGGCAAATTTTTATTTATAAAATGCATACTGCATCAATTATATTTCTCATTAGATTTGATCGATAACATTTGCCGGATATTTTGATATGCATTTACATGTACAGCATTTGGCAGATGTCCTCATGCAGAGCGACTTATAAACATATGCAAATCCCATGCAGATACTGGATTGTAAACTTTTAATGCAGTAAAGTTGCATCACGCTGTTTTACATTGCTGTAGGAAAACATTTCCTTATTAATGAATTAAATGTAGTCTTCATTTACAAATTTCCTTCTTTTATTCGTTAATCAGAACAAGAGTACATAAAAAGACACACAACTCTCCTACGCTTATTTCATATGTAAGAAAAAAAAAAGCCAAATAACAAAAACACAAATGAAAAGCAACGAAATAAATATATGGGGATAAATACCTGAAAACAATTAAGAAAGATAATAGTAAACATGCACTTAGTTGCTGTTGATAAAATGTAATGATTAACTTGAAATGAATGAAGGCAGAAAATCCTTTCCATCCTTCCTTTTCATTAACAAAGCTTTTTAATCATTAGAGGAGTTATCCCAAATTGTATATCATTCAAAAATATCTTTTGATGAAGCTCCGCCCCCAAAATAAAATACAAACTTTAAAAAATACATACTGTACTAATATACGTTAATGTTCAATTGTTTAAATATTGTTTTAAACCCCGCCTTTAAGTGAATGGTTTATGGAGTTGAACGCTGTGATTGGCCTAAATTGACTGTCAATCAACTTCTTTCACTCTGCCTGTGCGGCACTGTTTTTCTCACCCGTATTAGAACAAATCCCGCCTCTTGAACGAGGACTTGTTAGCCTATCGTCTATAGCGAAACGTTCGGAGAACCGAGACTGACCAATCGTATTTCAGGAATTGGGATAGCATAAGCCAATCAACGGAAGGAGGCGGGATGTTTCTGAAAACGGGTGCGGAAAGAAGAGCAGCCCCCGAGGACGCTTGGTCTGGCTTGGGCATGTTATTGATCTTTCTCATGTTTCACATATACGCTAAATAAATAAAACTAAATCCAGGCCGCTGACCAGAAACGGAAATATAAAGTAAATATCCATCTTTACTGCAGAGGTAAGGATCGAGTTTGTGATTTGTTTCATTTTTGTAATGTTTGTGTGTGAAGTAAAACAGCTGTGGGGATGGACTTTAGCGTTAGCATGGTTAGCCTAGCTGACGGCTAAGCTAACGCTGGCTCAGAGGCTGACTGAGGTGCTGAATGAAATGATGCTCGAAGCAGAGACACGTACGACCAGAACCGGTAACTTGACCTCGTTGTACATTTAACGAACACGTTAATGGTGTTTATTTATTCGTCCATATTGTTACACGAACATTTAACAAACTGATGAGCGCTCGAGTCCATTTACACCGACCGGCTGCTTGCATTGAGCCTGTTGCTTGCTATCTTTTAGCATCAGGTAGCAGGCCTGTGGTGTCATAACATTTTTTGTATTAATCTATCTTAAACATGACACAATGTTTAGACAGTGTTTTGTGTGAAAATGGAGAATTTAACCTCAAATTTGTCTGGAAAATTCTCTTTTGTTAAATGTAGTAATTTTAGCGCCTTTGCGAAGTTTACCTGGTTTGTTAGCTCACATGCTAATTATGGTTACCGACGTCATTTATAGTTAAATTAATTAATATTGTTTTCTTAACAATAATTAACAATTCTTAAAATTGTTTTCTAATAATTAATTAATAATGAAATCACGATAAACATGTTCTACTTGATAAAACTTCTTTTCAAGTTGGTCGTTACTAGCAAGCTTGTTGATATTTCTCCAACAGATTAAATGTTTGTTACTCTGGATTAAAGCAGCAAATGGTGTAAATATAAATGTCAGTGGGACCAGTTATGATCGTTGATTGGTTGTCTGGGACCAGTTATGATCGTTGTTGATTGGATAATGGGACCAGCCATGATTGTTGCTGATTGGGTAATGGGACCAGCGATGATCGTTGCTGATTGGGTAATGGGACCATGATGATCGTTGATTGATTAATGGGACCAGAGATGATCGTTGTTGTTTGGTTAATTGGACCAGTGCTGTCAAAATCCTTCAGCATTGCACCAGCATAAGACTAAAACACTACTACGAACTTTGTCTCGTCGATGAGAGAAATCTGAGCGGAACGACAGTTGACAGAAAGGCTACGATAACTACTCTTTAAACCTGTCGCGAGCAGAAAAACATCTCAAAAGCCACAAAATCTACCAAATTCCAAGCAGATTCCAAGCCTGCCATGGCAGAACGATGCGTAGCTGTCGCTATAACATGATTATCGGTGTGACGCCAGATTGTGTGTAATTAACTGTTCGAAAACAGGTTTAATCATGAAGCACACACGTCCTGGGTTGAACTTCTGCAGGTGTTCCTGATGACGGCGTAAATATAGCGCAACGGCTTATTTTCGTCTGTCAGGAGGACGTTGGTGTCTGATTGACGGCTGAGTGTCTTTGTAAGCGGTCTGGATGAGGACGTGAAAGACATGCAGATTGTGTAGGATTACTTGAGAGTTGAGCGGCTATTACTGTCAAGTCCCTTTACTGACGAGAGCGGTTTGTGTACTCAACCTGATTGGTTACACCACCGAAGTAAACACTAATACTTCACGACATTCATCTTCTCAAGTACTTTAAGTTAATTTGAGGCACCAACACGAGGTGCAGACGGCGAGAGATTAAACAATTTTTGTCCCCATACTTCTTGAGAAAGAAAAGAGTACCCCTTTAAACCACCATGTTGTACCAGCCAACTTAAAAAGGCACCTCCTTTCAGGTGTGCTTCGTTGTGATAGTGTTATAACTGCGTAGATCTGCAGACTCTGCTTTATTCTGGCCCGTATCTGTCACAGGGATTATTAATAGCCCTGGAGTGATGTATGAGCTGTTGAGGAGTAGGTGAACGTCACCACCTGAGAGTAACAAGTCTCGGGAGAACCTTTCGCTAAAACACCACACCACCTGTTTAGACGTTCATGTCGTTTAATTTTAGTCTCACAGCACCAATGTGGAATGGAATCTGTACGTAGAGTATACAGTCGTGCGTAAAGATGGCCGCTTTTATATACCTACACAAAGAGCAGAGCGGTGAAATGACATCATCAAGAACGTTCCGTGATTATCTAATCAACATAGCAAAATATGCATTGCAGTGAAAAGCCCGGTATCAGTATCAGTATGGGCTTTTTACTATAACCAATCAGCTATCAGGAATCATCTTGTAACCCTATATATGAACGATCCCCATGAACCGAAGGATCCATCTTCTGGCTTGTCTTCTCCAAACCCCTTTCTAATGCGTCATCCATTACAGCGGCTTCTCTACCGTCTCTACGAAATCTCTGACCCTTGAGATTTGTCTAGCTCTTCCTTTGACACTTTATCCATCCACAACCGCTCGGTTTAAAAGCGTTTCTGTCTCTGCCCCATCCATCTTCTGCATCTCTTCAACACCCGCACCATCCGTTACCTGAACGGGTCACAGTGTGTCGATCAGATTTCCTCCCAGCGCCGAGGCGGTGCCTTTGAGGCTTTGCACCTTCTAACAGCGACTGAAATTCACTTCTGCAAGTTTGTGTGAGTTTAGCAGCACAAGCCGAGACCCCTGGCGAGCTAATCCGCACCCTTGCTTGCGTTCATGATTTGTTGGCTGGTGTGATGTCTCAGCGCAGCCTAGAGAGGGTAGGGGGTCTGCCAGCTTCTGTCAAATCAAGGTAGAGGTCGACAGCTATGACGAGACTCGACCTAATTAGAATAAAGACTGGCGAGGATCTCCTCCGAATCATTTCCCCACACTCCTGTGCATTAAGAGCTCCCGCGCTCCATTTGCATACATTTCCCAGTGTGTGGCAGAGAGCACTTCCCACTCGCCGCATTCCAGCTGATGAATTTCTAACTGTTCTTTTATTGCCAGAGATCTCTCTCTAAAGCAATTTGTGTGATTGCAGCCTTTCCCCCCTCAAAAGTTGTGGGTTTGAGTGCGGATTTAAATCTCGAGGTAAAAGCAAGCGGTTCAATAACACGCCTTAAACACCGCCGGCCTTTCTCGCCACGAGTGGAAACACTGAGCTTTTCATATCGTACCAATGAAAGGTCAGTCTCTTGGGGGTAGGGGGAATGGGTGTATTTTACACACATTCTGTAGCCTAAAGTAGCAATCTCAAGATGAACTTCTGAGCCAGCTCCTCTGGTTTGTTTACAGAGACACGGGATGTCGAGCCGTGTTTTTATTTTTGGAAGAAAACGCTCAATAAGAGCGGCCCGTGGCTCCGAAGCACACAATAAGCTTGGAACGTACGTGCGCGCCGGTCTCCGTGGTCTACAGGAGCCAGCTGCACCACGCCGCTGTCTACGACGAAGTAAACCGACCTGAAGTCTTGCAATATCGACGTTTGGGCCCGGACTTTCTGATGCTCGATATGGAAAAGGTTGCGTCCTATTAGATCATACGCTTCACGGGCGATTAAAAAAAATTGGTTTTATTTGTGGCCTTCTGTTTTCAAAGCTCAGTGATTATCATTTTCAGAAATAAACGCTGTTGAATATCTTTTCGGCTGCTCGGAGTTGCATTTGTTATGGTGACCTGTATAATTGTGAACTGATGAGCATAAATACATGTCTTTTTCCGTGTACGTGGTTAACGGTAACGTTGGCGCATCTCGAACGCCTCAGAGTTGAAGCAGCTTTCACTGGCAACGGGAAAAAATTAGCCTAACCGGCGTGCAGGATCCAGTCCCGTCGGCAGCGATTTCCTTTTCCTTTTCTCGCATTCCCGCCTGTCCTTTACCGCCGCGGGAGTGTCACACAATGAAGAGTTACAGTTTTGCTGTGCAGTGACATCTTGAGCCAGCTCCGGCTCTGCGGAACAGCATCTTTCCCCCGGCTCTAATGAGGATGGAACAATGTCCACAGGAGCTCTGTCACGTTCCTCACCGCACTATGAAGAAGGGCTCCTCTTTCTATTTTTTCCCCCCAAGGGACCTCGTTAGGATTTTTCTTTCCCAGCATGTGTAGGAATCGGCACGTCCTTGGGGAAAAATGTAAATAAACGCATTTGTCACTTACATCCTGCGCCATCCCTCACCACACCACACTTGCTTTTTTTTTTTTCTTTCTTTTTTGGCGCTCTCGAAGAAAAATTGCATTGCGAGGCTTAATTAGTAAGCACTGGCATCACGCTTTCTTTATTATGTAAATGAATCGGTCGAGAACTTGGAAGTGTTGTCTCACAAGCTTTGTGCCAGGTGTTTCCTGGCTGAATGCTGTGCGAGGGCTTTTTTCCCCCTTCTTTCTTTCGACGCTCAAGAAAAAGACAACTGTACTGTGAAATTGCAGGACAAGCTATAATTATTTGACAGATGATTTTTGTTTTTCTCACCCCTCCTCCCCTACGATGTGCAGCTTTAGTGTCTGACGTGAGTGACGGGACCTCATTGATTTCCTTTTGTTGCGGCGTAGCAGCCAAACAAGGCTGACGGTTTTCCGAACGAAGCTCCTGTCAAGCATGCGGGACTGTGCTGAAGATCTACCAGGGAACAATCATACGGGCAAAAGACAAAGACGACGGCTGCTTTGCTTCAGCTGTGGCAATGCGATGGCTCGGAATCGGGCTTGAGCGCCTCTCGAGGGTTCGCGGTTGGTCTAATATCGAAAAACTGTTGTCTTCTTTCCTGTCGGGTTAACAGGTCGGGGTGGTTTTATTAGGAGAGCGGGCTCTTAATCTGCTCCACCTGGTCCTCCCAGTCTCCCCCCCCAACTCCCCTTCACCGTCAACAACAGCTAGCATCACTCCAGTGTCCTGGAATTGTACAAGAGAACGACTGTTGCCAGAAAAAAAAATGACAGCAAATATAGTTAATATCTAGTGTTTTTTTTTAACTTTGTGTACCTCACCTAAGTGACTGTTCAGATCAACGCATGACCTGACTGATTCCTTTACCAATCTGTAATCTAATGTAGTGTAGGGCACACGCAGCAGACTCCTAGACTCGAACCTCTTAACAGGAAGTGATGAGGGATGCGCCGGATTGCTGTTTCTTAATAAAGTGATGGTTTTTGAGGTAAGTGTCGGCGGCATTAGAGAAATCGAAATCTTTTGTCACTAAGCAAGCGGTATTAACGAAAAATGAATGCCTAACTTTGAAAATAGCTTTTTTTTACTTCTATTCAGCGTTTAAAACCTGCTGACCAACAATGCAACTGTCCCTTTAAACTCGTTAGACTCATGCTTTTCTTCGTGTCTGTTTATTCACAAAGGTGATGCCACATTGATTCTTCATGCGTTGCTGCTTCATGTGTCTATCTCTGTCTGCTTTCTCCACCTGAACTCGAGTAATAATCCTGACATGGTCCCTCCTGTGTCACTTTGGCCTGACAATTAGGAATGTGACATCGACTGGTCATTCCAGGTGTTGGCCTGCCTGAACCTCGTCAGGTGCTTGTCATGTGAGCTTGGGATTCAAATCCTCAGGCCTGCCACGACTAATTCAGCAGGAAAATGGCACAGTAGGGAGGCAGAACGAATACATCTGCCCACCACCCCACCTTTTCTCCCTCCCTCCTTCAGGCTCTCTTCTTTCCTTGTCATTCAATCAAGTCCCAGAACTTTCCCATCATCTCATCATGCTTCTCTATCGTCGTAGGGTAATGTAAACAAATTTAATGAACCCTCTGTTGCTGTCTGGCCACGCAGCGACGTCGGGGCTCCCGGGAGTTTTTATCGAGAGCGGATGTCATGAGTGGGGGTGCTGGGAGCAGCCGTTGACCGGCGCGCCTCCTGTAATCGTCTCAAGTGGCCGGGATTGCGATTCCTGACCAGTGCAGTGCTTAAAGCTCTGAGGACGCTCGCATGCATCAGAATCGTGTTATGTTTTTATAACGCCGCAAAAAAAAAGCGTTTTTTTTATGAATGGCTCGCGTGTGTGTGTGTGTGTGTGTTTAATGCACCGATTCCACTGAGTTTTTTTGAAACTCAGAATTTTGAATGTGTGTTTTAATATTTAAACTGTGACTACAGACGATTCCCAGGATGATATCAGTTTATTTATAAAGGTGTCTCGTCCGAGCACCCAGTGAACCGCTCTGTTCTTTTGCTTCCTGAACAGAAAGATTCAAAATGCGAATTTTATATTTTCTTTTGCTGTTAAGCCTATCACACACACTCTCTTCCCCCACCCACCGGTGTGATCGCGTCTGTCCCAACCTCTGCTGAGGTGCATTTTTTTTCAAGTCAGAATATGGTGTCATTTTTTCCCCCTCCCCCCCTTTTTATTCGAGGGGGGTGGGAAGCTAAACTACCCACCGCTCCTCCTGACTCCCCGAGGCTGCGGCTGTTTCGCTAATGAAGAGCTCAATTTAGCCAGTGACGTGCCTCCGAGGTGAGCCATGCGCTCTGACTGGCTGAGCGCGTTGCTGACATCACGCCGTCCGGCCGTTGATTTGCGGCTGTCTCCGGGGCGAGAGGCTCGACCGTGGGCTCCCGCACTTAGGCGTAGACGGCGCTAGCGCTGCAGAGAGAGAGAAAAGAGCGAGAGAACGCAGTGAGTAGAAGAGAAAGCGAGTAGGCGAAAGGGGGTTGTGTTTTTGGGAGCTCACTCGGTGCAGCAGCCGGCACAGCCAATGCAGCCTCTGGTACTATGGAAACTAAACCTCTGACCAATGGAAATAATGGAGGCTACGATGTGGCAGGTGAGTGTGTGTGTGTGTGTGTGTGTGTGTGTGTGTACATAAGACAGATTACAGGTATGTCGGGCGAAGCAAAAACAAACTTCCTCACTTGTCTATTTCACCCTTTACCCCAAAAAATGCGAGAGTGCTACAGACTTCAGCAGATCAAAGACTCCGCTGTGTCACGTGTTTTCCCTGAATAAATTTGATCACTTTGTCTTTTGTTATTTTCTCACTAAACCTTTTCATACGGATTGTGTTCTTTCTGTGTAATAATATATATTTATGTATATACTTTAGCTTTGTTTTTGTTTTTTTGCTTCGTGATCGTATTTTCCTGCCGTGTTTTGCTGTAAAGCGTCCACGGCGGTTTGGTTTGTCTGGTAGGAATCATCGGAGGTGTGTGTCGTGTTGGTTGCTGTCGCATTGGGGTGTGTATCCATACTGATGAGACTGGAACTCAAGCGTTAAGTTGTTTTACGGTCGTTACTTTGAAGTCTGTTTTCAGGACGCAGCTGAGTAGAATTCCGCTTGATTAAAATTTTTTTTTAAGGTAACCGTAATTTGTGTGTATGATTTAAAGAAGGCACTCGCAAAAATGCTGCTATAAGGATATATAGCAACACCGTGTCCATCTTCCTGTTGTTGATTCGAACGCGCCATGCTCAGATTGAAAGCGTTATTTATTTATAAGTTCAGAGACACACGGCAGCGTTTGCGCACAGAAGGTGGCAGCGGACGGCATCTTCACAACCACTTCCAAGTAACACTTTCCTTTTCTTTTCATCCGTTCTTTTCCCGCCAAATCGTTTAATATCCGGGAATCTTTACTCATTAACGAACGTGCGTGTTCATTCATTTTCTCATTTGTCTACGTTTGTCGCACATGCGGAACTAATCCAATAAATACTGCTCTTTGTCTCGTCTTCGGTTCCAGAGTGAAAGTATCAGCAGCGGTTAATCTGCTTTTGCCAATCACCTGAAATATAATTGGCTGTAAAATAATCATCGTCCGTCAGCTCGGATGGGGTTTTATATTTGCGTACATCTGCGAAAGAGGACGAGCAAGTGCTGAACGCTTCAGACCCGAGAGTAAACGCGATACGTTTCGGGAAGGTTGCACTGTTGTAGCGCACTAGAGTCTGCGCTTTAGCCCGTTCTGCGCTAAAAGGACGGCAGTAGTAATGCTCCTGTAGAAACGGCGCGTAATGAGCGGAGTTAGTGGCACGGTAACGGTTTACAGACGGCGGGTCGTGTTAACGGCTTATTTGTCCACGCTGACAAGATCGATACGTGTTCCGCGGCTAAGATGTCTCCGTTTCTGTCACCTCTCCAGAGACTGATTTCATGCTGGTAAAGGAACATTAACCGGTTCAGCTTCATTACGATACTCTACCAGCTGAAAAAGTCGTCTGCTTTCTTTTCTTCTTCTTCCTCTTCTCTCGCCAGACGTTTTTCCCCCATGAGCCAATTAGCAGTAAACATGCACACGGCTTCACTTTTCCAGCTTGCACTCCTTTCTAGGTGTCTGATATAAGCAGCCTCTTAAGAACCAGAGGAAGTGCCCCCCCCCCATTAAATATAAACATTGTTTGCCTAAACAACTTAAAGTCCCAGTGTAGAGAAAAGAAACTGCAGCCTTTTTCACACATATCCTGCCAGATAACGTCAAATGTTATTTGATTAATTTGTCGGTAAATATAATACCCGCCGTTTGAAATTTTCATTAGACCATTTCGATGGTTCGACGCCTTGAGCGTTCTCTGTTAAATCTATTCCTCGCACTGGATTATGGTCATGTGCCGATCTCTATGGTCGAGCGGCATTCCCTTTTCTTTTTTGGAAAAGTGTAGAAACGTCAAGCTCGTATTCGGAGACATTACGGATTTTATCCGTGTCGATCTGTGCAGTGGGATTTTTGCTGTATTATTTTTTGCTGCTTTATTTTTCCAAGGAATGGCGCTTCCGAGTGAGTTCTTAGAGAGTCATTCCGGGTTCGTGTGCAACCAGACGGTCACATCTCGGAAAAACGGAGGAGAGCGATCTGCAAAGCGGCGTATTTGACCGCTAGCTTGCACCCCATGAATTTTGCAGAGGTGTGTGTGTGTTTGTTGGCCAAGCACTCTCTTTTGCACCTGTCCCTTCCAATGACAGACACCCCCTCCAACACACGCTTGCTCTCTCACCTTCAGGCTCCAGATCTCATGAATCCCAATCAGCCGGGGCCATCAGCCTCTTAAATAATGCAGCAGCCGCTGCCGAAGCCACATTAGCGTGATAAATGCGCGCCAGACCCCGCCGGCCGTTTGCTTAGCCGTGCCCTCCTATTCCAAACACGTCCCTTTGATCTGTGGCAACGTCAGAAATAAAGTGTCAGTCTAACCGCCTTGTTTTGAAACTCGACACATGTTTACCAGCGTTACCCCGCCATTGACTCGCTCGGGTGCGTTACTGGTACACGCCGAATCTAATTTGCAGGTATTCTCCACCTAGCGCCTCGGCGTTCCGTCTACGGAAATGAGCCAGCGACAGTTAGGAAAGGAAGTGGAGATGTGGCTGGTCAACTGCCAGACCTTTAAACATTCAAGTGGGGTCTTTGTAGTGTTATACTTTATCTAAGAATTTACTGTCTGATCATTAATGGAATAAGTTTGGCATAGGCTCATGTATTGTTGCATTCTCGTCCACAGGTTCCTGAAGGGCATGAGCGTTTCGTCTGCGGCCAGCACTGTTCTGATCTGGAGCCAGTGCTGGTGACAGGGACATGGGCCTCTTCCTCAGGGTTTCCAGCACGCTCAGCACAAGCGACGACCTGGTCACCAGCGCAACTGAAAGGGACACCAGGGCGGCGCCACCGCAGGCCCAACACACAGCAGAACATTGGGTAATAATAAATAAATAACGAATAGCAGTGAAAGGTCTCGGGTTCAGGCGGGGGTTAAAGAGCCAGTAAGGAAAAACTCCAACAGACTCCTCAAACCTTAAACCTCACACGGCTCCAACCTGTTAACAGGACTCTTAGATTGACAGAATACAAATTAGTTTTTTTTGTTTGTGTTTTTTGGTTTTTACTTGCCTGAAGTCGAGAGAGGTGATTTTTTGAGTAATAAACAAAGGTGACCCGGGGGTCATGTAAACGCTGCGGTTGCCCTTGTCATAGAGGTCACCGCTCTGAAGACATCCACATAAAAATAAGAGGCGCGACCGGTGCGGCAAGAAAATGGCTGTTCTTTATCATCTTAAAAAAAGTATTGGTGTATAAAAAAAAACTAATTTAAATATCTATAGAAAATTCAAACTATAGTTTGGGTTCTTGTTGGACAGTTTTGTTTATTTTTTTATAATAATAGTATAAAATAACTCCGATGTGATGTCTGTGATTTGTTTTGCAATACCAAATTTGATTGTACAGTTTACTGTTGGTTTAACTGTGTTAAAATGTCTGCGTTTCATATTAAATGATAAATCTGTTTGAAAGTGACCCCCTGATCCAGCCTTACTCTCATTAGTCTTACGTATAGATATCTAACGTCCTGCAGGTCCCGAGCTCCCAGTAGACGCTCCACGTAGCCTTCTCTAATGAGGATGTCTGATACTGTCACTGTAAAGGAGACGAGCCAAACCATGAGGGGTTTGGAGGTGGAGGAAAGCAAGCCCGAGAGCCGAGAGAACGCAGAGCCTGACCGGGACAAAAACGGCTGTGAGGACACGAGTGAAACACAGGTACAGGCAGCGCTTTCCACGTTCGCTCTTGAAGGTGACTTTCGTATCTGGGGAAGTTTTCAGATACAAGTGTAGGCAGGAAAATCTGGAAATATGCACCATTGTTCCCAGGCGCCAAAGATAAGCGTGTCAAACGTGTTAATAATCACATGGCGCAAATAATTACATGCCGTCAAGCCACACGCAACACCGACGCATGCATTACGTGGTCGCATTCCACGTCGCAGAGAGACCACGTTATGAGTCTTATCGGTCACACGCGCTCCACGATTCGATTTTGTTTGGGGGGGGGGGGGGGCGTAATATTCTCAGGTTCCTTTACTTCGCGATCAATCATTTATCGACCGACGCGGTTATCGCCGTCTCTCAAACAAAAGATTGTGCCTCGAGCGTTTTTATGAAACGAATCTTCTGAAACCAAGAGGTCAGGAAAAGAAATCGGTTGAAGCGATTGTTCTGATGCAGCCCGGGCTCACTGGCCCGAGGGGAATAACACACCCGGCATGAGCAATCAATCGAAATGTAATTGTGTTATGAGAACCAGACAAAATGGAGACACTGCGCTTATAGTGCAGTTTGTGAAGGTTACTTTATCGAAGGTTACGCTACAATATTTTATTTTATTTATTTATTTACTTTTAGTTGACCGGTACCTTGCTGCATTGTTTTTTGTTTTCTTTTTTGCTGCTGCTTGTGCCTCTTTTCATTCGGCTGATTTTACCTCCTGCTCTCGACAAGATACTCACCCGAAACTCCGGCAGCCAAAGCGGAGGAGCGTCTGCCCATCCAATCTGAGCTCATTGCCGCGCTTCCTCTGCGTTAGCCTTGAAACAGGGGAGGGGAAGAAGCACAGCGAGCGGCTTCACCGCCATCTGTCTCCCTCCTCCCATCGCTTTTCACAAGTCTTTGCTTCCTCGACGCAGCACTACCTGCTCCTTTTGCGCACCCACTACACCCCCCACCCCCCATCATCCTTTCTCGGCAGATTCACACAGCATCTGTGTTCCCATGGCGATTTTCACCGAGTTCTGTATCCGCCGTATCGCCCGCACGTGGCTCGACGCCAACGCGGGGCATCGGGGATATGGAAACGCTCAACGCCCAATTAAAGTCACATAAGCATCAGTCATCATTTTGTAAGGCGGCCGTGTCGCTAATTAACGACGGTCCACCGTGTCAGCGCGAGCTTTTCACACAGAATGAAAGAGAAGTGTGACCAGGGACGGCGGCGTGGGAGTGCGGATTTAAATCTCGAGGTAAAAGCAAGCGGTTCAATAACACGCCGTAAACACCCCCCACCCCCCATGACTTTGTATTTCACACAGTTTCTCCTTTATGTAAAGACACATTCACACCTTTTTTTCTTCTTTTTTATTGTTTCTCCTTTTACGCTCCTTTCATTCCAAGTGAGAAGATACTTTACCCATGAAGATGTGGTTAGCAGATGAGGCTAACAGGTTCTAGAGCGACTCTGTATGTCGTAGCGTTCCATTATTCCTTCACCGGCACTAAGAGACAAACACTGTTCCAGCATGACAGCGTCCCTGTGCACAAAGCTCCTGTACTACATGTAGACATGCTGTGTTCTGTACAGAACCCTGTCTCTGTACTCAACCTCACTGTACACCTTTAATGTTACTGTACACCTTTAATATGTTACTGTACACCGACTGTACACCTTTAATATGTTACTGT
>JAOUQX010000040.1:3384286-3403892 GCA_028566295.1 Liobagrus marginatus
GGTGTTTACATGGTGCATTTTCATTTTGATTAAGGTGTTTATATGGGCGTTTTTATTCTGATTAAGGTGTTTACATGTAGCATTTTTATTTTGATTAAGGTGTTTATATGGAGCGTTTTCATATTGAGATGTGTTGATATAGTGGGTTTAAAGTGAATTTAGCCAGGCCTTATTTCTGGGGCCTGAGTGAGATTTTTAAGATGATCAGCTTCATACGGAACATTACTTTTACAGCATTTAGCAGACACCCCCTTATCCAGAGCAACTTACATTTATATTATTTATCCAACTGAGCAGTTGAGGCAGTTTGGTTTGGTGTTTCTGGAAATCGAACCCACGACCAACACCTTAACCACTGAGCTACCGGTGGTAAACCTTCCCAGCTTCAAGCCGTAACGATAAATGGTTTTATCCACAGAAGGAGAGTTTACTGAGTTGATTGAGATTGAGATTCAGTCCATGGGGAGAAAAATCCCGCCAAATCTTTTAAGAGGAAGCCAAAAGAAAAGAGAAGAAGAAAGCTATCTTTTGGGAAAAAAAAACACTTCAAAAATGCAAGCAAACTTATGCTCGGACAGAGAATCTCGCTGTTCCATCCCCAAACACCTGACCTTCTTACAAAAACATAAGTGCTTCTGCTCAGCTTTCGTAGATGGAGAAACGAGGAAATGTTGGAGAATAATCTCTGGCTCCTGTAAGTGTTGCAAGTAATAACAAAACTTCTCGCACCTTCTCCAAGTCGCTCGAAGCTACACGAAAATGTCTGAAGTGTTAAAAAAAAAAAAAAAAAAGCAAACAATAAATCGCAGCATTGTTGCTTCCAGCACTCGGAGAACAAGTCCAGACTTAGAACAACTGACATATATAAATATGTATATATATATATGCACTTTTTTCCTTATTATAAAACCGAAATCGGACCGTGAAGGCACAAATTCTTATCATATTATAGTTATATTATATTATATTCCTCTCGTCGTCACTTCCGTTTTATGCCCATTATATCCTGGGATTTATTTTGAATAAAAATTGAACTCTGAAAAGCAGAACCTAATAAAAAGGATTTATAATTATTAGATCTCTTAGAAACATGTCCGAGGTGAAAGATAATGTCTTTAAGATTCGGTTCTTGTTCTTGCAAATCTGGGGGTCGGGGTATTGCGTGACCTTTCCATATTTTTAATATTGTTCCACGCTGTGATCGTGAAGAAGATGAACTTTTACTGTGATATTTTACTTTTTTGCAGTCTAGTGTAGTATTGTGGTGCATGAGACAAATAAATCGATCAATTATGTCTCGTATCTCACGGCTTCAGTAATATTGATAATATTATTATGTATATCTGTTTAAAGGTGCCATGATGTGAGGACAGTTATGAAATGTGTGTATGTATATGTGTGTATATATATATATATATATAAATAAATATAATGAAATGTGTGTGTACATATTATAAATATAGATATGTATTATAAATAAATAGGAGCATCAAGCCAGGTAGGTCTGGTCAACTGATGTGAATGGAACGAGCAGTGTCTACTACAGCACAGTGACCTCATCAGCAGACTTTCCACTTGAAATCAGATAGAAATAAAAATGAATAAAGAAAGCTGTTGATGTTAAAGTATAAATCAAGATAAAGAAAATGTTTCGTCATGTCACCTAAATATCAGATGTTAAGCCTTGTGACTAGGGACGTCCCTGTGTGTATCGCTTTACTAGCTTTTGCTCATTATGTTAAAACTGGTCATGCACACACTTTTTATGGGCTGTCGGTCAGACCAGGCATTGCCATGGCAACACGCAACACTTTTTTTTTCAGCTGCAGCTTTTGGCTCTATTGTAAATGCTGAAACAAAAACAAACCGTGTTTAGGGTTATAGTTTGTTTGAAATGTTTGTTAAAGGAAGTCAATCCGTTGTGAGTGCTAATAAAATACCTTCCTATTGTTTGAAGGTGTTTTGTGTTCGACGAGACACTCTCCCAGACCCACAGACACGCTCTGGCGAGTTTAGAAGCGAGCGTGTTGTTGGTAATTATGTGTGAAATGTTCAGCCTTACCTGCGTGGGCACCAGGACTGGCGGATACGCCAGCTTGTGATGCCGATACATCCAAAAGGAGAGGAGCGCGATGGCGGCGACGCCCATGATGGGCACCAGCGAGTACAGGAGGGTGCTGAAGAGCGGTGGCTTCTGGGTGAACGGGTTGGATGTAGCTGGAAGGCGAAAAGAAAAACGGAGAAAACGTTCATGCGAACGATAGTGGATTCATTCTGTGGAAGAAGAAGAATGAGATCAACATATCACACGAATGTGGAAAAATGGAGCAGACAGCAAGTGCTGGGAGCTGCGCTTCACACCGAGCTGCTAACTCGCTAATTAACACAATAGCGAAAGTGGTTCTTCCACACTGCGCGAGTGTTTGAAACAAAGTCGAATCAAACTTGTGAAATGAAACAGCTGCGGGTCTGAGAGAAGTTTGCATTTGTGCAGGTTTGTTGCACCTTTCCTCTCGATTGGAGAAACCATGAACATTTCGTGTGTGTGTGTGTGTGTGTTGGGGTTGCCAGGAAGTAAGATCATGGTGCTTTCTCCACATGCTGGAGATGTTTAAACACATCCTAATACAAGCAATGTGTGTTTAATGGAATTGCCCGCATCCCAGCGAGCTGCTGCGCTTTAATATCTGGGGCATTCTGTATCGCGTGAGCCCGCGCTGAAAATAGCTCTGTGGTTGCATAAGCTAACACTGCTCCTGTGATAGGATCCCAAAAGTGGATCTACGTAAGCGCATGCCAAACGACCGTGGAGCGTTTAGTCATACCGACAGAGAGGAAATGTATCTCCATAACGTACCGCACTGGGCGTCGTCGCACTTTTACCATCAAAATATTTAACGGTGAATAATTGGCAGGAACTTCTCATCAGAGCATATAATATACAGCGATATAAAATGTCGAACCTCGGTTCGGTTAGGAACTGACGAGCACTTGCTTGAACGCCTGGAGAGTCATGATCAAAGTGATTAGAAGTGATAAAACGGCTTGTCTGATGGCTTTTTTCTTGATGGACAAAACCCCGTTCTCAGGTTAGAGCACTGTACACAGTTAGGGTCGACCGATTAATCAGCACCGTATTCCACCGATCGGCAGCAAAAATACGTCCAGATATACTTTATTTTGATTAATCATCAATTGTTCTTTAAAATAATTGAAAAAAAAATGCAATACTATATATAATACACACTAATGTAAGATTCCGTTTGTAACATAATCTAAGGTTAATAAACGCTGTAAAAGTTTAATTTGCCGGATTGCTCATTAATATTTACTAATAAATTGCTAAGTAAATTTGAATGTTCATTTGATCTGCATGTATGAGTTACATCTTTATTACTTCAATATTTATTAATATAGTAAATATATACGTATTATTATATTATTTAGCACGTTATGATTAATTCCTTTTTTTAAGTGTTATTTATTTATTCAGTATCCATTTTAAAAGGATCGGTCTCACCCAGCTATCGGTGTCGCTATAGGTATAGGAGCATTTTCGTTCCAATCGAGGTGCTTACATGCAGCATTACCAATCTGATTTGACTTCTAAACCAGTTGTAATCGGAGTACAATGCTCCATGTAAACACACCTACTGAAAATTGGGTTACACAATTATTATAGTAAAGCTATAATGTTAAAGGTGCTAAGCTATTAATGAACTAGTGTAACGAGAGAAAAATAATAGCGATGTCATCATTAGTGAAAAAATGTTGCTTCTTATTAGCTGTAACTCCATTTTAAAAACAAGGCGTCGCTAGTGCTAATTAACCGCTATTCTTCGGGTGCGATTAATGTCATTTTGAGGGTGAGGAGATCTAAATATTTTTAGGAGGACCAGGAACTCCATCCAAGTACATGAAGCTTTTCCTGCAGGGATCTAACAGAACGTCGGTGACGTACCGACTGTTGTTTGAGCTTCACGGATCGTAGTGATGCGGAAAGAGAACGGCGTGACCCGTCTTATCGGTTTACACAAGAAACAGCGTGTCACCTTTTATTCCTTTCTTTTTCTATAAAAGTCAGTTGATAAAATTTAGAGCTGAAGATGCAATCTAAAACCCCGCTGATGGAAACCATGCCGTACCGGTCGGACCGGTTCCTGGCAAAGAAAATATCTAGCTTAAACTTTGCATAGAGACACGTGGGCACAGTGGAGACGAAATAAAAAGAAAAATGCAGTCATGCTGAGTACGTGCTAATGTACGTTTCTAACATAACGCGTTGTTATGTGTGTTAAGTGTTAAAAGCAGAAATATAAACAAAGTGGGGGAGGGTCACCTTACAACCGTTCACCTTTTATTGATACCTTTTCCCCACCTTTTCCCGTTTATTGGTTCATTTATAAATGCATCTAATAACAGATGTGAACCTTCGCCCGATCTCCAGATATCAAAATGTTGCTGCTTTCTCCATTCAGGAAAGAATTCATATAAATAACGGTTGAGCGGCTAAACGAGACATCGAGTAGTAAACTGGTGTGTTAGTTTCTCTTGGAAGGGTGGAGATAAATTAGAAATCAGTAGAATATCTTTACAAAAAAGAGCCCTAATTATACGTTCCTATTGCATTTAAACCCTTCTGTAAAACACTATCGTTACTTCTTTAATGAGGAAAATTATTATTATTATTATTATGGTATAATTACCCAGTACAAGGAATAACGCTAACAACACTTTTGTTTTCCTTCAAGAAAGAAATTTAGCTACCGAGTGCCGTGATTCACAGTGAAATGTGAGTGATCTGACATTTCTGGTACCTTTAGGTATTTTTTAAAACAACATATAAAAAATAAACATAAAAAACAAGTCGCAGCTGGAGGAATGCTGTGGAAGGTGAAAGGTGAACGCAACCGTTTACTATCTGATGCTGTTTTAGCTTCTATTACGCCCCAGATGTTGCTGGAGTGGTTTAAAAGACGTTCTTGCAGCTTCACGCTTCAGTGCAGAACAGCTGCACTTTTTAGAACCTGAACAGAACCCAAGTTCAGCACTTTCCAAAATTTAGAGTCAAAGTTTTCTGTGATGCTCAATAACTGACACTGAGAGACAGATACAGACAGCTAGCAGACAGTTCAGCACGCAGGATTAGACAGGAAGTGAGAGGAAAAAGGAATTGAGAAGTTTCAGTACCCTTAAAAACTCCACTGCTTCGGTCGGTGATCGGAGCCTTACTCTGTACGGGCTGTGTGTCCGGATTGTAGAAAACCTTCTCGTTGCACATGTTGCCTTCGCAGCAGCAGAAAAACACATCGGGGTCCTCTTTCCTCTCCACACACTCGGTGCTGAGCGATGAGAAGAGAAGACAAATGCTTTAACCATGATGAATAGTCGTTTCTGAAAGTCTGCAATTCTCAAATATGAAAGTTCGATTTTCACTAACGGTGGCTTCGTGCTATTAACTTCTGAGGGGGGAAAAAAGCAAGTTTGCGTTTATGATTCAGATGAATTTCTCAACGGAGTTTCACGTCACTGGCTGTATCCTGCCATTTTAAACGCGGGGGCCTGTTTACACGTTTTCTGGTATTTCCACGAGACGTGATCTATTCCGATTTGGTGTTTACACGAGACGTGATGTATTCCAACTGTAAACTGGTGCTTAAAGGAAACGTAATCTATTCTGATTTGGTGTTTACACCCTCAACCGGGGTGACATTTTAACAGGCAGTTTGGGCGTTTACGCTGAAGTCCGAGCACACTTGATGCCCCGTTCCAGGATTAGTTTTGTGTCAGTTGCACTAAATAACACGGGTACATTTCAAAGGAACGCTCATGAGCTGCCAGATGACGTAAGAGCGGCACACGCCGCTTAGCTCAAGAGCAGATAAAGGAAGATTAACTAAACAAAACCCCCACTCGAGGAAATCGTACACATGCGGCTGCAAACATAAGGAGAGCAGATCGCATTCTGGGTACCTTTTGTTCGGATAAGTAGTGAGTGTAAAAGAAAGAGAGAGGGTGCTAATCCTTATCATACACGTGCCACAGGCTGTTTTTTTTTTTTTTTTTAAATCCCTACCAGTTTGTGCGGGCATGAGGTAAACAGGTTCGGCGGCGTGCTAGGGCAGGTACCGGGATCACAAACGCTGCTCTTCTGCTTTGGCTTTTTGCTGCTTCTCTACCGATGGACTGATAAGGACGATTGATAGAAAGGCAAACGGGTTCATGTCGAAAAATATGCTTACCATAATGCCGGCCGCCCTCCTATCAATATTGAGTGTGGACCGTGTGCTATCTTTAGTAGAGACCCATATGGCTAATGAATAGGGGATCGGCTGCAGTTAAGCTTCTGTAAGGTTCGAGACTTGTTATCGCTGTTTGAACAAAATAATTATTCCATTTGGTGTGAAAGTGAATTCCCGGAAAAATCCCAGATTCTTTGCCCCAGAGAGTCCCAGAGATTGCACGAGATGATGAAACTTTTGCACAGGTTAGGTGCCCAGAGAAGAAGTGGGACACGTGACACCTACAGACTAGCCGGAGTTCCTTCATTTATTTATAAGACTCGGGACTGGATGAATTTTATGATATGACAACACCACAGACTTATACATCGGGGTGTCAAACTATCCTGTCCAAAGTTCCTGGAGGGCCACGGCCCCCTCCGATACACAACGTGCCCTTTTCGTTAAGCCCGAGGGACCTCATTAGCTGACTCAGGTGCGTTTAATTTGGGTTGAAACTAAATTGTACAGTGCTGTGGTCCCTGTTTGACACCATCATCTGCATCAAGTTATACAAATTTTTAAGCACTGCTCCGCTGCTTCTGAAACCTTCCGTTTAAAGGAAGTGAAATTGCGGATGATGACCGTTTCTGCGTCTCCTCAATTTCCAGAGAAAATAAGAGACGCAGGTGAGTTTGCGTGTTGATGCGAGTTAAGTTTTCTCAATGGCGTTTCCCGATGGAAACGGTTGTGTAATTGTTTCCACATAACAGCAAGCTTGTGTTCAATGTTCTAATGTAACAGGTTACTGTGTGTACATTCACCGTACCTGTCGTAGCAATTGACGTCGTCCAGCCAGCAGCCCTGTTTTACTACTGCGACGTTCCCAGACACGTTGCGCCATGTGGCGAAGCAGTGCAGCCGCTTGTCCTTGTCTCCGACGCATGCTTCGATGCCGGTGCGGTTGCCCTGCTGCTCCGAGCTGGGACCATAGTTGTAGTGCACGCACTCGCGGGTCTCTGAGCGTCCCAGGATGGCACCTGCGCAGATGAGGGAAGATGGGCATTTTATTCTCTCGTGTTGAGTTTACCGCTGCGACTGCACGACTACATGCTATGTATCTGTCCTATGGCGTATTGTTCTGTTGTTTTGCACTGTCTACAGTTGTTGCACTTTTTCTGTAGTACGTAGCTCTGTGCTGTTTCGTTTTACGTGACTCTGTTGTTCTGTGTAGCATCACGGTCCTGGAGAAATGTGCTTTTGTTTCACGGCGTACCGCATCAGCTATATATGAACTTGAACACAAACACAACCGTAGCTCTCCTGACCATAAGCGGAGCATGTGTACTTGTAGGTGACCTAAACAGTGGCTTGTTATATCTTTTGGTCACAACAGTGTGTGTGTATGTGTGTTTTTGTATGTTGCCTATCTGACGCTGTCTTTGTCAAAGCACATGTTTACTACACAAACAAGAAGGTATTATCATTGTCCCGATCACTCCTCATCTGTCAGGCACCTAAACCTCAAAGCTCTGACTTTTCTCAACAATTAGCTCATCACACAGCAAATCCTAATCTTTTTTTTCCAGGTTTGGGGTGTGTGTGTGTGCGTGTGTGTGTGCGTCTGTGAGGCGGGGGCAACGATGGAAAAACAATTAAAGGTTAAAACATCCAAGGTGTGAAAAGACGTTTATTAAATTTAATGAGCGGTTGTCGAGATGCATTTACAATCGCTTTTAAGCGCTTGATGACATTTGCGTTGCGTACCGCTGCCAATGGTTGTCGCCTCGGGGCAAAGGCGACTCCGGGCGACGTTAAGGAGCAGTTCATATTGAAGAACTGGTTGTGTGGGCTGCGAGGAGAGACGACTGGCGCCATGTTAGCAGGAGGTGGAGGAGACGCTATAAGTCAAAACGGCTAACTTTACTAGTGATCATCAACTTGTGTGTGTGTGTGTGGTATGGGGCGATACGGTAATAAGACTGCCGCATAGCAGCTCGAGTTCACATTCCTGATTATTTCCCCTTGTGTTTTCATTGCTTGCTATTACTTTGTGATCAGCACTTTGCAAGGTCATTTCTCATACATATTAAGACACGCGCATGCGCATACACACACACACATTAAAAGCCATACGTTGTGTTTTCCGGGACTTGTCAGATGAGGTTGCTGTTACGTGCTGAACCGCAGTACAAACGACTACAGCTGTGGCCTCTGACTGCTCATGTTGGGTGAGGTGGGGAAAAAAAGAGCGAGCTACGTTTAGAAAGTGAGATGATGATGATTGATTTATTCCTGGATGACGAGGCTGCGACGGAATCAAACGTTACTACCATGCCATTGGTGCTAATCATGAACATTTTAGGGATGGGGACGAGAATATGTGCTAGTCTACAACGTCTTAGGAACAAAATCAGCTTCCTTTACATACTTGGTTAGAATTAGGGCCAACTCTAATTTCCTCATGATGAGAGAGAAGAAAATATGAGAAACCCCTAAAAAGTGGTAAGTGGTAGCTCAGTGGTTAGGATGTTGGACTGCTTATCAGAAGAAAATTGGGTTCTTTGGTTACTGATGGGCCCCTGAGCAAGGCCCGTAATGCTCAACTGCTTAGTTGGATTAAAAAAAGAAAGAGCGATATATGCAAGTCCCTCTGGATAAGGGAGCTTCTTGTAAAATGCCTGAGTAGCACCATGAGTGTTGAAATATATATTTTTTTAACCCATTTCGTGAAATTCCCACTGGGATAAATAAAGTGTCTGACTGTCTATCTAGTTATTAGACATAAACTTTTATATATACAAAAGTCTTTTATATATATATACACAGTATATATGTATATATAGATTGTCCCCGAGTTACCGATTCTTTTACTTTACAGTAACGATACAATTTTTATAAATATGTAGCGGCGTACGACTCTGCTGGGATGTTCGCATCTCCCGCCGTGTGATCAGTGTGAGTGAGTGCACGACACTCGAGTTCTTCTGCTCCATAACATCCAGAACACAGCATGTGTACATGGAGTACAGGAGATTTGTGCACAGGGACATTGTCATGCTGGAACAGTGTTTGTGTCTGTCGGTTCCAGTGAAGGAATAACGGAACACTACGACATACAGAGACGTTCTAGACGACTGTGTGACTTGGAGCTTGTGGAACAGTTTGAGGTGTGATGATCAGGTATCCACATGCATTTGGACTTGTACAGTATATCGTCTTGGTTTGTCCTTTAAAAAAAGGCACAAGACCTGACATGTCGGAAAACCGCTGACTAATTTGCCTAAAGTGTTGACACGGTGATGCTGCAGTTCTGGTATAAAACGTTCATAGCGTGAGACGCCGTTTGCGAGTTATGCAAACATACGGAGGAATCGTGTTTAGGTCGTGTGCTAATAAGCTTATCATAGAAATTTTACCTGACAGCTCTTGTTAAATATAATATTTCCACTCCTGACCTTCACTTCTCCATAAGCGGCCTAATGCGCAAATTATTCGGTCTCTGGTGAAACGAGAATTGAAACTCGGCGAAGCAAAAGAATCGTCCGGAGAGCGCTGCAGCGCTTGGATTTTGGTGACACGATATCTCCTCGCCGGCTCTGCGGTTTTGCCTTACGGATCGTTTACCAAAAAAAGGGACTGAAATTCCCGGAACAGGGATTTTCCTCCGCAGAGAATTCGAAGGCAGGCTTTCTCAAATTGCATTGCAAATTGCAAAACGATTTGTTCAGTCTGGACTTTTCTGTGCACCAGTGTCGCTGTGGTGGCGTTTTTAAAGCTCCGGTTAAAGAATAATGAGAATAATGTTCCGGTTGCAGGCGCCGCTGTGAAGGTTTACCTCCGTGTGCAAGCTCTGGGCATTCGCATTCAGCTTCCTTTATATGAAAAATGCTAACACTCGCTCTGCTGCATTTGAAAAGGTTAGCAAATCGGTGGAGCCCATCTCTGCTAGACCACTAGCTTTTAATGTATCTAGCATGCTCACATCACTTCCTTTGCTAATTCGTAGAGCTTAAACATACGTAGAGCAAAACAAGGCGCGTCCGCTACGGCGGTAGCACTCAACCGCACCGGGGCACTTTCAATGCTTCTCTACTGAACAAAACGAATCCGTCACCGGAGCCTAGAACAACAAAGTGCACTTAACAGATCAGAGCGCATCTGCTGCGATGATGGATGGAGCACGCCGGGCAAGATCCTTCATGTTGTGTGCCATCAAGTTTCAGTACAGCAGCAGTTTAACATCAAAACATTTTTCTTCTCTGATCTTCACTTAGTCAACAAGTTGAAATGAAACTGTGGTTGTTGTTGTTATTGTAACATTTGAAGTTCTAGACACATTTCATGTTTGTTTGGCTTTTTTTTGTGTGTCACAACTGGAATATGTTTGAATCTTATCAAACAGACTAATTGTAATTTATTTTAACTTGGAAATATTTTCATATCATCGAAGCCAGGGGTCACCAGCACGGTGCCCGCAAGGACCACATGAGCAGCCCACAGGCCTGTTTTAATAATAGCCCACCATAACACCACTTACCAGTGAGCTGCATCTATATCTTTTGTTGCTATTCTTTTTTAAATCAGGCATTAATGTACATTTGAAAATATAATTAAATAATAAATATAAAGAAAAGTTATATAAAATAATAATATAAAGATTTATATAAATAAAGTGTTACATATTACTATTTATCTCTCCCTAACTTGTTCGATCATTGCTGATAATTATTATAGTGATAAATCATTAACATGATCAGTGTGTTCACATATATGAATAACATTCATTATAAATAGTAACATCATTAAAGGTAAATTGAGTAAATGTGTTATTTCAGAAGTGAATATTAAACTGGTAGCTCTTCGTATTAATCGCTACCCAAGAAGTAGCTCTGAGTTTATAAAAGTTTGGAGACCCCTGATCTAAACAATCAGATTCGAGAATCGCTGTGGTATAAGAGAGGCACAAATCTATGGTTTGCTTTTTAAATAAATTGTTTACCTTTAGTACCTGGGACTGAAGTACTGCCTTAGGTGGTTCAAACAGATGGCTTTCAGTTGTTAAGTCAACAACCTATATAATTGTTGACCTTCATATTCATAGACCTTCACTGAATAAACTTTCAAATACTGATTAAGTTCATGAGCCTCTGCTTTCTGTCGCTGAATAAACAGATGATTTTTCAAATAGTGAGCTGTCAATCATGGACAAAAATATTCCACAAATTCCTTTTGTTTTTAAACAAGTATCTTTTAAAAAATCCTTTAAAAAGGGTTATTGTTACAGAAAACAGGACCAATCATTATATTAGCTCAACAGGAGACGATTTGAATATATTAAAAATAGCAAATAATATCCGCTACACCTTTTCGTATTACTTAAGCCTCACTTTTCCACTGATCTGTCAATCATGCAACGTCTCGCTTCAATTCTGGAAGCTGATTGGTCCGAAGTTTTGCATCATTTCTGTATAACAACAACAGCATGGGTAGTTCCGACTGTACAGCAAGCGAAGGGTTATTATTACTGCGCTCCTCCTAATCCTTCTTCTCATCCACAGAGATCAAGTTGCTCTGATATCTTCACCTTTACTCGTTTTTTAACATCTGTGCTCAGCTTGGCAGCCGTATACAAATGCACATCATCATCGTATGCAAATCAGCTAGGGGTTGTACAAACAGTCGAATATTTGATATGCAACGATTATTAGAAACAATTTTTTTGAGCCCGACTATTCGAATAATTAATGTGTGTGAACGAGTTCTAACGCTATCGATACGAGTGATCGGATCACTTAAACCAAGGTTTGTAGCTAGAAAGTGTCTACTCTCTACTATTATGTTTGTTCCTCATCCTGCACCAGCAAAGTCTGGAATAAAACTGGAAACTTATCACGACCTCACTGATCTCACCTCTTATTCGTTTATCAGGTTCTCTAACAGAGCATGCTATTAAAATGTTGTAAACCGCATGTACATGGAAACGGTTTGTGAAACTGGCTGCGGGAGGCAGCTGCTAATTTCTTACGTTGGCTATCTAAAGCTCGTATTTAATGCCGGTAAAGGGACGTTTCACGCTTCATAAACATTTCTGACTTTTACCAGATGGAAGTAATGTTTATTCCTCAACCCCTGGCTTAACCTCATTCATATTTGCATATTTGTGCAAGTAAGAATGTAATGCAAATAATAAAACGTTTAAAACGTCAGTGTGTAGATCAGTGGTTAAGGTGTTTGGACGACTGACCAGAAGATCATGGTTTTGATTCCCAGCACCACCAAATTGCCACTGCTGAGCCCCTGATTAAGGCCCTGTAACCCTTAACTGCTTAGCTGGATAATTAATGAGATAAATGTAAGTCGCTCTGGATAAGGGAGCGTCTGCCAAATCTAAACGTTATCTTTCGTTTTTAATATCAAATCAATCTGCATTTTAAAAACGTATAAACCCGTGTCTCTCTATCATTAGCCCTGCTGTTTGCACGAAAATGGCCGAAACTGCATTGGGGGCAGCGGGACCATGCAGCCTTTCCACCTCCGTTCACGTGATGCATATGAGGTGCATGTAAAGCAGAAAACCTAAAACCCAAGCCACAGATAGCGCTACTGAAACGCTGTGCAACGGTTGCAAAAAATAACTCACTTCCACAGTGTACAGGTTTAAAAATTCAAAAAATAAGCCTGTTTGTTTCCGCTCTAATGTGAACACTTTTAAATCGGTTTATTTAAGACCAGATGCTCGAGGATTGCTGAAAAAGTCGTCGTTAAATTGGTGTCACTTTTTTTTTTTAATTGTCCTGAAGTCATCCAGAGCAAGGTCTCGGACTGTCCTCAGCCCTGTTTTTTAAAGATCCTGCTGACAGGACGGCGTTAATTTCCAGCTCCGTGATACGGAGCCAAATAAAAGCGCCGAGGGACAAAAGACGGCGCGCTTTGATTTCAAATAACCCCTCCGTCAGCAGTGGTCAGCCGAGGATGTAAATAATTCACGCGGGCTCCTCCATCTTGGACGACGACCTGTCTGTCTGTGTCATAGAAGTCCACTTTGTGAGGAGGATCAAAATACAAGCAAGACAAGGTCAAGCTATCAATCAATCAATCACAAAAAAAACACCAAATAAATGCACTAAGCATATGGATTATAAAAGTAATATCCAAATATTAAAAATTCCTCCGAACATGTCATTAGCTGGGGGACAATTTCATAATAAACTATGGACAAATTTAATTAATTTATATCTGCAGGTGCTCGTCGGCATTTCTGACACTCGCGGAACACAAACACGGGTCCGTAATAACGACGTAATCATCTCCTAGTCTAAGAATAAGGTTCCAAATGGACATCCGATCTCGCGGGAGAAAAACATCCGCCTGAGCGGCATTAATGAAACATGCAGAAGAAACACTAATTGCCTTTTTTTTCCACCAGGGAAACAAAACGAATAAAATGTTTTCACTAGGAGTTAAATGTTTGCTAACAGCTCGTTAGATGAAGTGCTGGAATCAAACGTTCATGCTTTCTTTGAGCTCTAATAGCGTTTGTGTCCAAGATGAGAGTCACGGAACAAAATCTGACTAGCAGAGTTTTGAGAATATAAAGAGTGTTATTTTCGGTGTCTCCTCCTTGTTCATGACCTTACGCTGACAAAAGAAAATACACGGCTGGAGTGTTTGCTAATGCGAAAGCTTAATCAATTGCCTGTCTGTGTGCTTGTGGTGGCTTGTGTGGATAAACAAAGCTTAGTTTGGGGGGGATTTGCTGGAGAAGTGGCAGGATCTGCTTCACAAAGAACCACTTCCTCTTCATGCCGAAGATAGAATTATGTATGACTGCATGTCAAAGAAACGATGTTATTCCCTACCCATGGAACACGGCGTACAAGTGCGGAAAACGGCAACATCACAAACCAGAAGACACGCACATCTAACTCCCTTGTTCGTTTTTTTTTGGTAACAAATTATAGGCAGGTTTGGCAAATTGGTCATTTAGGAGTTTGCGAGAACAGCAGGGCTGAAACGATTGTTTACGAAATTGTCGACAACAAAAAATGACTACAAATAGTAGTTTGATCTCATGTGTCTTTCTGTAAGGGCCTGCAGTAGTGCAGTTTAACCAGTGTGGCGCTGTAGCGC
The DNA here is from genome assembly GCA_028566295.1 of Liobagrus marginatus. Lineage (NCBI taxonomy): Eukaryota > Metazoa > Chordata > Actinopteri > Siluriformes > Amblycipitidae > Liobagrus > Liobagrus marginatus. The sequence goes on from JAOUQX010000040.1 coordinate 3,398,641, forward strand.
AACGCCAACAGAAGACGGCACTTACGAGAATCGGCTTCCGGTTATTTAGATTACTTTTAATGAAACATGTTAACACTGATTTCCAATGAATTTCTCAAATAATCGTTGATTAACTGTCGACTGTCAAAATGATTGTATCATAATGACGACAACGTTACAGTATAACATTTATCCGAGGATAAACGTCCCAGCTTAAGACAGACACAAGGACAATATCTTAATAAGCTCTCAGACTTTTAAACGTCTCCCCAGACTCCAGATGTTGTTGCGTTTTATTGTGCGACAATAACGCGATTACTGAACCGTGGGTTGTGAAAGCGGTGGCAAATATTCGCATATATTTTACAGAAGCGATTATAACAAATGCTGATTCAGACCGCCGACAACAGTCGCACGCTTTCATACCCGCTAAAACGCTCGGAGCACGCCGACATGATTTACAGCCGTATCCTGCTAAAGGCTTGTGCGAGGAAGGCGGCGTGCTATATATTTGCATGCTCAGCTTAAACGGTCACCTGCGAAGGTCGACAGAGTCTCTCGACTGCATGTTAGTAAATGCGAGTCGCTCCGAGAGGCGTGAGGTATGAATAATGTGTAATTAACCTTATGCTGGCAGATGCTCAGCTTTGGCCCACTTGGCAATCAGGCACTCGAACCATGCCAGAGCTCATGTGGTAGAGCCAATCGATGTGAAAAGCCTCACCTGGATTACTCTGGGGGACGAAGCATGTGTTTCCTTTCTTTAACACGGTCGCACTCGAGCCTGGGCTGAGATCAAACCAAACAAAACTTAGCACTTCTCTTTGGGGTTAAATATAAACGATACCTTTGACCTGCTTTTAAAAGACCGTGAGTGAGAATATTATTATTATTAATATTATTAATATTATTCTGGCAGAATATTTGAAGTGACATGCAGCTTGCTTGCCCATGATACTGCAATGATCGATGATGTTATTTGGGGGTTAACTTTATTGAAAAGGGCAAATTGATCAAATCTGGAGTCTAGTTTAAACCTTTGTGGCTATGGTACAGTAGAGACTATGTTCTATTTGCAATGAAATCGAATATATTTTTCATGTTTTTTGATTGCTCTCGTTTGGTGCTGCTGTTAGTACTTCTTGATAAATTGTTGTCTTAACTCGAGTTCCCTTTCATCAAGACCGTGTTTGTTTTTGGCAGCACCTATCGGCGTTCTCGCCAGTGGGAGTGGAAACTTGCTAACTTTCTGTTGGGGCAAGTCAAACTGGCCATTTTAAAATACAAGTCAAAATGTTGAAAATCAATGAATCCAAACTCAAAATGTTGACTTGGTGATATGAGTTTATCAGCACATCGGCTGACCTCAGTGAAGCTAATGGGAGGGTTAAAGAAGGGGACGTGGCATGGCTTGTACTTAATGTGTATTGATTGTTCAAATCATCGTAACAGCAGATACATATACCTGAAGCTAATCTCCAGCCGCTAACAAGCATGTGTAACTGGATACGTTGGGAATGTACATCAGCATAACAAGGTTTTTGTTATAAATAATAAAATAAAATAAAAATAAATAACATTTACATTTTAAGCAGGTCATTGGGAAATGAAGCGTGACCAACTGAAGCCAGTGTTTTGGGCTGTAATGTTCCCGATACCTTATGCATGTACGATTTTTTTTTTTCAACTTTAGTCTGCATTAAAGATGTCTCCCAAGTTATGATCTGGATGCTGCCTCGGTTACGTCATACACTTCCGTTTACATGCTTAAAATTAGTCGTTTACATTAAACTAGTAGGACGGTGTGTGTTTTCTGCTTTAACCGCTGCTGTGCAACAATAACTTAATACATAGTGCAGAGAGAATCATAAACACGTGTCCTGCTAACGGTCACTTGATCAACTTGAAACAAATATGTTGTAAATGCGCAAAATGTGTCCAAAAACTAGCCCTTTATGTGAATAATTACTGTTAATTGACTTAACGGTGCCGAGCAATAAAAGCTGTTTTATGAATGTAGTTCGCCACACAACTTACTTACTGTAATGTAACGCTGAGTTGGTGGTAGTTAATTCGCTCGTTTTTTAATTCGTTCGCACTCTAGTAACGAGCTCCATGTAGCGGAAAAATCGTGGCGAGGTAAGAAGTGTGAAACCGCATACGCCGTACCGGTCACGACCGCCATCGTCTACAGTGCGTGTCTGAGGTACTTGTAAAAGGGAAATTCTCTCACTTGACTAGCCGCATGTTGGAACACTTTCACATCTATAACGTGGTATCAGATCTGGTGAAAGTGAAAATGATCCCACAACATTTCACAATTCACCTTCGCTCTTCATGTAGAAACTATAAACGGTTTCTGTAGTTGGGGGGGTTTGGGTTGGGGGATCAGTGTACGACTGTAAAACTTCGCAGATGCACGAGTTGTCGCATGTGTTCTTGATTTTTCTAATCGTTTTGAAATCTCCTGACCGACGCCATCGGCGTATTCAGATGTGAACTGCCGTTAAGGGTTAAACCAGATTCCACTGCACATAAGGCTGTACACAAATACGACACCGCCTCACACTCCTGGGATCCGTCGTGACCCTGATCAGGATGATGATCTAATGATCAGTTTATCATTAAAGCCAATATGAAAACGATCATGAGATAAACAGCACACAATCCGTTCCTCTTAAACCGAGAAGAATACACTGCTTCATTTAATCTTATCTCGCTCTCTGTCTCTCTCTCTCTCTCTCTCGTGCACACTCTTCTGTAAAACAGAGGATTATGAAACACTAAAGGGCTTGGGATTGATTTGTACACAAACGTGAGCTTTGCGCCACTTGGTACGAGCGAACGATCTGCCTCGTCCGATTAAAGATGGGCGTTTAAATGCGATTCACAGTTTAGCATTAAAATGTTATGGAAGTGTGTGTGTGTGTGTGTGTGTGTTTTGAGTGGTTTCTACATCAAATGCCTCCACAAAGATAACCTTGGACAACTGGTCCCCCAGGAAAAAATGGATTTTAATTTGAATTTGTGTGGTTTATGTTTTGGAATAATATATGTGTTCAAAGTTTTAATATCAATGCAGTGGATGGTCCTCACAAAGAAAGCGTGTGTGTTTGTGTGTGTGATCTCATCCTGTGCACAAGTTTTCAGAGAGTGAATGCGTAACCCACCTGAGGAGCATGAGATGAGGAACACTCCGAAGGCCAGCTTCGTCGCCGAACCCATTATATATATATATATTCGGAATATATATAAATATTTGTGGTCCTTAAAAATCAAGTAGATTCTTCATTCAGAATCCCACAGGCCGCCAGTTGTGTCCCTGTTTGAGCTCTTTACCAGTGATCGATCACTTTAAAACACATCCATGATGACTGTTGGGGGAAAATCCCAACAAAACGCGTTCCCAATAACAAACGATCGATCCACTGGATCCGGATCGATTACTCCGAAATAAATCGTTACAGCTCAGAACAAAAAAGAGTGACGCACCATGTTGAATGGGCAAACGCACAATGGTCGATTATTTCTTTCATTCGACAAGATGACCAACATTACAGTCTAGCACAAATGAAATCAGATTACTAATCAAAACTAATCAACAACAGATCAAAATGTGATCCAGTCGTGGCACGCGGTCACAGATTAATCTGATCGCGTCGCTCTGGGCCAGTTTTCCATAACGAAAGACTAATCACCACAAAATTAGTCATTATTTTAAGGGTTGTGTTCAAACACGTAAACGGATTATTTACAAACTAAATTAAAAAAAATTAAACCGAAAATCTCTCACTTATTTATAAAAGTCGTGAATCCTTTTGACGTTCGCGCGCTGCTTTAAAAAACACAGAGGTAGATCAATATGAGATTAAATTAGAGTTAATTGAATATATCGATTAGTTTAATATTATGGGGGAAAATGAACGAACATGAGACATAGCTACGAGGCTAACGAGCTATATTCACATTATGCGCGAGCTTTCTCTCTCCGTCTCTTTGCTCCGGCTCAGTAGAATAACGATATATATATATAAATATACACACATAAACCACATACGCTATCGGGCATTCGTGTGTATTTATATATATGTGAATATTTGTCGGGTTTTTTTGTTGTCTCTGAGGCGAAAAAAAATATTTTTTAAGCAATTCGTTAAAATGTCGACGCGGAGAAATCTCGACGGCTCGACCGTGTCCGCTTGCCCGATTCAGATCCTTCAGCGTCGGTTAGCATGTCCAGCTAAGGCATCCACCGAGGCGAAAACGATCAGCCTTCTTTTATTTAAAACAAATATTCTTTTGCTTAAAAAATGGTGTTCGGAGTTAATAAATCGGTGTCCTCCAGCGTCCTTTTCTCATTCCGTTTGCCTGTCTCCCACCCTCTGTCTGGCTCTCTCCAGCTCGCCTTCAGTGAAGTGGCTCACACTGTAGGCTGCATTACTGTATATTCAAGATGGCAGCCGGAGCGGGCGGATTGTTTGTGTTTTTTTCCCCCTGCCCTTCACTTACCCCTCCCATTGTGTGTATACGGATGATTGACGTTACCTTTGGCGAATCACAAACGGGAACGAATAACAGAAACGAATCATATTTCTGACATATCATCTAAGCCCGCCTCCGTGTTGTGGTGAGGAGGCGCGTGCTCTTTCAGTCTGTGTGAAAGCTCTGAGAGTCTAAGACTTCACTGTACCTGGTGTAAAATATTAAATACAGTAAACTACACCACGAAAAAGGCTTAAATACAATGTTATTACACTGTTATATAAGGTGTAAACTACACCACGAAAAAGGCTTAAATACAATGTTATTACACTGTTATATAAGGTGTACACAGATATAATATATTTAATATATGTACTATCCACTAACAGAACACATCTCTAATTCTTTTCCTTGAACTTTCCATATACACATGCATAGCCATAATTATTGGAACGCATGCCCATCACATCCAGATGTGTGTTTTCTTTAAACACTATTCCAGATGTAGTCTCACTCTTCCTCATATAAAATCCTTCGGACATCTGTGCAAGTAGAACCCAAAATCGTAGCATTGTGACATGGGGATGATGCAATCAGTTCGAAGATCATATGCAATTATAGGCAGCCTGATTATAATAACTATAACTTCACGTGAATAAACATAACTGCACACCAGTGTTAGTGAGATCAGATACGACAGTGTTAGCGAGATCAGATACGATAGTGTTAGTGATATCAGATACGATAGTGTTAGTGAGATCAGATACGATAGTGTTAGTGAGATCAGATAC
>JAOUQX010000040.1:3560202-3570950 GCA_028566295.1 Liobagrus marginatus
GTGTGTGTGTGTGTGTGTGTGTGTGTGTGTGTGTGTGTGTGTGTGTGTGTGTGTGTGTGCGTGCGTGCGTGTGTGTCATATCCATCATACAAACATAGTTTGTTTAAACATGTGTAGGAGTGTTGATGCGTCCTGTGCTTGGGTTTGGGTCTAAACCGGTGCAGAAATCCCAACACTGATTCCCCTTTCCTGACTGTCTGTTCCGCAGTGCTGAGCTCCGATGAAGAGGACAGACAGCAGGGTTCGGAGGGAGAGGGAAGTCCGGTCGGCGTTCCCAGTCTGGAGCCGTCACCCCGAGTGGCACACGCCCTACTTTCATGCAGGACGGACGAGGAGGATGAGAACCACGACATCTGGCAACATGCTGACCTCAATACTGCAGGTGAGAGCTTAGCTCTATACCCTCTCTCTCTCTCACTCTCTCTCTCTCTCTCTCTCTCTCTCACTCTCTCTCTCTCTCTCTCTCTCCCTCTCTCTCGCTCCCCCCCTCTCTCTCTCTCTCGCTCCCTCTCTCTCTCTCTCTCGATTTGATCACAAATACAGTATTGACATTGACATATCATATTTAATTAGTAGAAACCATTAGCAGTATATAAATTAATAGGAGTTAATAGTTAACACTTTATAATAATATTAAACACCCTGCCTAATATAATGTCTAAAGTAAAATATTAAAAATAAGTAAATATAGATTGACTAATTAAATAAATAAATAAATTGACGTTAATGTGTTCGTATAAAGGACTTTGACCCATTTTCACCCCGATTGCCTCATTGCCTCATTTCAACTACGAGAATCCGTCTCATGCTCGTCCGGCGTTAAAGCTCATCGCTTAGTCATCTCCTTCAGAAGTTACACACACACACACACACACACACACACACACACACACACACACACACACACACACACACACACACACCTGACCTTATGCATCATCACTACTCCTACACATCTCTGCTTTGTCTCTCTCTTTGACACTTCTTTCCATCCCCCTTCATCGTAGACGTCGACGACGCGGCTCGTGCTAACGAGGCTCGAAAGACAAATTCTTTTAATTATGATCTGTGCGACGTCGTTAAGCCCGAGCCTGACACCACCGACGCCTCGTTAAAGGCATTAAACGACATTTTTAGCATTAGGAGATTCATTTACATGCATAATGACACCACAGTTCGCTGGCTCATGCTGTCAGTTACGGAATGGAGGAAGAACCTGACCGGGTCACTCGGAGGAGACGCCGGCGATCCGTCTCACTCCAATCATTTATTATTCCGCTTAAAGGCAGCTAAGCGAACTAACGCGACTGGATTACGAGTGTCATGTTCACTCTGGTGTCCTAATTATTTAACATAAATACAGCCCTAACGTCTGATTCGTGTTAGCGCCGAGATGCTAACGTCAGGCTAAATAAGAAGTAAACTATAAACAACAGCTCGGGTTTAGGACGCCAGAATCGTGCTGCAGGGTTGTTAAGTGTGACTGATCAGAGTGTCACATAAGTTTTTATACCCGGTCTAGTACTTCCTCTTTATTACAATTCTTTTGCCAGTAAAAACATGAGCTCAGCATTTACGCAGCGCGCTTCCCTCCAAATCTATTATTAGTTTACGGTTAACGAGAAGTCGTCCTGCACGCAAATCTCATCTCATGCAGCGGGACGTCGCTTTTCTGTGGACGTTATAACACTTATTTACGTTGTAATAAATAACTCGTAGCTTTAACACTAGTTTGGAATGAAACGTTACTGAAACATGAAACTGAAACCGCCACAAGCAGAACCGAGCCCCCGATATTACAGCCATGTCTCTCGAGGAAACACCACGAAAAAAAGCCTTTAATATCTGCACTGATGATGATGATGATGAAGATGATTTGTATCATCATGAAACCCGAACTCTTTCATCTCTCCGGCGCAGAACAAGCACAGAGTTTCTCTAAAGCGCAGTGGTTAAGATGTCGAACTGCTGGGTCATGGGTTCGATGCCAAGCATCACCAAGCTGCCGTTGCTGGGCCCCTGAGCACGGCCCTTAACCCCTACCTGCTCAAATGGATTACAAAATAAAGAGATAACTGTAAGTCGCTCTGGATAAGGGAGCGTCTGCTAAATGTCATAAACGTAAATTTAAAGCATCGAGTATGAATGTTAGCTGAAATGATTCCCGGTATTTATGTTCTTTTTAACGGCTTTCATTCGCTGCTCCTTAATGGCACACTTTTTTGCAAAAGTTATTTTCCATTGACAGGGGAAGTGAAATTAATAAAAAAGAAAAAAAAGGAAAGAAAAAAAGAAGTTTCGGGTCGTCATGCTCTGATAATAGGAAGGAAACTTGTGAGCAGATCAGAAAATAAACAGCACTAATGCTGAGGAGGTGTGTGTGTGTGTGTGTGTGTGTGTGTGTGTGTGTGTGTACGGTATCTTCTCGTTTTCCTTATTGTGGTAGAGGTGCTCTATATCCTCCTTTTGAAGAGGAAGCTTGTGATACTTGCGACTGCCAGTAAGAGGTCACATGATCGCCAGCAGGAGGAACAAATACAATAAGTGCACTTTATAACAGTTTATTACTTTTTTTTTTCGGAAATCTACCGCAAACCTTTTTCTTTTTAAATTAGGGTTAGCCGCTTTGTTCCTGTTTTTATTGTTAAATCGTCATCAGAGTGTTTAGACAAAAATCCTAATGAACATGTTGGAGGTTTATGAAGGAGTCCATCAGACTGGTGTGAGATGATTTATTCGTGCGCTGCGGTCACTCTCTCGTTTTGGCTGCTCCTCTGTGTGTGTGTGTGGGTGTGTGTGTGTGTGTGTGGTTTGTCTTCAGCCTAACATTAGCTAATAATCTCCCTCTCTCTCTCTCTCTCTCTCTCTCTCTCTCTCTCTCTCTCATTCTCTCTCTCTCTCTCTCTCTCTCTCTCTCTCTCTCTCTCTCTCTCTAACTCTACAGAGGAGAGAAAAGATGAGTACAGTCCTCTGAGTCCTGACATGTCCCTCCATGGTGCTGGAGAGGGTACAGGTGAGCACACGCTTCTGATTTGACAGTTTGCGCTGCCGCGTTGGTGTCTTGGAGCTGTTTTTAATTCCAGAGGGATTTTTAGTTTATTCCTGGAACCGATTTCTTTCCCATTCTTATTACTTTCCGTGCAGATAAACCAAACATATTTCTTCTTTTTATAAAAAATGTTTTATTTCACAGATTGAAAACGTTAGCTCACTGCAACACACAAACATTTACAGCATTTAGCAGACGCTCCCTTATCCTGAGCGACTTACATTTATCTCATTTATCCATCAGAGCAGTTGAGGGCCTTACTCAGGGGCCCAGCGGTCCCAGCTAAGTGGTGCTGGGAATCGAACCCATGACCTTCCGCTCAGTAGACCTTAAGCACTGAGCTACCGCTGCCCTCAGTTACACACACACCAAAGCGTTTGAGATGATGATGTTTTACGCGTGTCAGGAGCAGACAGGAAGTAAACGTTTGTAAGTTGCTCCACAAATTGAGTTTGGGTTTAAAACTGATTAGTTTTGTCCATGCTTTTTTTTTCGATTAGTTTACAAAAAGATGAGAACCATTTTCATTTCCCCTCTCTTGGGTCGGTGTGTTGTAGCTTTACATTTACAGCATTTGGCAGATGCTCCCTTAGTCCAGAGCGAATTACATTTATCTCATTAATCCATCTGAGCAGTTGAGGGTTAAGGGCCTTGCTCAGGGGCCCAGCAGTGGTAGCTTGGTGGTGCAGGGAATCGAACCCCGGACGATTCACACAGCAAACTCGGGACAGTGTCTGGGACACTGCCCACAACTTTTACGTCATGTTGTTTGTGGTATAACCTGTCAAACCTTTCAGACCCTGTGCTGTTTTTAATGGCGTCTTATCTTTCTCTGCTAATCGTTGCTCCTTCTTATTGTTTATCGTAAAATCCCGGTTGTGCGCAATTAGACATAGCGCGAGGTTCGTTATTTGATTTGAAGTCTGATTTGAAGTATACGATGCGTTGTGCAAAGTGAGATCGGTTTCCCGACCGAGCCTAATTGCCACATAAACCAATTACACGCAGTGCCGCAAACGTTTAAAGCCTTTCCCAACATGCAAGAGGACGCTTAACCAGCGCGCCATGATCACGCCGGCGGCTCCTATTCGTCTTTCAAGTGGCCATTACGCTGTAACTTAAATAAATACTTCCACCTTTAAAGGCTTCCTAATGCTTTGTTCTTCACTACATCACATTTAGAGCGGCTGCTTTCCGAATGTCCAGCTGGGGCTTTTCCAGTGACAAGCAAACATAAACCAATAGCAACATTTGTTATTTCTCCCCCCACCACATATTCTCCCACCCCACCCCACCCCACCCTAACGCACACACACACTTCCTGTGTGCAGTTAAGGATATTGATGCCACTGCAGAGCTGGAGAGCTTTCTAGCTAAGAGGAAACCGGAGGACAGCGATGGATGCCCTGCCAGCATCGCCGAGTACCTGCAACGAGGGGACACGGCTATAATTTACCCGGAAGACCCGGAGGAAAGCACGAGGCTCAGCACGCCAGAGGATAATGTCCGGGACGACAACGAGAACGGTGAGTTCTTCCAAAACGCCTTCCACCAATTCATCTTCCAAAAAAATTATTTCCACCAATAAAACATTTTCGCTCTTCGATTCAAAAGTCGAATATCTCGTCGTGTTTCTGTACAGATGTGGCTCTCAGGACGGCGGATGACTTTGCCCAGTTGTTGACGTGTCCGTATTGCGACCGCGGCTACAAACGTCTCACGGCGCTCAAAGAGCACGTCAAGTACCGGCACGAGAAGAACGAGGAGAGTTTCTCCTGCCAGCTGTGCAGCGACACGTTCGCCTACCGCACGCAGCTGGATCGCCACATGGCCGCTCACAGGCCTTCCAGGGACCAGGTGAGTCCAGAGCAGAGCGAAACACTCTAACATCACTTCCTGAAATTCATTATTACATATACATCTCCGCTCCTGTCGCTGTTCCTACCTCAGTATCACATAATAACTTCATATAAAATGTATTCAGTTCAAAAGCAGCGCACGTTTAAATATACGATGGGAAGTTTAACACTCTCTGGAACGTCCCATCCGACCCAAAACTAACCGCATCATCATCATCATCATCATAATCATCATCATCATCATCATCATCGCTTTTAAAATCATGTACACTTCAGGTAACCATGTCCCGGTCGGTATATGGATATAGACACACTGGTGTTTATCACGCCGCCACTGTTGTCTTACATACTATACATTTTTATGGAGCCTCCTTACATTGCAGATCTGTCACACAGCTGTGCGCGATCGTCTGGCTGCGGTGAGGCGTGTGTGTGGGTGTGTGTGTGTGTGTGTGTGTGTGTGGGACGGTTCTGTAGACTTTCAGCCTCAGCTGCTATTCGAGTGAAATCAAACTCCAAGCATGCGCCCATCGCCACCATTCGTTACGGGCGACAAAAAGCCTGCGTGGTTAAAACGAGTTGTTTTAAAAAATAACTTACAAACGTTCTACCTTTTTAACGTTTATTTATTTATTTATTTAGATAGCTTAATTAAAAATGCTTTGAAGCATTTAATACGATCGAGACCGGATCACACACATTCAAGTTATTCAGCCGAATTCAGCCACATACTGTAGCACAAGGACTCTCCGAACTGCCCAGCTTGCCTTCTTATCTGTCTTAATCTCATTTAATCTCTCTCTCTCTCTCACACACACACTCACACACCCCCACACACACCTTTCCAGACTAACTTAAACATGTCCAGCTGGCTTTTCTTCCAGAGATCTATCTGAATCCCTAAATTACATTAAAGGTTTGTTTATTCACTCTAGAGATTTTAGTTCCCAGCTTTATCTGTAGTTTGGGTTGTTTCTGTAGGTTGTGCGTAGCGTTTACGTTTCTGTAGGTTGTGCGTAGCGTTTACGTTTCTGTAGGTTGTGCGTAGCGTTTACGTTTCTGTAGGTTGTGCGTAGCGTTTACGTTTCTGTAGGTTGTGTGTAGCGTTTACGTTTCTGTAGGTTGTGCGTAGCGTTTACGTTTCTGTGCGTGTTTTATATTAGCTATAATTCTCAGTCGTTTTTGCTCCCACTAACGTTGATCTTTTTGAGAAGCGTTTTGCCCAAGAATGCACGCTCCTACACGCCTACATGTTTTTGCCAGAACCTTTGCACCTGTGAGTGGGGTGCAGTAGTGAATACTGATCGTTTTGTTGGTGAATCTGAGAAGAAAGTGTGCGTTAGATAGTGATGTAGCTCGCACTACGCTGCTGAGCATTTAAGCATTTCATAATAATTCAAGAACAAAATGATTTACCTGTAAATCTAATCATCTTTTTCACTCTGAATGATTTGTCTTAATTAGTTATCTCTTAATCGATGGAGCCTTTTTTTTTTCCCGAAAGCCTCCGGTGGTGAATGAAGGAACTGGCAACCGCAAGTTCAAATGCACAGAGTGTGGGAAAGCCTTCAAATACAAGCACCATCTGAAGGAGCACCTCCGCATCCACAGCGGTAAGTAGCCACGACCATTTCCTGGTTATTTTATAGACCTATGAGTACTTATTATATAGATGTCTAAATCATAAAGAAGGATGATTGACTGCTTATTTAATACGTCATCCATAATTAAAGATCCTCAAACAGCTTGTTGGAGTCGGAGCTTATCTTAATTTGTCCCACGTTTTTCTACTCAGGTGAAAAGCCGTACGAATGTTCCAACTGTAAGAAGCGCTTTTCTCACTCCGGCTCCTACAGTTCACACATTAGTAGCAAGAAATGCATTGGTCTCATCTCTATAAATGGACGGGTACGACACGGGGTCAGCACCAAGTCTGGCTCATCCCCAAACTCTGCCGCTTCGTCTCCAGGCAGCCCCGCCTTGGCTCAGCTGAGGAACAAACTAGAAAACAGCAGATGCACTGGTCTCCAGGATTCATTATCCCACCCTGATATAAAGGCTGAGCCCATGGACTTCAATGAATGCCGGCTCATGATGGCATCACCACCAGAATTCGGAGGGGCCGGCGCTTTTCTTAATGGTACTGGCCATGGGGGAAGCCCCCTAGGGATGCACAATTCGTCACAAAACCCCTTGCAGCACTTGGCTATGAGACTGGATCCGCATGCATTAGGCTACCCAGGCTTGAACAATAACCTTACTAAGGTTCAGCGAGTCCTCCAGATTGTCGACAACACTGTGTACCAGCAGAAGTTGGACAGCAACCCTGAGGAGACCTCCAAAAGGAGGGCCTACATGAAGGAAGAGCAAAAGCTGGCTCTGGTCTCCCAGGCTGGATTTCATGGGTTTGGACACAGTCCTTGCAAGAGCATTACTGACTACACGTTAGAGAAGGAGTGCGAGACCAAACTTTCCCCACAGAGCCTAACTGAAGATACAGAAAAAAGGGCTCTTAACATTAAGAAAGAGAGGCCAATTTATATGATCAGCACCCTTTCAGATGAGAAGGCCCAGGAGAGGGATGGTCAGTACACATCTTTCTCATGTCAGTACTGCAAGGAGTCATTTAATGGCCCTATTCCCTTGCACCAGCATGAGCGCTACCTTTGCAAGATGAATGAAGAGATAAAGGCAGTCCTGAAACCTAATGAAAGTGTACGCATCAGCTGTAGAGGGGTGTCTGGCATGGAGCAACAGGCTGTCATGGTCAGCTCTTCAGTGCCAGATAGAAATACAACTAGCCCAATCAACCTATTTAAAGATCACTTGTCAGTACTGAAAGCTTACTTTGCCATGAATACTGAGCCCAGCTCAGAAGAACTTCGAAAAATCTCCATTGCAGTTAAACTTCCTGAAGAGTTTGTAAAGGAGTGGTTTATTCAGTGGAAAGCCAGGTCCCTCCATTTCATGTCCAGGAAAAGATCTCCACCTCCTGAATGGGTTAGCGGGGACAGCAACCACGGTTTAACTCGAGAATCACCACATGCAAGATCTCCTGCTTCTGTTCTCCAGTATACTGATTCAACAGCAGAACTCCAAGGTACTACCAATGGTGAAATTGGACACCGGCTATCCAAACATCACCAGCTACCAAGTTTAAGACACACAAATGACAAACCGTTTGACTTTGTGGACCACTTTAGAGACGGGACTCCATCTCCCCTGAATCTTTCTTCAACATCTTCGAAACACTCCCACAGCAGCTCCTACACACCTACTAGTCTCACTTCCGAGGACACCCATGGTGAGCCTCTAGACCTGTCATTGCCAAAACATTTCTCCAAATCTGACAGGAAGCCTAAGCCAAATGGATTCAAAGTAGAGGGTGACGTTGTGAAACGAGAACAAAGAGCAGAACCTCTTGACTTGGCTCAGATTAAGAAAGAGTTCAATGGCTCCAACAGCATAGTCAACGAAAACCAACTGGACAAAAGTTCTAGCCCGATTTTCAGCATCAACCCCTTCAGTGGTGGCCCAATTTATACCCCTCTACCATCTCACGGAGTGTTCCCTCCATCGACGTTCATGTCTCCAGCACAAGCCAGCATCCCAGGACTAAGGCCTTACCCAGGACTTGATCCAATGGGTTTTCATCCACACATGGCTTACACTTACGCTGCAGGGGCTGCCACTTTCGCTCAGATGCAGCAGCGACGGAAATACCAGCGGAAAACAGGCTTCCAGGTAAATAAGACTTTGTGCAAAAGCTGCTGTAGGAAATGTTTTCTTATGTAAATCAGCATCAAACTAATAACCTTTTAGGTTGTAAGTCGTGTTCTGCCCTTAATCTGTCGGTCAAACATAACCTGCTGAACGTAACGGACATCGTAAATCCAATATGTTGCCTCCCTGGAGGTCGTTCACAGGTTCAGGAGATACTGTGCCCAGGTTAGGGGTTGAGCAAAACGTGCTAAAAGTCTTAAATCTGTCTCTCTGTCAGGGGGAGATGCTGGACAGCACTGGGGACTATTTGTCAGGGCTGGAGGACCTGACAGACAGTGATTTGCTGCTTGCCCGGAAGAAGATTAAAAAGACCGAAAGTGGTATGTACGCGTGTGACTTGTGCGACAAAACATTCCAGAAGACCAGTTCCCTCCTAAGACACAAATATGAACACACAGGTATATCCCATTTAGACAATTCTTTGTTTTACCCTCACCCCAAGTTATCTCTTTCGTTTTCTTCTTTCTTACATCATGAACCTTCTTTTATTGCCCCATTTTATGTTGTTATCTCTTTATTTATTTGTCCAAATAAAACCATGACCAGCGATAAAATGCTCGATTCCGTTTGCCAGGCTTTTAGTTAGCAGTTAGCGGTTGTTTCCGGTTTGGTAAATCTGAATGTTCTGTGCTAATCAGCAGGCGTTCAAGGATCATGTATTGCTTAACTATTGATCGGCGATGAAAATAGAATCCCGTAACGTACAAACCCATGCTACAGTTTCACCACACGCCAGATGCATAGCCAAGTGTGTGTGGCATTTCGATGCCACGGCGTGACCCCCGCCCCCCACCCCTGTCCTGTGGGACTCCCCTCTTTCATAGGCTTGCATCATACCTCTTTCACATTCCTCGACAGGAACGCAGGGCGGGGAATCTGCTCACTCGGTTATTTTTGAACTTGATGAGGGAAGGTGGGTGGGGATGGGTCATCTCAAGCATGGTAGCTATGGAAGGTGCTGCAGGCATTCCAGTGCTCTCCATGGCCAAGTGCATGCTACATGTGTTCAAAGATAATCACAAATAAGAGCAGCAGCAGCTCCTGCCAAAGGACTTGGTGAAGGAATACAGTGCAGGCGAAGTTTCCACCCAGTTAACAGGGAATATTCCCTCTACTTTCGCTAATGTTCCTTAAAAGTTGTCTGAACGTTTGGCCAAAACGTTCTTAAATAACGTACATGTAACGTTGTTATAACGTTATGACTAATTAACACATGTTCTCACAACAGTCATTATGTCACATGTGTTAACACACGTTTATGGAATGTTACACATCACAGCGTTACTACAACGTTCCCACTACAACATGTGTGTGTTAGCTGGGCAGCTGCCTCAGCACTCCTTACACTATCACGCGGGAGCCGACTGCCTGACCGAAGCATTTTATAATCCGGAGACATGATGTCAGAAAAAGCAAGCTCCATGAAGGATGGCGACTGACTTGATTTCACCTTTTGCGGTATGCTGTGATAATCACCTGATCTCCTTGGCTGCATTCAGCGAGGTCACATACAACCTCAGAATAGCTCATCAGGATCATGGCTTCCCTCCTGACTCCCTCATCCTGTTTATGGCAGAAAATCAAAAATAAACTGTTCACAGCAAAAACTAGTCTCTTTTTTTTGGCAGACAATTACTGCACAAACGCACAAAGGAGGGTTTTGTAAAGAAAGAACATATATATATTCTTATATATATTCTGATATATTCTATATATCCTGACCATCACACCTGAACATCAAACATATCTGATTTTGAACACGTAATTTACAATGTATTCTTCCTTATCTGTTCTAATAACATCCAGACATGTGTGCAGGTTTTACACTAAAGTGTGTAGTGTTGCTGTGGGGATGTGTTTATTCACACACACTAGTATTATTGCCTCTCTCTCCCTCTCTCTCTCTCTCTCTCTCTCTCTCTCAACTCTCTCCCCCCCTCCTTCCCCTCTCCCCCGCTCTCTCCCTCTCTCTCCCTCCCTCTCTCTCTCTCTCTCTCTCTCTCTCCCTCTGTAAGTTGTTTCTCTACCTTTAATCCCATCTGTAGTCACTCGTACCC
>JAOUQX010000040.1:3577285-3594161 GCA_028566295.1 Liobagrus marginatus
GAAAATGCAAAATGTTTTAATTCAATTTATGTTTGTGTTGAGGAAAAAGTGCGTAAGATGATGTTCGGAAGAAACGTTGAGAGAAACCGGACACAAGGGGAATCCCATCCTCATCAAAATGTTAGTACTTTACAAAAAACAAGACAAAAATGTGCTAATTAAATAAATATAGAAATATATTACTTAAATGTTAAACGTTACACTAAATAAGACCTACATTTAAACTTAAATATAAAGTAACTATTAATATAAATTAAACAAACTGCATTTACAGCTAAAAGCCTTTGACAGACGCTCCCTTATCTAGAGAGACTTAGATTTATCTCATTTATCTTGTTGAGGGTTAAGGGCGTTGCTCAGAGGCCCATCAGTGGCACATTGGTGGTGCTGGGAATGGAACCCACGATCGACCGGTCAGTTGTCCAACACCTTAATCAACATCTAACAACCGATACTTCCGCTGCGTTTAACCCGGATTAATGTTTATACTGTATAGTACATATACTATATATATATAAAACTTATATTTACTCTGGTTTATTTTATTGTAACAACTGTAGCTGACCTTCGTACGTATAACAAATAAACTTGTGTTCACATTTTATATAAATCTGAACAGTCGTGCTTAAAGACGTTCGTTTTTAAGTGTTGAAATGACATCAATCTGTATTTATACATGTATGTACCACCGCTTTATTGCTTCTGCTCTAGATCACTTGATGATCATGTAATAAAAATAACAAAAGCTGTGTTATAGTTTAAAACACGGGGGAAAAAAACGTTTTTGTTTTCTACCTATAAATGAAATCATCAAATCTTTAAACGTTAACCGAAAGCCGAACTTACACAAATGGCGGTATTCACGAGTCCCTTGTTCTTCCCGAGCAGTTAAACTGCTCAAAGTTCTTCATAAAATCATCCAGCTCCTGCACTTACTTTACTTTTCCAGCATCTTTTGCACATTTTCCCTCAGCAGCTCTACAAATACCGGGACTCGTACACAACTATTACAAACCAGCTAGACATTAAAGACAACACCACAGATGAGGCGCCGGGGATGTGTGTAAACTTCTGAACCGCTTCTTTTACTTCAATTTAGTGATTCATCTGTCTTGTAATTGAATGTAATTTGTTGATTTATTTATATAACCTCTTTTAGTTTTTTTAAGTGATTCAAATTGTGCTGATTCAGCAAACGGGATGTGAACCCATAACCGACTGTATAAGCTTATAACTGCAGAAGATTTGTAATGTGCTATGATCAATAATGATTTGTAGCCTTTTACTTATATATGTAGTCTCTGGTGTTCCAGATTCAGACGTTCCGTCCTGCTGTAGGTTTCATCCATGAGCGTGCTGCTGGTTGAGGCGTTCCACGGCGGCTCTCACAAGCAGCTGATGGACCTTCTTCAGGAGAGCGTAGACGACTGCGTGCTGTACACGCTACCCGCCAAGAAATGGCACTGGAGGGCCAGAACGGCAGCGCTGCACTTCATGCAGGCCATACCGAGCAGCCAGTCGTACAGGTCAGTGTGTAGACCTCCAGGAAATACAGGACGTTATCCTGACGACTTCCCGTACTAAATATTATAATAGATAATGTTATAAAAAAAAAAAAAGTTATACCATGTGTTAATTAAAGTCAGGGGAATTGTCATGCTGCAACAGTGTCTGAGCCCCTTTCAGTTTCAGTAAAGAAAACGATAAAGCTGTGTGGAAGCGTCTGGTGAAGAGTCACGTGTGCGATGGTTCAGGTGCCCACAAGTGTGTGTAGATATCAGTGGAAAGAATGTGAAAGGAAAGGCTCCTGTACATCACAACACAACGGCTATGATCATATTTCTATCCGATTGAAAACAAAAGCACATCAGTGAAAAACATCTGGAGGAGCTGTGGGGTTGCATCAGTGTGGTGAGAAGGTCAACATCAGGCTCTCGGTGACTAATGTAAAAGTTACACACCTTTTTGATTCACCTTTCAGCGTTTTCAGTCGTTTCAACGATCAGAAGATAATGGGTTTAATTCCCAGCACAACCAAGCTGCGATAAAACAGCGACAATTTGCGCTATTAAGAGTAACACAATGTCCATAACTAGCGCTATTAAGCACGTCGGCGCGTGTAAACGCCAATTCGGAATGGAATAGATCACGTCTCATGGAAACATCAACCGGAATATTTCAATCGGGATGGCGGAAAAGTGTGTGTGTAAACGTTTCCTGCTTGTACTTTTCAACACGCTCACTTAATAAAAAAAAAAATAATAATTTTTTTTTTAAAAGCTCTCCATCTGAGGGAGGTTTTCTGCTCCATGCTCTGACTTTGGCAACTTAAAACTTGGCCCGGATGCGTGAGCGCTTCAGTTGTGTTCGGCTGAAATGAATTCTGCTGTGTTTCCAGTTCGCTTTTTCTACACAAGTTAAAGTTCAAGAAGCTTAACGTTTACTTCAGCCATACATAGATGATGCAGTATGAAAAAAAAAAACCTTTCTCAGGGACCATGATGCTACACAGTACAACACCGAGACATGTAAATCGACACAGCACGGTGCAGAACAATACATTATGTCACAGGACAGATACATAGCATATAGCGCCGCCCGTAGTGCAACACGTGGCATTGTACAAATAATGATCGCAGCAGTGAGTGTTAAAACAGCAGCATTATTTAGTAGCGAAAGTATTTAAGTATTTAAAGTGACAAGTGAATGACAATAGCAGCATTGATTTGAGATGGAGGTGTTGTGTGGCCGGGCGAGGTTCGAAGCAGCTTGGAGTTGAGAAATGTTCAACAAGTTCAACCTTTTGTGTCTACGCCTGAAATTTTTGTCTTTGTCTTTAAATTAACTGGCAGAAGTTTCATTTAAACACAACAAAAGTTCATATGTAAAAAAAAAAAGTTCAGGTCTAGTCTATAATGTTTTTAACTAAATTGTAATACATGTTTAACACTTAAATGTTAACAAACCTTGGGTGAAGTAAGGCTATCAGTAGTTAGTGTTGACTTTTACATTTCTTGCATTTGCCAGACGCTCCCTTATCCAGAGCGACTCACATTTATCTTATTTATCCAACTGAGCAATTGAGTATTAAGGGCCTTGCTTAGGGGCCCAGCCGGGGTAGCTTGGTGGTGACTCCTTAACCTCTGAGCTAGGGTTAGCTGGAGCTGGGAGTTTTCTATTATGCTGAAGATTTTGGGAGGTGACTGCGAGCATCATGTTTATCAGGGGGAAATCCATCATCTATTTGGTTTACCAAGAATAGGAAGCAAACCACAGAACCGTTGTAGAGCATCTCAGGTGTCGTAGGTGGCAGCGCTGATAACCGTCGCTGTTTGAGAAGGTTGCACGAGACGCCGTGGAAATAAGAACATATGTGTAGGTAGGAAGTGTAGGCAAAGTAAAGCCCTGAACAGACAGAACGTGCTGTTTGTGTGCTTTTATAAAATAGTTTTCTATTAGCACCGAGTGTTTCATGTGATGTTTATGCTCCTGGAAGCAACTCTGAGCGGACAACTACTTCGCATTTCTGTCCGATAAAATAAATGAACGGCCATAGCGCTGACGAAAGTTGCTTGGACACTGCAAAGAGGAGAAACTTGTGGGAGTCGCGGGTTAACCGGAGCTGTATGACTGTTACCGCGGGTTGTTTTTATGACCGCGGGTTGAAGCGTTCCCAAATAACATGATATTTGTCCACTGGAATGCAAATTTTACCGTGGGAACCCCCCGAAACACTATTGGACTAGTATTGGGTTAGTTTTGAGAAGAAGTTGGGCGGATTTTATTGTGAAAACCTGGCAACCCTTATCGCAGTATATAGTCTGTTGGTCCCGTACACACACACACATACAGCACATTAATGTTATGTCAGGTGAACGTGTTTAAACTGTAATGAAGAATAAAACAAACAGCAAACCAATGAACGCTCGCGCCACACTGATAGGACGCTGATTCAGCGGTTGCCAAGCAACAGAACAAACCGCTGCACACTGCACTTTTATTCTAAAATCAACCAAAATTAAAGGCAGTGCGGTGCTCCTTGCGTTTACACTTCTCTTTCTTTCTTTCTCTCTCTTTCTTCCTTCCTTTCTTTCTCTCTCTTTCTTTCTTTCTTTCTTTTATTTATTGTCTGTCTGCCTGTAGATTCAGATATGCTGTGAATGTGGTGCATAAGATTCTCTGGACGCACACTTCACTATGATCATTTTTGTTATTATTATTCTTATTATTATGCTTTTTTCTTCCAGAGTTTAAACTCGTTCACATGAAGAGCAGCATCTATTAAGACTTTCTCCACCTTTTCCATCAACGGTCGGCGGGTGGCGGGTTGGAACCCGGAGCGAACCCAAAAAGCATTCATTTCTTGTCAAATAACTAAATCTGAAGTTTACTCGGGGACTTTATCTAATTAATTAGCTACATACATCATCATCTCGAATCCGAGCTTAACGAACGGCGGCACGCCAAAATGATTAGTTTGTACCTGTCGCTTCCCGTGTTAATTATCGACGGGGAAATTTAGTGTAGCCGAGTTTTACGCCGGGAGCGCTGCAGTCTTTCCAAACGCCAGCTTTCACTCAAAACAGTTAGGAGTATGACTCAGCAAACGCAGTCACACAGCCGCCCACCATGTCTGCTGTCCTACAGGCCTCGTTCGGACCCAAACCCTCTGCTTTAGTCTCGGTTAGCAGCCGTCGCTGGAAACAAACGGTGGGCGACGATTACGTTCTGGTGACGAGAGAGAAAATCCTGCGTCTTCCAATAACAAATTATCTTCCAAGGCTGGTGGTGTAAGAGCTCTCTCTCTCTCTCTCTCTCTCTCTCTCTCTCTCTCTCTCTCTCTCTGGCGAAAGCCTTCTCGGTAAATTGTGTACTGAGAAAGCAAACTACTGTAGAAGAGAATGTGTTTCATGTGGGCGTGAAAGGAAATGCACTTTATGAGTAAAAAGTGGCGTCCGTGTTTAACACACACCCGTATTGCCTTACAGCTCTGACGCCGTGTTCTTCATATTTGCGTAACGCTCCGAGAACACTTTCGTCATGCTAACGAATTACAAATCTAGTGCACGAATATCAGGTGATAATAAGCAGCAATCGCAGCGGGCCAAGCAACATGTACAACATCTCCGGATCATTTGTTTATTGGAATTCATGGAATTTAGGGATTATTATTTGGCTCTGACTATAAGCAACTAAAATATCTCGCCGCAACATGTCTGAACAACTACACAGGCATGCGCTTTAACTGGTGACCAACATCCGTCCAACAGACTACGGGCCACAGATACCAGGGAGCTGACTGGGCAGGGAAAGCATGTTCACGCCGGCCATGCTCTCTCTCTCTCTCGCTCTCTCGCTCTCTCTGCTTCTAGAGTCTGAATTTGTTAGGAGCAGTCCACACTCTGGCCTTATGGCCTTAAGTGGTATGAAAAATGTACAGAATGCTAACCGCCTAACCTGACTTCAGTACGTCCCCTTTCTTCTCTCTTTCTCAGTTTTTATTTATTCTTGCTTTTGCCTATTTCTCTTCTTTCTTTTCCCTGTCTTTCCCTTCTATTTTTTTTGCTTTCTCTTCTTTCTCTGTTTGTTGGTTTGTTTCTTTTTTTTACCTTTATTTCCTTTAGATTCCATAAAGTGAGTGCGATGCAGCTTTGTCTTAGAGGTTTCATACACGTTTATTATTATTATTATTATTATGATAAATGTTCATTTCGGCGATTAAACTGTCTGCCACATTTGTTTAGAGTTTAGAGCACACACTATTTAGAATTGTTCCCGCTTTTTCCTTAAAGGGTGGAGGAACAGGTGAAAAAAAAAATTTGCCCAATAACTAAAATGTAAACTCCACAAAACGAAAGTTTTATTTCAGTTCAAGTTAAAATTCTATTTTTTTGTACATCCCGTCCCAACCGAAGCACGAAGTGTGTGTGTGATGTTTTACTTTTATGAATTTGGCTTATACACACTACCAAGATCTGTAACGCTTAGCTGATTTGGGCGCAAGTGCACGCGCACACACACTTACGCACATGTGTGAATTGAACCGAATTGAAAAGATGCATCAAATTTCACTCATCGGCTGGATATCAAAGGCAGCGCACACAAGTTGGTGTTTTTTATTAGTACCGTAGCCGAGTGTGTTTCCTGGACCCTTTCCTACAGGAGTACGGACCAAACATAGCCAGCCGTCTCTCATCCGACTGTGCAGAAATGGCGTCGTGTACCGATGGACAGGCGATACGGTGTAACTACACCCGACACACACACACACACACACACACACACACACACACACACACACACACACCGTTTACCAGCAGCCTTAAGATCGCGGTTATGAACTGCGTAGAAGACACTGTTCCTCGTTCAGCGTCTGAATGCGAGTTAACCCCAGAATGAGTCGTGGTCTCGAGCCCACAGACTCGCCACATCAAAGAAGCTGAGCTCGGCGCACAGAGAATAAAGGGGTCAGTGAATGACGCAGCTGTAAAAGTCGCTCAGTCTTTCCCCAAGCTTGTAACACCGACAGCGACACGGCTGCCTTAACACACTTCACTACTCTTCACTTTTTTTTTTTTTGGTGATCTAGCAATTTATTAATAGTAAAAATGGAGGCTGACGTTGTGTCCGTTAGGTCAGTTCTGTCTGCCGTATACTGTAAAAGATCAGTCTTTGGTACCGGTGTATTTTTACGAGTAAAGGTGGTATCTGTATTGGTGCATCTGTTGTTGCTCAAAATGAACACTGGGTGAACTATTTATTTACTATTTACTATTGTATGCGTTATATAACCAGCTAAATCACTCATTAAATCAGTGAATGAGGGTTTTCTAACCTTTTGATTATTTGCTTTTTTATTTAATATTATAATACAGTGTGTTTGCATGCTTTTATTAATAGTGCTCTTTTTCTGCAGGATTTTATTTACGAGCTCCGTGCTGAACCTGGCCGAACTGGTGGCCCTGCGCCCGGACCTCGCCGATCTGAAGAAGATCCTCTACTTCCACGAAAACCAGTTGATTTATCCGGTCCGCAAAAACCAAGAGAGAGACTTCCAGTACGGCTACAACCAGATCCTCTCATGGTAAAATGCACTTCTGGTGAAACTTGTGTTATTTATTTTTCTAAAGTACTGCGTTTCCTTTAAACCCTGACCTCCTACGTATGCAGAATAGTGGAGCAGCGGTCAGACAGACATCGATATGTCTCCAGGCGTCCTGTATCAAAGCGTTTGCCGTGTCCATGATTAAAACATCTCCTACTCTTGCTGTGAATCCGTGACTGTTCATCAATCTCCATGCAGAAATTTTAATATATTTACATTTTATAGTTACACGCTGTGTAATTGTCGTGCTTTATGCTAATAGTCCGGCCGCTTTGCCTGCGTAGTTAACAGCTCTGTCTGTTTATAATTACTACATTGCTTTGCTCTATAAAAGCTAGCCGCTTCTGCTCTGCTAATTCCAACGCTAATTGAGTGCCTTGGCTCGACATTCTTTAATCGCTGTTAATTTGTACAACAATTAAAATCAGCGCGTCGTTCTGATGTTTTATTAGCTGTCATTAAAAGCGTGTTACTGGTCCGTGTGAATCTCTAGTCCATGCTGCTGCGTTATACGTTCATCACGTTCGGCTTTCGTAACGCTTTGCGCTTCCTCTCCAGCCTGGTGGCTGACGGGGTCCTGTTCAACTCGGCGTTCAACATGGACTCGTTCCTGTCCTCCATCTCCAGCTTCCTGAAGATGATGCCCGATTACAGACCCAAAAACCTGGAGCAGTTCATCAGGCCCAAATGCGGCGTCCTTCACTTCCCCATACGCTTCCCAGATGTCACAAGGTCAGTTCCCTTCATCTCGGAGCTCCAGTCATCCCTGACACTCTGCAATGGGAATGATCCACTGATTAAACATCTCTTTCTCTTCTTTTTTTCCCATTTGTTTTCTTTCTTTTTTATCTTTTTCTCTCATTTTTCTTTCTTTGGTTTATTTTTGTTTGTTTCTTTTTTCTTTGTATCTACATTTTCTCTTTCTTTCTTTCTTTTTTTCTTTCTTTCTTTCTTTCTTTCTATTTTTCTTTCTATGTTTTTCTATGAGAGTGTATGACCGCTAAAAGACACCGTAAGTGAATGAACAGTGATGACGCAAGCCCCTCGCCTACAGTGTTTCTCAGCTCATTTTCAGATGCTAATTTGCCCCATCCACAGTAAAATCACCGAGTGTAAGAAAGAGATTAAGTGCTCATGGGTGGATATGCCCCAGAACTCAAACCAGCCTTTATGGAGTTCCGTAATATAGAAAGTAAAACACCACGTTTTATTTCATTCGCTGTTGTATTTATTAAGGTCTACAAATAACCCTTCTCATGGAGAGGTTTAAAACACACAGGTCTTTATTTGTCACGTTTACGTTACAGCTCAGGGAAATTTATATATGTACATATCGCAAGTTACGAGGTTGGGGTCAGAGCACAGGATCAGCCATGATGTGGCCCCTTGGAGCAGGAGGTGGGTTGTGGGCCTTGCTTAGGGGCCCTTGGTGGTGGTGGAGATCAAAACTCCGATCTTCCAATCAACAACTCTGCACATTAACCACTTGAACCGTTTGTGGTGTGTGAATGGATATAGAAGACTGTAAAGCAGCGGTAAAGCATCAAATCATCAAATGTAGAGCTTTTAAGGAAAGAGTTCACGGCGAAGCAGATTAATCCATCACGCTGGCCGTAATGTTACATTTCCAATTGTTTATTAAATTTACCCCTTAAGCTTTAGATGCTTTTCCACTCGAGTGGCATTAAAGGTTTCCTGGAATGACCGAACCATTTGTCTTGGTGGCATAAAATGGACCGTTATTACCGCATCAATCCTCAAGACCACGATTTAACAATGACCCGGCGTCCCATGTGACTGAATCCCCGGTACAATTAGCCTCGTCGAGAGGAAACAGTATCTCTGTGATAACTTAGCAGGATTCCATTGTCTGGAGAGACAGGTTTTCATTAGTCCATTTAACTCGGTGCAGATAACTGAAGATGTTTTTTTTGTTTTTTTTAAGTTGGTGGGGGAAAGAGGTTCTTTGGCTGGTTTTTAAAAAGCACTTCAAAGTCATTGATGTGACTTTGGCGGAGGAGTGGCCTGCCTCCAACGACTGACTGGTGGAATGATTGTGTTGCCGAAGCAGATGGCAGGATATCCTGCTGTTGAGATTCCTTCAACAAGGTTCAAAAGGAAACGGCTCCATATCAAAGTTTCAGAATGGCAATGTAGGAAAGTTAGATGAAAGAGCGTGTGTCGTTCTGGGTCAGGTTATTTCACTAATGGAAAGAAAAAAAAACACTTCCTGCTTTAAAACTAATCTCTGGATGGACCTCGCTGACACGCTGATGTGACGTTCTGCATCTTTTCACAAATACTCTGCGAAGAACTCGGTGCTGGACTTACAGAGCAAAGCCTGCTTCCTGTCCCGCTGAATGTTTGGAGGATCATGGGTTCAATTCTCGCAAATAAGTTAGCACTGTTGGGCCCCTGAGCAATGCCCCTAACACTCACCTGCTCAGAAATGAAAAGAAAAGGAGGTATTTTGATGTGAAGTGATTAATGTAGATTATTCATTATTCATCGTTGACTTATTGGATTTTACATTAACATTTACATTTACTGCATTTGGTAGACGCTCCCTTATCCAGAGTATATCATATCACAGCTTATCATATTATTTATGTTCTTATTATTGAGGGTTAAGGGCCTTACTCAGGGGCTCGGCAGTGGCAGCTTGTTCAACATCTTAAACACTGAGCTACCAGCTTTCAATCGATGTTTAATCGATCAGTCTGCAGTCGTTAGTCTGCAGTCGTTAGTGTGCAGCCTCTGCACTGAAATATCAGGATCTTGTATCTATGAAGCACAGATGAAGCTGGAGCACGTTTTTTTATTCTACATTTAAACTGTGAGCTGACTGGCGCGTGGCGTAATGCAGGTCAGTAGTTCTTATCAACTCGGCCCTGAACGTCCAGATCTTCCTACGCCACATCACTCATCCCTTCCCCCGTAAGGCGGTATGAGGACAAGGAGGCTGGGGCTTTCTTAATCAAACCGTCAAGGGTTTCATCTTGTCTTTAGAACATCTGGTCGGCACCTTTTCTCATTTCTTTCCTTGGATTGTACCTCACACACGATTGGTTCAGACGGAATAGAAAGCGTCTCTGGACTCCGAGTCACGATGACTCCTCAGCATGTCCCCTGTGAAAATAATCCAGCGGTAAAACATAAAGGTACAGCACGCTTCTGATGTGCAGATTAACCGCGGCAGGGCCGAGGCACAATCGAGTCCATATGGCGCTTTGAAGCGCTCCGAGCAAACCGTGATGAATAGGAACGCAGGGAGACGGATTAGTCCCAGGTAATTGGTGACTAGCAACATGTTTGGAAATGTGTACCGGTGATAAATCAGATGTTTATAGTAAAATTGTTGTTTTTATTATTTAGCCTTTTGTTATTCAGTACTAATATGGAATTCGGAATACCGCGCTAAGGCTTTGTTCTGGGTTTGCCCATTGGCTGGAGAAAGTCCCACTTCTAAAGCCGAAAAAAGGAATAAATATAGAACTGTACCACTAGTAGAACGTCATCATCTGTGAGCACCTGTGGCCTCTTCACTTGTAGTTGTGTAACCACTGGATGTAGTATAGTGTACTCTTTTATGGTCTTTTGTACTCGTTTGCTTTTTTTTTTTCCTTAACATGGTAACCCTCACAAAACTGAGAGAAAAAACTTGAACAATAAAATCTCATGTGGTTTTCTTTGTTTCACCATTTGACTCCACTTTTAAAGTTTCAGAGTCATTGAAAAGAACAGCTTTTAGTGGATTACGAGCAAAATCACATGAATGCAGCAGACACTTTTATTTCCCATGAGGTTAATACTTCCTGAAAAACAGCTTTAACTGCATCAGTCTGCCACGCGTTCGGAGCGGTGACTGTACCTTTTAGCAATATTAACATCTGGTTAAATAATTAGCCATGCCGTCGTGCCCATTAGTGAAGTTGATAAACATGGTTTGTGCGTAGCGCGATGTGCCATGCTGTTTGTTCACTCCATATGTTCTCTCACTTTACTGACTGAAAATGCAGTAATTACTGATAAACATTTTATTGTGTGATCCGAAGTCGTTCCCCCACCTTTTTTCACCTTTGGATCCGTGATCGCAACACATATACACAGGAATAGTGGCACACACATGATGATTACGAATCAAAGGGGATCAGCATTTTAATTATTCATGCAGCTCTAGTTGGCGCAAAGGAAGACTTCTAGAATTTTTTTTCCCCGAAACGTGGTGCTTTTTAATAAATGAACTCGAAGCAGATGTGCCCAGACTCTATTCCTGCAGCACTCTTCATGGAACATCACTTCCTTTCCCCTCACTAACCTGCGCTCTTCACCATCGATCTCTAGGTACGTTTCTACAAAGCCACTGTCAAAGCACTCTGAGTACGAGGTTTTTAGACCTACAGTTTTCTACTCCGGTCTCTTTAACAAGCTTCAGCGAAGGCGCCGAGCCAGATCCGGGGTGGGAGTCGTGCCGCCCCTGTGTGAGGTCAGTTTGAATTGATGAATGTGGATATTAATGTGCAATAACTACCTTCTCGTACCACATTTCCGAAGCTCTGTTCAGATCTCCCATGCCTATAACACTCGACCTCTGTCAAGCCACCGTGCAGGACGCTCGTTAGGATGAGATTAACGATGCCAGCGGTACAGTCCCAGCTCTGCCCTTGCCCATGTTCAACCTCTGCACCATCAGTCTCTTTTGTTTAATGCACTGGGAGCATTAAGTCATCTGGAGAGTTTTACTCAAATGTGCTTTTGCAGCTCTGCCCAAATCGCAGAGACCGAGCCTGACTCGCTTCCAGCTCGTTCATCGGCCAACCTCAAGATCAATGGCATTTTTCATTAGCCCGGGAAAGCAGAACCGCTCGTGATTATTGCCAATAAAGGAAATTAGATCAAATGATTTTTGACTTTGATTTTTTTTTTCCACCTCACGCTCTCTTTTGCCCCACCAGCCTTTTACATTTAATCAAACGCGAGGTAAAGTCATCACTGAAATTGCCGTTGATTTATAAATAAGCTAATTGGTGGCATTCTCTTTAAGTACCTCTCCCTCCGGTGGACACAGCCCTGTTTTTTATTGCCTAGTCAAACCCGCTTCATGTAATTATCAAGATGACTTTTGAAATGAAATTTTCATCTGAGCTCACAAAGCACCTCCATCGCTCACGTCTTTCTCTGAGTACTCCCCCTCCCTTTTTTTTTTTTTAATCAGCTCGCCGCAGAGTTTCGTCCAAAACATCAGCTTCGGCAGCGATTTGTTCGAGGTTCGGCTGTCGACTGGCATCTGTTGATGTTTAGTCTTTTGAGGTTCGGTGGAGAATGAGGTTTATCATTTACTTATGAGTACTGTACTAAATTAGACAGCTGAATGGCCTAAGAAGGGGGGGGGGGGATCTATACTTTAAAATAAACATCTGAGAACGTCTTCGGTTCTCCGGGTTATTTTTGAGAAGAGAATTTCTCGGAACATGTAGCGTTATCTTGTGCATGAAAATCTCAACAGAGAAAACCGGCTTTAGAAGAAGTCTGAGTGCAGACATGGAAATGGTTAACAAAGTACATCTGAGGCGTGCACACTTTAAAGGGTTAATTATTTAACTTTAATCAGATGATAATCAGAACGGCTAAACAAAACCAGTTTATGGTGCATTTTCTCCACAATTAAACAGACGATAGTCAACATGCCTGTATGGAATGATCAGTACAATTATTACAAACTCTCCCATTAACAGACGGCACCAGGAAGCCCCGCCCCTTTTTCTGAAACCGTCCAGCCAGAAAATAGGACTATTAGTAAAAAGGCAGAACATTTGCAGCATTTGGCAGACGGTCGCAGTTAAGGGTCTAGGGCCTTGCTCCGGGGGCCCAGCAGTGGCTGCTTAGTGGTGCTGGGAATCGAACCCTCCCATCTTCTGGTCAGCTGTACCAACACCTTAACCACTTCCCTTATTTTAATAAAATCTAAAACTAAAACCTAACAACTGCTGCTAATAATAAGTGATTCGATACTTTACCATCGACCATCGATTAGCAAAGTATAGACACCTTTGTTCAGCATTGGCAACCCATGTTCCTACTCTCCCCGGTCTACACACTGCTGATTACCTGGATCAGGTGTGTTCTAGTCAGTTAGAAGCTGGGAGATACCAATTCACTTGAAGTGAGCACAACGGAAGAAGTTGACGGTAGTGCACTCCTCACACAAAACATACCGTAATAAACGATGACATTGGGCATATTCTGTTGGACCGCAAACTCCGATTCGAGGAAATTAGCTTCAGGGGCATGTTTTTCATCCAGAGTCTTTAATTCCTCTCTTACCGACTAGCAACATACAAATACCACAGAAACCTTGCACCAATTCTTCCTAGTTTGGATGATGAAATAGTACATCGCAGTAGTTGTGCTACCTGTTATTTTGTCACATTATTGCACAATATCTCAATTAAGTAAGTTAGGTTCGGACCACAGAGTCGGCTCCTAGAGCAGAGAGGTTTAAGGGCCTTACTTGAGGACCCAAGAGTGGAAACTTCTTAACGTCTTCTACAGGTCTCATCTATTTAGGGAAGTGGTTAAGGTGCTTGCCTGCTGATCAGAAGATCGTGGGTTCGATTCCCAGCCTTAACAAGATGCCACTGCTGGGCCCCTGAGCGAAGCCCTGTTGAAGGAGTACCATCCTGCTGTTGGTGAAGCGTTTCAGTGCTTGAATTTCTCCAGTTTTCCACCGTCCACGTGTTGCTTTGCTAAGATGTTGTACCACCACCAGACCGCCAAATTATCACACACACACTGAACGTTTTTTGATTGCGAGTTGCCACTCGGGCGGTCCACGATCTAACCGGGAATGCGGCTCGTGAAAAAGGGCATCCGCACCACAGAAGTCGCTCGTTTGTTTCTACCTCAAAGAGAAGCTGTTTTTTTTTTCCTTCTTATACTCCTGAGTTTATAGCTCACATCGTTTTGAAGTAGATGAGATCTCCAGTAACTGGAACGCTCCTCTGTGTATTGCAAACATATTGTGGGCCACTGTGCTAAATCGGTTAGTAGTTAGTCATCCCGCGCCGTCGCCCTCCACCACAAAGTTTTTGGCGCAGTGAAGGCACTACTTAGAGGATCCATTTCAGTCGGGCCAAAATAATGAACTCTCATCCTCGGGAAACGACTGCCGGAGGCATGGCACTGTCTACTAGAGATTATCTGTAAAACTGGGGCCGTGTTTTACTCACCATGGTCCACGGTTTCTGTGGGATTCATTTGTTGCTAGTGTGCAAGAGAGGAATTAAAGACTCTAGATGAAAAAAGCTGCGCCAGAAGCTCATCTGCTCGAATCAGAGCTCGCGGTCCACCGAATAAAGAGAATATGTGCAATGTCATGGTTTATTACTGTATGTTTCGTGTGATGAGCGTGCTACCGTCAACGTCTTCTGCTCACTTCAAGCCACAGACGGCTCAATGGTCTGCGCCGAGTCTCAGGCTTACGGCTGCTCCCTCGGTTCTGCTCCGCTGCAAAAAATAACAAGTCAGGACGTGACGGGAGGAAACCTTTTCTCTCGAATAGCTAATTGGCTGAAGTCCACTGCACAACCTGCAATTAGGCCTCCCAGTGCAGCGAAGCAGCGTATAGGCAGTCTGAGGGATGTGGAGAATGTTTCTACTGTGTTTTAAAGATGTCCTATGGCCCACAATAACACAAAAATCAGACTCTCGTTTAACTAATGTGTAATAATCACGTACGCGTCACTCAAACTCCTACCTGCTTTTATTCCTGGCTGTGGGAAAGGGCAGCGCGACTGAACCGCTAGCGTGGGCCAAAGGAATTAAAGATGACGTGGGTTCATTTGGAAAGTAACGGACATTTTTGTGTTTTCTGTGGTCTCGTGCGCTGCACGTTAATTAGCTGTTTCTTTGGTCGGAAAAAAACTATGTACAATAAGGACCTTGTGACCGAGATACTGAGTTCTTGCATGCTAGGTAAAGTCAAATAAGGACTCAAAGCCACTTCATGCCCTTGGTTTCCTTCTTTTTAGATTTCTGCCTGAACACAAGCTCCTGCTGAGACAAACCGAGACTGAGATCAGCTTGCATGATTCCAGAAAACATCCTGAAACGACAGCTGGGTAAACGGAACGCTCACACACGTGTAGCTATGCACCTCGATGCTTTCCATCAGATTTTATTCACGCTCTGTATTCCTCTCTGTAGCGCCACATCATCTGAAAATAAGAAAGAACAAAAAATCGAGCGTGGCGCAGAAGAGCTGAAGCATCGCCTGTCGTCCAAGCGGCGTTCTGACCCAGGAACACTAACGCCGCCGTGGCCCCTGCACATCGTTTGGCCCCATCGTTGGTAGGTGTTTTTGATCTGTTCGTCCAACACGGTGTTTGCGATTCGGTTCGATTCCCAGTCATCTGGACCTTCCAAACGAAACGCTTCTAAACGAAAAACGTTCGGGATGTCAAATATCTTTCCAACTGTAACAAAGGGTGAGTCATTATTTCACTCTGTTTAACCTCGAGGGGAAACGTGGTATCGAGTGCAAACGGTTCTCGCTGCGCATCCGAACGAACAGCCGAAACTGTTTGGCACATCGGCGAGTTTCCAAACACAAATCGTTCAGGCTGTTGGGTCTGTGTGTTATGTTTGAAAGGAAGGCGAGGGCATGGAACATGGACGACCCACGTTTTTGGTACAACATGAAGAACTCATTTTGGTGCAACAAAGAAGCACCATTGAGTCCATTCTAGGCGTATAATCTTAAATCCGTTCTGCTTGGATTTTTCACAGCGCAGCAGTATTTATTCTTAAAACAAAACCCTCCAATGACCAGCGTTTTACTGGTTTGCTGTTCTACAGCAGTCAAAAGGGTCGAAGCCTACTGCGATGCCACATCCTCCACGTGACACTGAAAGAAACGCGCTGCCACTCAGCCGTGTTCGCAGGAAGATCGACGTGAACGTATTTGACCGGCTGCAGCACAGTGCCGTGGCTTTTTTTTTTTTAAGCTTAAATGTCCTTCAGAGCTTCTCATAGAGTTAATGGAAACCAAGCAGCCTTGTACCTCTGCCTCATCTGCTCAGCCTGCAGAGTGGGGAGGGGAAAAGGGTTTTTGAGCAGAATTTTTCTCCTATGACTCGGCTCTCATCTGTTGGCGGGGACAGCGTGTTTCCTGACAAAAAAAAACCTCGTAAATCAGGTTCACGGTAAAATGCCATAGACCACCGGTGCAGAGATTTCTACGCTAACTCTGGGATTGAGTCGTATTTGTTTGCGTTCGGGTCGCCGCGTCTCAGATAGTAATGAAAGAGGGTCGTTTTGTAATCTCCTGAAAATCTGAGCAGATGGATTAAAGATTTGCTACATGCGCCTTGTATAAACGTTGGAGCCTGGCCGAGGGCCAGCGCAACCGGTTAGCCGCTCCGATGATCTCTATGATGTAAGCCGTGACAGTGCGCGTACTGTTTCACCCCTTTCTCTTTTACACTAAGATGTCGGGTTTTTTTTCTTCCCCTCTCATCCTTCGCTTACAGATTGTTAATCTGTTTGTGGCCTGGTTAAAGGCGTTCATCCCGAACCGGATTACAGCGCTGCCTAATTGCAGCCGCCGCCCAGGACAAGTCCGGTCAGGGATCTGCGTGTGCAGGTGTCGATGCCACGACTGCTGAAATGAGTGAGTGATTAGTGGGCTCGGCTCCAGAATTGATGCCAGATTCGGAGTGAGGGAGAGGGGGGGGGGTGGGAGGAGAGCGAGAGCGAGAGAGAGAGAGAGCA
>JAOUQX010000040.1:3611852-3622630 GCA_028566295.1 Liobagrus marginatus
AATGTACATAATTATGTTGTGTTGTGCAACATATGTGGTTATACATCAACATAAGTTGTAAGAATCCTCAATATATTACTCAATAAATATAATGGGTAGATCATTTTGGTCATTTCAAAAGTAAAGCTCCCATGCTGAAAAAGTGTGAGTACCCCTGCTCTAAATTGTACATAGGAGTGAATGTGTGTGTGAATGATTGTGTGTCTCTAAGTGTTAGTGCTGTGATTAACTGCTGATTGTTCAGGATGTACCCCGCCTTAACTCACACACAAAGTTAACTGGGATAGACTACAGCGCCCCCTAGACCCTGAACAGGAATAACATTCTAACCATGAAGTTTGAAACAAAACGCTGCATCTTTGCACAAAAGAACTGACTCTTCTGAACAAGTCTGTTTGTTGCAAACAACAAAGCATCATCACGTGGATCCGCTAACAAATATTTTTATGGACAATTCTTTCGCTAACAACATTCCTTCCTCGTTTGCAACCCAGATGAAAGGAGCTCTTTTTGTTTTTCATTCGTGTTCTTCTGATCGACTCGTACTGGCCATGAAGGTCGGTCCAGGTTCCTCCAGGACACAAACACATACCTTGAATTACCAACAAAACCGCCAGAACCTACCATCTTTTAAATCGCTTGCGGCAAATGGGAAATATGAGCGGCGGTGACAAAAACACCCACAAGTGGAGACGTAAATAGCACGGCTGAGCGAATGCAAGCTCTATGAGAGACGGTTGCCTTGACCACATCATCACAATGCGAATACACAACGGCTTTATTGAACACAGGCCCCAATGGGCCGGAGAAAAACGAGAACATTGGTTCCACACGGGCATTCCACGCACCCACAACAAAGAGCCCTCGACTTCATAAGACTCTCCGCTGCTCCTCGGACGAGTCGAGCCAAACACAAAACACAGCCCACAACACAGGCATAGCTGCAAACCATTCCGTCACACTTTGCTAACACGTACCTGTTTTACTAAAGAAATCATTTCTGAAAAGCGCAAAGTGAAAACAATTAGAGATAATGAGAAGCAGTTGGGTTCTAACTTGTTCCGGTTGGCTTTAACTGTATATTAGAGGTTTATCATTATAGCAGCCTTGAAATTAATCCAAAATTATTATTCCTTTGATTGAAGTTTCTAGATTTATAGATCAAGGCGGCTGTTTCCGTTTGCGTGTTCGCAGTCGCAGCCAAACCGTTTAGCATTCAAGGCTTTTTTTTTTTTTTTTTCGATTGAAGGGAAATTTTGCATCCTTGTTGAAGCTTAGACTTGGAACGGTGACATGCCAACCAAATAACTACAATAAAAACATGCCTCGGTACTAAAAGTTTCCAAACAAGATTCTAACGCTTCTTATTCACGCCAATGAATCATTCTGTTAGCACGACTACCTCCCAAGAGCTTTGTAGGAATAAACACGAACGCACGATCATAAGGTTAAATATTAAAGCCGGGCGGAACTGTCTGTGTGTGTGTGTGTGTGTGTGGATGAAGCCGAGCGTAGGATATACTATATCGTGTTAAAACACA
The DNA here is from genome assembly GCA_028566295.1 of Liobagrus marginatus. Lineage (NCBI taxonomy): Eukaryota > Metazoa > Chordata > Actinopteri > Siluriformes > Amblycipitidae > Liobagrus > Liobagrus marginatus. The sequence continues at coordinate 3,613,394 of JAOUQX010000040.1, forward strand.
CGTTTCTTGTTGCTCGTAGGAAGTGGTGTTAGAGTGTAAGGTAGAGTGGAAAAACCAACTTAAAGAATTAAGCCAAAGTGAGATTTGGGTTTGATCCACATGGGTCGCTTGGGGTGTGTCCCAACGACGCTGAGAGCCTCAGTGTTTCCCCCACATACGCTAATACTACAGCAAAGGGCAGGAGAGAGACTCTGTGGCACTGCGGGGATTTTCAACACCACCACAAGTCCCACTATAACAGTCAGCAAAATAAAAGTTCAGCGGATTAAAGTCTCCTTGTAAAGAATTAACGGTGTGTGTGTCTGTGTGTGTGTGTGGGGTGACTGCGCTGGTTCGGTTACTTACACGTCTCACTCGTGCTACGATCTTGCAGATGCTCATGTAACGCTCATGATGCTTTACTTGTCACATCAGTTTCTTCGCTTACCCCAGCATAGGAAGTTGGGTTAAGGGCCTTGCTTAAGGGCCCGACAGTGGCAGTTTTGCAGTGGTGCATCTTGAACTCTGATCAACAAGCCAGACCCTTAATGATTTGAGGGAAGTGTCAGCTCAGGAGTTAAGTTGTTGGATTGTTGGTCTGAAGGCCGGGGTTCGATCAGCACCAGCGCCGCCAAGCTACCACACCTGGGCCCCTGAGCAAGGCTCTTAACCCTTAACTGCTCAGTTGGATAAATGTAAGTCGTTCTGGATAAGATGCCTACCAAATGCTGTAAATGTAAATTTGAGCTACCATTACCCTAGGCTCGTCCGTCTGTGGCACAAGTAAAACGACAGCCCCAATAGTTCAGTTTGTCCGTTGTGGAATTCTTGTTCACGTTGCTGAAGGAAAAGCCGCTATGCTATACATCGCTGCTAAAGTTGCTAAAGCTTCATGTTCCATTTGGAGAGTTCTGAGGTGGAGTGGCTGATCAATGTGATCCGAGTCCCCAAACCCTCCTGTACAGCGTGGTAAATGTGCAGAAGGGTAAAGTGGGATGGAACACCCCTTATGGGACATGGAGACTAGCAATATGGCCTAGCGACTGTGCCAGCTATGTTAGCATGGACAGAGCAGAGCGCTCCAGTTTGCAATTGTCTTTCCTGCGTTATTTAACCACACACCAAAATGTGTCTACTCGCACACACTCACGGCTAACAACGATCGGTGTCCTGTAACACAAATGGACTGAGATTCTGTTTAAAGCTCATTAAAGATTTGACTTGGTAAAAGATGAAATTAAATATAAAGATTAAATGGATTAAAAATGATTTTACTGTTAAACAAACCTCTGCAGGTGGTGGAATAACACTTTCATGGTGCTGTGGTTGGGTTTGGGGAGTTGATGGACCAGCTTCTTCAGCGCTTGGACCTTGTGCTTGTGCTCCTTGTGTTCTGTAGGTAACAAACAGGTACATGATGTGGTATTTTATAAGGAGTGTGTTGTACAGAATGATATTGTGATACATTTTAATAATGCACTTACGGTTTCAAAATGATTACTATATTAATTATTATTGTGCTTTCAGTTGGTTAAAAAACCTGTATGTATAAATATTTTTGATATGTGTTATAGAAAAAAAAGCCTTCCGGTATAGTGTCTTTTTATTTAGTCTCTACCTCCAGTGTGTTTTAATTTAGTTATAACAAAGCAAACGTCTAGTAACACTTTAACATCAGTAGTATTGGATGGAATAGTGATTATTATGGTCTGTCAGTCTGGTTCTTACTCAGGGATAAGTTAATGGCTTTACAGACCCGTGATCCTTTAAAAGCCCTCGCCGTGTAACACTAGCCGTAAACGTTCACCTTTGACCTTCGCACTCGCGGCATGTCAGATGGCTGGGAGCTTCCTGAAACACTACTCGGAAGCCAACCTGCATGCTCTCAATGACACACAACTACCCTGATGACACGAAGAGGATTTTTTTTCCCCAATCTGGCATCCATCTTGCTGTCAGTTTTCCTGCGTTTGTTTATTGGATCGTTATAAATTAAAGCGGCTGTAAGTAAGTCGCGCAGGAGACACGTTGGCGCTCGCATCACTAACTACACGTGTGTAACAACAGGCCACATGATCCCTCAGCAGATGTTGGGGAACAGCTTTTCCTTGCTGCGGAGCACGTGTGTGTGTGTGTTTGTGTTTGTGTGTGCGTGCAGACATGCTGAGCCACTTATAGGCAGGTCCAAAATGTTTATACACACATTATATATGTTGAAGTTCTCCAGGTTTAGAATAGCAGGCATGGGCAACCCATGTTTTTAAAGTTTCTTTGTCCTGCTTGTTTTCAATCAGAAGCTGGGGTAGATATCAATTCGCTTAGTCTCTCTCCCCCCCAACTTCACTCATCTACTAAGATGGTTTGTCCGAGCTTCTGATTGTCAGCACACACCTGATGCAGGTAATCATGGAGGGAACGTAAGTAAGTCTGGAATCATGGGTTGCCATCACCTGCTAGAAAGTGCAGTGAAATAAAAACGACAATCGTTAACATTGTGGAACTTCTTTAGGATGTTGAACATTTCAGGAAGGAGTCTCCAGTGTCAGTACGTTCTGTCGCATTTGTCTTTCTCGTTAAATGTTAAATATTTCTCAGTCATCTTTAAAAACTTAGCACTAATCAAGTCGAACTCAAAAGCAGCCTGGTTTTCTCCCCAGCACAGATTCCTACAACTCCACAAGCGGACTCGTTAACGAAACCTGATCATTAATTAAAGGTATATAAATGGCCGATGTTCTCTTTTTTTAGTGTATTTTTATGGAATAATTGAAAAAAAATTCTGACGTGCAGTAATTAAATATAATTAACACTAGACTGGATACGTTATAGTTACATCACCATATGGGGTTTACATTTACGTCTCTGTCTCACTGTATCTCTGTTTATATATATCTCACTGTCTATCTGTCTATCTTGCTGCCCCCTCAGTCGGTCTGTCTATTTATCTATGTGCGTCTGTCTCTCTGTCTGTCTATCAGCAGTGTAAGCGAGCTGGTGGTAATCGTGCCAATGCTCTACTGTACTGCCCGCGATGCCCCCTGGGCACTAACTGAGCAGATGTCTACATGCATTCAACGTGCTGGCACAGCCCCTGCTAACAGATGCCCTTGTCAGATGCCAGGTTTTCCAATTAAACCCAGACAGGAACAAGTTCTAGGACTGTGAGTGGCCGTGACCCGCTGCTGTAAGTGCCAGCAGTGCAGCGATCGAGTACCAATATAATAATGCAGGCTTTGATCAGAGTTATTGATCAGTAAAATGTTGAGAGAACTGAAATGTAGCTGTTTATCGTTTTAACCCCTGAATGAAATGTTTCTTTAAAAATGTAAAAAAAAAAAAAAAAAAATCATTTTAGTGCCTTCACTCTGAAAGCTTCAACACTTATTTGGCTTCGACAAGCGCGTGGCAGTCGGCCTGTGAAATATTTAATCTAGTCATTATTGCTGGCGTCATTGCCGTCATTAATTACGTTGCCTTTGGTGGTGAGCATATTGGAGACTGTCCCTCGTCCTGCATTGTGGACAGATGGTGTGGACAGTGTCATTAATATATAACAGAGTAAAAAATGTGCTCTTATTCATCATGCGAATCGTTAGCCCTTACACACACCTAAAGCGGTAAACTCACCTTTGGCGATTTATTCGCTGTTAATCCGCTTACATGAGCTAAACGTACATATGAGCAGCGACAGATGAAGATAATAATATAATTCCATAATAACATTTAATACTATTTCAAATATTATCAGTGCGTCATCGGTTTGTTTACAGTGGCGAGCGGTTCAGTAGTCAGAGCCACGTTTGCGACGATTCCGTGTTCAAATACTCGCTTCGGAGTCTAAGATTATCTCGAAGCTTTTGTCTACGCACTTCTTTAAACCTGTCAATGTAAATATTAGCGCACTGTGAGCGGTCCTGCAGGTTACCATTAAGATCTAAAATATGATCCTAATCGAATGCGTTACTTTATGAATAACGAAATCGTCGCTGTAATTTATTAAACATGAAAAACTCCTTGATGAAATATAGAGTCGCGCTTTTATATACGCTTGAAAGTCTTTCTGCACGCCAGCGTCGTGTGCCGGCGGGTTCACACCAGACGAATCAGGAATGTTTTTGAAGAAACAGTAGGAATGTGAATAATTTTGTTCTAGAACAGCTCGTGTGTGTATAAAGAGCGAGTGCGTGTGATACCCGAACGACAAAACCTCAATTTGTCAGTGAGCGCACAGCGACTGGAACAACAAGGCAGGCTTGTGTGTGTGTAAGACAGGTGGTGGGACAATGTAGCTAAGACACCAGGCAAGATGAATAATAGATTCGAGCTCATTATGAGCCAAGAACGACTCGCTTGCCAACCTTTACACTCGGCACACGGAATGAGAAAAGTGGAGGAATTAAAGTTGACCGTCTACCTGCTCGATGGTGACCAGGAGTAGCGAATTCATGATGACATCATCCGCAAGGCGTGTGACCGGGAGTGTTTCCATAACGTGTGGGATGATGCACGAGTAAACAATTGGGCAAAGTTGTTTTTAGGTCGTCGTCGTACACGGGTGTTTCATAACTAGATCCTGACAGAAAGGTCAATGATGTAATGAGTAGGTCTGTTATAAAGTTATAATAATGCCAGAGCTCAACCACAGACTGTTCGAATCACAGCGTGCTTTTGGGCATGGCTCCTAATTGAACCGACTCGGATCCAATGCACTCCTCCAAAGACCTTTAGCGAATGCCACCCATTTAAAGGGCAGTCATGAGAAGGAGCGAGCTCGTTTTAATAATGCTCTTTGGCGAACGTCAGCGTGAGAACCGGTTCCTTGTTCAGTCAAATGATCTCCAACGGTCAGGTGGAAGAATGAACATATTTCAAGTGACTCTGGAAGAAAGTGCAAGATACCAGACATGCTAAAGCTAACGTTTTCCTCTCGTGTCTGAGCGAATCGGGACCAAACGATTTTGTAGCATGTACGATTTTAGGATCTCTACTATAGAGCTAATTACAGTATATACCTCCTGCTGCGGCGCGCTTCATGACCTATTAATTAGTTGACTAAACATTTATCTTGAATTCATGAGGCGCCTCGACTCGTTTAACGAACGGCGGGTCACATGCAGCTTAAGGGAAAATTTGTTGCCAAATAACCGCCTCACCTCGGGCGCATGGGGGAACGCTGAGACTGCCACTGCGGGGCCCCTGAGCACGGCCCTTAACCCTCAAATGCTCAGTTTTATAAATGAGTTAAATGCAAGCCGCTCTGGATCAGGGAACGTCTGCTAAACAGCAGAAATTTAATGTAAATATAGAAACTCTGGCAACCCAGAGGAAAAAAAAAAGCAAGTTAATCATTCATTAAAATCATGATGGTACATTAACTAGAAACCAAAGTAAATAAGTATAACACATTGCATTTTATATTTATTAGTATTAATATTTGATTTTTTCTGTGGCTACCCCTGATTAAATAAACATGTTCTGGGGCCGCCCTTGATCTGTGAGGCCATGTATGTAAAAGAGGGTAGATAACGCTTTTCTCAGAGTGTGTTCTGCAGCCGGTTATAAATAACCGTATAGCCGTATATAAATAAAGTGCATAAATAAGTATCTAGCAGGAATCTGCTACAGGACCTGCCTGAATAACCCTAATGTATTTATCTCATTAATCACTCTTTAATGTAACAATGACATCATCAACTAACTGTTATAAAACGATTATCATCAGCCCTGCACATCGTTTCATCTTGTTCATTGTGTTCACAGTTCTAATGCGTTTACCTCAATGGGCTCCTTAATTAAGGGCCATAACTATCATTTTTATATAAATATATACATTTTTGTATTGTTATTATTGTATTATATTTTTTTCTTAGAACATCACGATTTTTATCTCTTATTTTCTCAAATGAAGAATTATGTCGTCAACACTCGCTCCTTTAAAAATAACAGGAGCAGTGTGTGTAGGAGACCCAGACTGAGGACTCGTCTGCAACCCTTATTGCAGACTTTATGGAAGTATTTGTTCGTTATGTAGTATTTGTTCATTATGCAATATTTGTTCATTATGTAGTTTCGTTCGTTATGTAGTATTTTTGTTATGTAGTATTCGTTCGTTATGTAGTATTTGTTTATGTAGTTATTTGCTTGTTATGTAGTATTCGTTCATTATGCAGTATTTGTTCGTTATGTAGTATTTTTGTTATGTAGTATTTGTTTATGTAGTTATTTGCTTGTTATGTAGTATTTGTTTATGTAGTATTTGTTTATGTAGTTATTTGTTTGTTACAGTAAGTAGTATTTGTTATGTAGTTATTTGCTTGTTATGTAGTATTTGTTCGTTATGTAGTATTTGCTCGTTATGTAGTATTCATTATGCAGGTTTATTAAAGTGTTACAGATTATTATATAAACTGTTAATAATACATCCTGCCGATGGAATAGCCAGCATGAATGAAAATGAACAGTTATGCGGTTATGTCATAATTGCTGGCTATACGGTTTCTTTTGCGTTGGAACTTTAGACTGGAATGTTTGGTTAAAGTGTAAAAAAGTCATTCTAAAGCGGTCATTGTGGCACACTGAAATAAGAAAGCGTCACCTTGTGAGAACCAGCATGGCGTCAGTCAGCCTGCTAACATGAGGCCCAGCGTTGGACCCGCCGTGGTGTTGGAGGATCCATGTGATATTAAAGCTGATCTGGTGACAGTTTCCGTCTGCAGTGCAGGCGTTGGCTTTGCCCCCAGCCTAAGGAATTCCCCTGCTTTCCAGAGTACGGCTGGGGAAAATCTACCTTCCTGTCAAAGAGTGCCCCCTGTTGGCCGCCAGGTGTGTCAGAATGGCCGTGTAGTACGGTCAGTTTAAAAGCGTTTTATTTTTACATGGTTTTCAGCCGGGCGTTCAAATGAAACGTTTCCAGAATCAGAGCCTATTAGAAATGACAAAACGCTTCTCAGGTTTCAGGAACTCCCAACCGCTGTTCATCATCTTCAGGTTTACTGTTGAAAGTTTATTTTTAATGGCTGCATGTGTGGAACGAGGCGCCACAAGGAATTTATCCTAAATGTTTCAGTATGCGTTCGTAGTTTCAACATGCGAATTAAAATAGATGCTTTAAAGGGAAACGCTCCAGTAATTATGCTCCTTCTTTCAAAAAACGTTTCCAGAACGGTGACCAGATTTCCCAAAGAATTGTTATTTAACAGAACCGCGCTGGATTCCAGCGAGAGAGAGATGTGATAGAATGCAGTGTCACTTACTTACAGCCTCCACGAACATTTCGAAAAAGCGAAAGGGGAACAGAGGCTCTGGCAGTTCGCGGAAAAACATCTTTAGCGCCCCGGTGATGACATGAACATCCTCCCATTGGCTGTCACCCAAATTCAGCTCCTCCTCTGGGGAAAGAGAAAAACCGAACACAAGGAGGAGACGGGGAACAATTAGAACATCAGGCTTTTGATGAGCAAATTGAAGAATTCTAATCATGATGTCGGCTTTCTTTTGTTCCTGCGCCGAGACCTGAACCTGTTAATTTGCCCCTTTAGAATTCGCACATTGTGCTTTGTGTCTATCATATGTACTGAGATAATCTCTGAATCTCATTGGGTAAAAAAACACAATGAAATCCGACGCTGTCGCAGATAGAAAAGACTACGTTGGTGATGCAACATTCGAGTGAAACGTACCTCGATCCACCATGAAGCGGAGTTTCTGAATAGTGGCCAGATTTCCATTCACCCTGTAAATCCCATCAGCCTCAAGCCCTATTAGTAGCAGATTTTTAAAACGATTAATTATTTAATTGTATTGGTGAACTATTAAAACATGCAACACTAACAACTGACTTCTCTCTAAAAGCTACATACCTCGTTTTTCCACTTCTTTGACACACAGCTGGACAAACTTGGGCACCGCGGTCCCTTCACGCTGACACAGCGTCAACACGTGACATCCAAAAACACAATCTGCAAGACAGTTCATCGTTTTTATTAAACTTGGCAACCCGTCTTTAGACTTTTTAACGTATCGGACGCTTTTTTGACGTCGCCGTCAGACGGACGGTCATGTGACACAGTTCTATCGAACGGTGGAGTTACTCTCACAGCGCATTAACGTCTTCATCGGTCAGCGTTTGAACTTTGTACGCGGCCGCCAGAGCGTTCCCTGAGGCTTATGGAACATCAAAGATGGGCTGCTCTTGTTTGAGCGCTCGGTAAAGGGTAAAGAGGAAACGAGGAGGAGGAGGAGGAGGGATGTACTGATTGCATAAATGACTACAAGCCACCGTTGCATATACATTTATATTCACACCATTTGCAGGGGAAATATATAATGGTTAGTGCTTTAATGGTGACAGAAGAATGATATGGTAAGGGATCGTCTCTTAAGAATTTCAGCATTTGGCAGACGCTCCCTTATCCAGAACGACTTGCATTTCTCTAATTTCTCTAAACAGTTAAGGGTTAAGGGCCGTGCTGGGAATCATTGACCATATAAGGCATCATGGTATGTGTGTGTGTATGTATATATACATATAATATATGTAATATATTAAAATAAGCACATTTATAGAAGCCTATGAAGATGAACTTAGACGTGTTTGTGTGTCACCTTTAATGAGGCCTTTCTCCTGTAGTGTTTTCATGGAGGGCCGTCTGGAGATGAACTTCTTGAGACGATTCTTTACGCCGTTCTTATCTGCGCTGTCAGAGGCGCTGTAGTTCAGCTTGAACACTGCCGACGTTATAGGAAACAAACCTTTTTTATTAACTCTTAATTATGAGCGTTGGTTTGTGTGTATGCACTACCACGGATTTCTAAAGTTTCACATCTGAGATGAATTACGTTTAGAAAGAATAAAAGAGCTGAGGTTAATAAGAGGTTTATAAAAATTGAGTTATGTTGTATTTCCTTCGTCAATAACACTCGTTACTCACTGAGAGAGCGTCTGTTCTCTGATTTGGGTTCTTTGGTTTTGGACTTTGTTGAATCTTGGGCTCGTCTGGGCAAACACTCTGTGCTGCTGGACCTGTGTAATGTGACCTTTCCCACGCTGGATCCTGTGTCTGCACTGAACTGTAGAAACAAAAAGGAGAATCAGAGGGGGCTGTGATTCACACCTGTTCCCCCCCAACGTCAAACCTGTTCCCCCCCAATGTCAATCCTGTTCCGCCCCCCAACGTCAAACATGTTCCCCCCCAACGTCAAACCTGTTCCCCCCCCAACGTCAAACCTGTTCCCCCCCAAACGTCAAACCTGTTCCCC
>JAOUQX010000040.1:3766665-3783259 GCA_028566295.1 Liobagrus marginatus
ACACCCAGATAGTCGCCAAAGATTTTCACTATATGCTGTGTTGCACAATGTATATGTGACCAATAAACTTGAACTTTTGTGATCCATTTCAAGGCTCTTATTACTGTAGAATCTTTCAGTTGTTATTTTTAGATATACACTTTTGTGTCCTCTTTGGGAAGTAAAACAATGCTAATTGAATGCATCCGTTTGTAAATTGATATATTCTGAATCCATTCTTTTGATTTTAAACTCAAGGGTATATGTTGTTAAGCAGCTATATGTAGATTATGTTGTACATGCAAAAGAGAAAAAATAGGAACACTGAAAACTATTTGAAATATAATAGTAGCTTTTATTAGCTAAGAGGGCATCTGACAGGGCATAAAACGTACAGTTGATGTCGGTATAAAAACAGCAAACACAAACTCATTTGTTTACTCGTTTACTCATTATTCCTGAAAATATGCATCAAAAGGTGAACATGCACAGCATAGTAAATTATAGATACAAAACTAAGCATGTCTTGTTATTTTCTATTACTGGTTTTTGATTCTTTAGCCAACATGATATTTGAACCATCATCAAATCTGATTATTCTATTCTTCTTTTATATATCATCAAGATGTATTTTTACATCAACAATGCATCAAGGCAGCCCATTCTTGTGCTCTTTACCCATTCATTTACATGTATGGCATTTGCAGACACTTTTATCTAGATCAACTTATTTAAACAACAGAACAGTTAGGAGTTTGGGCCCCTTGGTGGCAGCTTAGCAGTCATGTGATTATCCTAGTATTTTATTCAAACAAACTATTCAGCCAAAGACTAAACATCCTTTATGCTTTCTCCTCTTTCAGTAGATTCAGAATTCCGTCTCGCCTTGCAGTGTACGGTGCATGTTTCATACTCAGCAGGCTGGACGGGAAGAGATTGCCGCTTGGTGCATACATCTCCTGTCCTTTCGGCCCCATCAGGACACGCAAGGTTTTATTCCTCGCCAGAATCTTCTCATAGAACTCAACTCCTCCTTTTGCATAACTGTGGGACAGAGAGGCAGCCTGCCGGTCCGAGTGGAACTCCAGCCACTGGTTTACGGCATCAGAAGCAAAAACGTATGACAGAGCCCCCAGACCAAGAGCGAGTGTGTTAACCCCAGCTCTGAGGATGACCGAGCGAGCAAAGAGCCCGTGGATCTGCTTGAGAGCTACACTGTAAATCCAGGCTCCTGCCAGGCAGGTTGGAGCCACAGCAGCATGCAGCACCGGGCCAGAACACTCTAACCGGGCCACTTCACGTGCCATGGCAAACTTCTGCGCATCTTCAGACAACACTAGGGCATTTCTCAGAGTCCTGCCTGTCTCACTGTCCCACTCCACTTCTTTACCACTGATGAGAATGGTGCGGTTAATGATTCCCGACAGGTCTTCTGAAGTGCTGTTGAAGTTGGACGGGATGCCGATCTGTGCTCCGGAAGGAAGCCAAGGAATTCCTGCGCCGACCGGATGGAAACCATAAGCAGCAAATGCCGTGTAGTTACCAGGAGAACTGACTGCGAAGTCTTTCGACACCTGCTGGAACACATTCTCCAGCCTTTTGGATAAAGCAGCTGGCTCTCCTTTGCTCCAAGCCTGATAGAGTTTGCGGTACGTGTTTTCTGGGAAGACATGGTAGAAAATGTTAGCTGTGAAGACGCCTCCACATCCAGTGAGAAGAAGTGGTGTCCGATACTTTTGCACCAGCACCGAGAGCTTCAGGAAATGAGAAGCCATCACTTCCTCTTGGTGCTGTCTCTGCAGATTTATAGCATGAAATTAAATTAAGTGTTGATGATGTCAATGTTGAGGATGACATCAAATAACAAGACTAGACAATTACTATTTCACTACATAATAATGCACTCTGCCTGTCACGAGCTTTAAATTAGCTACAGCGCTAACAACTTTAACACAACACACTATTTTCTTAATCTACAGTCCAAACGTGACTCCTTCCGACAATTATTTTTTTTTTTAAATCGGATTTATATGAACTCTAAATCGCACGCACTAAATGTCAAGGCTGCATTTAAGGACGATTCACGAGAGCGCCATGCCAACAAACAGAAACCGCTGCCGTAAAGTGCCACTCTGTTTACGTCAGTTTTACGTCTGTTAGTGAAGACAAAGCGAGAAGTGAGCTTACTAGAATTACACACTACCTAGTGCACTACATGTACATCAGGCAAGTCGAAGCCGTGTGTAATCATTGCAAATAAGTATTGTAAAACGTTTTATTTTCATTTTTAATCTTTTCTTTTCATATTTTCGTTTGGAATAACATGTATTGCTGTTTTAATAGGTTTTAATATAAAACGTAGACCGCGACTATGATGTGGTTCCACACAACAGAAACACACCATCTTCGTATTTCTATCGTTCTAAAGACCCTTCATTAAAACATTTATTTAGGATAATGTCATGCCTTTATGTTCGCCATCATCTAAAGTTTTATGTACTTCTCCTGTCGTCCTGAAAAGTAAAAAAATAAAATACTAAAATTAACATTAATATACACTGATGTGTGCTCTAAATGCAATGTTTGTATGATGACATATGTGGTTTAGTCTTACTAATCTGACATAGAAATGCACTGAAAAAGCTTGAAGTCTGGTAGTCAGTACATATGCAGCAATTAAGGGGGTTAGCGTGAGTCCATGAGTTTATGCTTGTTCTGCTGTTGGTCATCTAAAGAGATGGCAAGCGAAAAAATACGAAAACATCAAAAGTACGTGTCTAAGCAGTCTACTTATTTCTAAACGACTCTATGTCTAAGCTTTAAAATTCAGATTTATTTTGGATTTCCTTATGTCATTCAGAAATGTCCGTGAAGAATGACAAGATTGTTGTTACAGTAACTCAGATAACCAATCTGTACAATTATGATGAGTAGAAAATAATCTTAACACTCAATACTCATTCTACTTATGCTAAGACCAGAAATTTGAATCTGGAGTTTGACAGCTGAAGACTGGAAACATGTGGCCTTGTCTGACGAATGTGGATTTATTCTGAGGCATACAGACAGTAGCCCGAAGGGTATAAATACAGTAAATCGGGGCCCTAACTGCAGAGCTCTAAGCTGGGAAAGGCTCCAGCGCCCCCGCGACCCTGAACAGGATAAACGATAGACAATTAATGAATGGTTTAACTGAGTTTAGTGTTCTTCAGTGGCCTTCTCAGTTATTGGGTCTTTTGGGAACACCTTCAGGATGTGCTATTATTATTAGCACATATAAGTAAATATTATTTATATGCAACCGACCCCCCTGTACACTTTTTTTCTCTCCCTCACCCCTATTTACAGCAAACATTCAGTCAGGTGTCAAGCATTTCACTGTATGTTGTACTATGTATGATGTACATGTGACAAATAAACTTTGAACTTGAACTTGCTAAAGTGGAAAATTCATCGGTAGCCTAGTGGTTCAGGTGTTGGACTGCTGAAGTCATAAGTTTAATTCCCAGCACCACCAAGCTGCCATTTCTGGACCCCTAGCCAAGGTCTTGATCATCAGTTGGTTTAAAAACTAACATAAATGTAAGGTGTGCTGCCAAATGCTAGGAATGTAAATGTAGAATCACAGCATGACAGTGGAGCTGAAAAATCTGTAGGAATTTTGTAATGCAGTCATCTCATCAATGTCAGAGAAACCTTTTCAACATCTTGTGAAATCCATGCCGTTAAAAAAGTCTGCTATGCGAGAAAAACGACAAAACTATTCATGTCTCCTTGTGGTCGTTTGGTTCCCACTAAGATATAAACACACAGACACAGAAATGCGCGCGCGCGCACACACACGCAGCGTGACGGAATAGTCCACTTTCTCAAGCGGGGAAAGCTGCAACATCTGGAAAGAGACAGCTTGTGGCTTTTACACGGCAGGCACTGCAGCTTGTATTTCCAGGATGTAGAAAAAACAGCGGAAGTTAGTCAGTAATTTCGCCGAAAAGTCCAACGTCGTGCCGACGAGACCATTCGGTTATTTCTATTTATAGCATCAGCGGTTGCGATGTGAAGAATTGTAGCAGAGTAATTTGACGACAGCGGAAGAAGAAGAAGAAGAAGAAGAAGAAGAAGTGCTGCGTGATCTCGACCGTAAAGGAGAACCTGTTGAATATAATGTTAGTTAAACTGATATTAAGGTCATGTGGGAAAGGGATTGGGACACAGCCCTGCTAACCGAGGCAACCGGCAGATCTCTGGTAAGTCTCTCGAAGAAAAAGCTGAACATTTAGACTTATTATTAGGTGCGTGTGTGTGTGTGCGCGCGTGCAACGGAGAGAGAGAGAGAGAGTTTATGTATTTGAGGGAGTGTCTGTTTCCGGCTCTCTAAGGTTACTCGTTGGCATGCAGCTGTCAGATCTGAGGGAATAAAAATAAATAAATAAATAACGTTAAATAAAGAACTAGTAAAAATGTCTGCGCGACACGCAGCCGCACTCCTTAATGTAACGTTTTATACCATTTATGTAAACCAGCTCACAGTTTATTTAGTGTTTTATATGTTTTCAATCTCACACTAGCCGGTCCAGGGAGAGTATCCCATCCTACTCGTACACACGCTCAGGGTTGCCACATTAAACCGCCAGTCTCCAATCCAGTTCTAGTTCACTATCTAAAAAAACAATCATACTTTTTTATTTTAAAATCCACTTTCCATCTGTAGAATTGTTAGGCAAATGGTAGCTCATTAATTAAGGTGTTGAACTGCTGATTCCAAGGGGACTCCCATTACTGCGAACCTTAACCCTCAACGGCTCAAAATGCCATAAATGTCAATAAACATTTTTTGGGTCGCAATTTGGCAACCCAGAATGTATGGAAACTTTTTGTATGTTAGCACCCTAGTATTAGTTTCCTCCATCTTGCATGAAACCACAACAAGAAGCTTAAAAATATATCTATCAGGAAAACAAAACACAGCATTCATGCGTTATAATATTTAGAACGCTTTCATGTTGTACAAAAGAAGTATTGTTGCTAGTAGTTAATAAACTGCCGAACCCCAACATTAGTTTATGATCTCACTAATACTATTTTGACTGAATGAACACACATCCCCTCAGTCACATTACACAGTCTTTTGGAAAGCCGTTCCATAAGTGTCTAAGTTATTATTGGAGGAAGGGGGAGACTAAATGGGGAATAGGATGTTGAAAATACACGTTTCTGTTCTAGTCAGGTGTTTTTCCAATACTTTTTCAATGTAGTGTATAATTGCAATACATACGCCAAACTTGTATACTTTTAATCACTTTGCTTCAGCTCTGAAGACTTAGTTATGCTTGACATTGTGCTGAGGGCAAAAATTTTCAGTTCGTCCTGACATAATGTGGAAGTCCATGTCCTGGGCGCTTGTGAGAGTGAGACCTCGTTCCGATTCCCTCGCGAGGTAAGATGAATGTGAAGTGTAATTGGGAAGGAAGAAAACACAGTGTTTCCTCACATTGTGCAGTGCGGAAAAGGGCCGGCCATCGGCCGCAGACAGACGTTTCCTCCCGGAAAGGTCCACATTCACACTATGGGTGGAGTCTGGTCTCTCGGCACAGCTGCTGTCAAGAGTGTGTCAGTGGGTCAGTGATCACCTCAACATTAACACTTGCTTCCTGTTTAGATTAGAATAAACCAAAACAAACAAGATTTAGTCATTGATTTAAGCTAGAAGTGGCATTTTAGGTCATTAAATCTGAATCATATTCAACACTTTCTACTTATTCTTAAATGTGGGACTTCATTTGCATATATTGATATGCAAACATCAGACAAAAAGGCTAATTCCTCTGTTTCTCTACGAAATATTTTAGCTGTACTCTCTGTATTTATTCAAACGTTTGTTTAAATCATAACTATGTAGTGGGAAGTTTGTGTGAGTTTCTTTCAGCAATGAAAAATCCCTGTTTAAAGGACAGCGACCAGTAAAGATCAGAGCAGTCAGACTTGGAGAACTAATAGTGTATTGCTGCTCCAGATCCTGTCTTGACATCTGTAATTATTTAGCTGCATTGGCTCTGTGGTGCCAACTGGTACCAATTTGTATCCAGAATCAGTGCAATAACATTTTTTTGTAGAATGGTGCGTGAGGAGCTCTGGGATGCAGTCGGTGTTCCTGTTCATCCCAAAGGTGTTCAATGGGGTTGAGTCAGATTCAGGGCTCTATGCAGGACACTCGAGTTCTTCCACTCCAACCATAACACACCATGCCTTCAGGGAGCCCAAGGACTTTGTGGACAGGGGCATTGACATGCTGGAACAGTCTTTAAGACTCTTAGTTCCATAAAATGGAAATCTTAAAGCTACAGCATATAGGATCCTAGCCAGCTATGTGCCTTCAGGGAAGAGTCGGTTATGAGTGTGCTGATAAGGTTTCCACAAACTCTGGGCATATAGTGTAGATTACAGCATAGCAAAATATATTGTTTACCTTGTTTAGAAGCTGGCGATAGACAAGAAATGACAGCTATAGAACAAAGAGAGTTAGAGTCCATGCTTAAGGGCCTAGCAGTGGCGGTTTTGTATTGCTGGGGCATGAACCCCCAACCTTCTGGTCAGTAACCCAGCGCCGAGACTAATGAACTACCACAATGCAAGACAAGTTAAATTAAAGACTGTTTTTGCTTTGTATTGTCATCAGATGCACAACCCCATGCTGAGTAAAAAACAACATACACACTCACGTGTGAACTTTTCTTAAGAAGCTTAAGAACATTCACCTGCCTAAGAGCAGACAACATTAGCCATTGTCCATGAAACTAAATAACCACAGTTCTTAGCTCTTCTTTAAAAAGAAAGTTTTACAGAAGGGGTGCTAAGTAATATATGAGAAGAATAATAATGCATCGTTCATACTTCCTTCCATCACCAAGGAGCAGCTTAGCACCAATGTACTCTCTTCCACTGTCTCGCAGGTCTAGCTGTTGCTATGGCGACCAGTGCTGTGCCTAGCGACAACCTCCCCACCTATAAGCTGGTAGTGGTGGGCGACGGTGGTGTGGGAAAGAGCGCCCTCACCATCCAGTTCTTCCAGAAAATCTTCGTGCCGGATTACGACCCGACCATTGAGGACTCCTACCTTAAGCACACTGAGATTGATGGCCATTGGGCCATTCTGGATGGTAAGATGACTGACATTTTAGTAGTAATTATTGTCTATATAATTATCCTGGATTTGGATAAGTGTTATGTTTTTCACTGCACCTCCATTTGTAGTTCACTTTGAGCTATTTTTAGCGCATTAATCAGTAGAAATCAGCCATCTGTTATGTTATTTGTACACGGTTATGTAAGCCCCAGTCTGACATACTCACAACAAATCCATTCTAAGCCTGAGGTTGTAGGTACTAAATTTCTTCTGACATGCCTTACAATGAAGAACCAACCAATTCAGAAACCCGTCTTGACTACATACACTTACTGTCCACTTTAATAGGAACACATAAAACCCCCACCTTGATACAGTTATCAAATCAGCCAGTCATGTGGCAGCAGCACAGCACGTTAAGATTTCACAAGATGTCAGTTATCTTGGTATGGACGTTGATACCAAATAGATTGGATTAAGCATTTCACAGCAGTCTCTAGAGTTTACAGAATGGTGCAGAAAAATCATGTGGTGTGCAGAAGGTATGCATTCTGGAAGGCCTTGTTGATGAGAGAGTATTAGAGGAGAATGACCAGACTGGTTTGAGCTAAAAGGAAAGCTACAGTAACTTAAATAATCACTCGTTATAACCATAGTGAGAAGAAGAAAAGCATCTCAAAATTCACAACACATCAAACCATAGAAATCTATGGTTATCATGGGCACAGACTTGCCCAAAATAGACATAAAAATGACCAGCTGAGGACTCTTGCTGTTGTAGTTTATCCACGTCAAGGTTTGATGTGTTCTGCATGCTGTTCTGTTCATTGTGGTTGTACAAAGTGATAATTGAGTTACTGTATCTCTCTTAGCATCTAAACCTTTTGGCCAGTTTCCTCCAAGATTTCCACCCACAGACCTGTCACCTACTCTACTCTTTTTATTTTTTTTACACCATTCTGTGTAAACTTGAAAGAGTGCTGTGGGTAAAAAAAATCCATGAGGTCGGCATTTTCTAAAAAAAAAAACTTGTCTTCTCATAAAATACCCACATCCATGCCATGTTTAAAGTCATCAAATGTTTCTGCTTGTTTCTAACTAGTTTGTTTTGAACATTAACTAAGGTTTTTGCAGTAGCAGAAATGTAATAATTATAATCTTTTTAAAAACACTTCAAATTCATTGTTAACTTTTAATAAAGTACAAAATGTATGTTATCATACATGCTCAGCTTTGTATTAGCTTTTATTAGGAGTTTATTACACCACCATATTTGTATAATATTTATTTACATTAATCTTCTAGCTTTTAAAACACTAATTAAATAAAGCTAATTGGTTAAAAATGTTGTTCGAAATCTTTGGATGTTATGTGCCATTATATGCTAGCTTCGTGTTATGCTAGGCTTCATGTTAGTTATAAGCAGCACAAGCGAAAAGTAGATTGCTAGAGGAAGTTTGAACCTGGACATTGTTCTGCAAGATAAAACAGAAGTGTATTTTCAGCTGTAACTCAATTGAAACTTGTCTTTAAGATAATTTGATGATGAATTGTAGACTGCTGCAGAGTAGGATCTTCATATAACCTTTGCATGATGCAGATGTTGCTCTACCATGACCCAGTGTGACATTGCTTTAATTTACATTTTCATTTGTTTCCCTTAGTACTGGACACAGCAGGCCAAGAGGAGTTCAGTGCCATGCGTGAGCAGTACATGAGGACCGGAGATGGCTTCCTCATCGTGTTCTCTGTTACAGACAAAGCCAGCTTCGAGCATGTCGACCGATTTCACCAGCTCATCCTCAGAGTGAAGGACCGGTGAGCTCGCTGCTCGTCTCTTTCCCAATGAGCTTTTAACACCTGAAAGTAGATCATCTCACAGCTTGCGGCTTTCATTTCGTGTTGTCAGCAGTGTGTTGAGAAAGCTTCTGTCTTGTTTCTTACAGAGAGTCCTTTCCCATGGTCCTCGTCGCTAATAAAGTCGACCTGGTTCCTTTGAGGAAGGTGACGAATGAACAGGGCTGTGAGATGGCTGCCAAACACAGTGTAGGTTTTTTATATATCCTCGTTAATGTTTTAGTTTTTAACTTAATAATTTAACTGATTAACTTTAGGAATGTCTGCAAGGCAGGTCCTGTTATTTTTTATTTTATATCCATTTTAATGTATAATTTCTTCAATTTGAATATAATAAAACAGATAGCTATAAGCTCTAACATCTTATATTACATTCAATAACCGCTTTACTCTCGTCAGGTGACACTCCGAGGCACTGCGCCACTCTGCCACCCTTTCTGTTATAGAGCTGACGTTAATGATATGTTAAAGTAACATTTGCTTTAAACAATAATACTTAAAAGCATGGCATATTAATATACTTACCACCATGCTCATCTCTTAGTCTGCATTGATATTTCTAGTATTTGGCAAACAAGCTTGATTAGAGAAACTTACATTTTTTATCCAACTGAGCAGTTGAGTGTTAAGGGCCCAGTGGTGGCACTTGGTGATGTTGGGATTTGAACCCATAATCAGCAGTCCAACACCTTAACCACTGAGCAGCCACTTACCAAATTCATTTATAATTTTTGTTTGGACAACAACAAAAAAAAGACATAAATTATATTTATTCAGAAGCAAATATGTTCAATACACTTTTGCCTCATGGCTCAAATTTCAATAGCTCACTAAGCTATCTAAAAAGCTTTGGCATTCTTTATTAACCTTCTCCAAATTCAGCTGTGATGGCTTTTGTTGTCTTGATTTGTTGGCAAACCTGAAAGGAAGAGCGTTATCTGGAGAGCTTTTCTCCCTGTGGCTGCAGATCAGTGAGATTGGCTGACGCAGAGCCAGTAGCTTATTTTAGTGTGTGGTGAATTGCAGGCCTGCGTTGACTCACCCCCTAAAAACAGGCTGTGATTAAGTCCCTGTTTGCCCACATGATGAGCCAATCAAAGATGGCCCCGTTATTTCCAACTGTCTTATTTATAGATGGAGTGAGTGAGTCATCGCATATGAGAGTTGAGAACATGCAGTCATTTTTTTATTTCTTTAACTTTTCATTCACAAAACAGATCACTTACATCGAGACGAGCGCCAAGGATCCACCAATGAATGTGGACAAAGCCTTTCACGAACTGGTCAGAGTTATTAGGTAGGTAAATGGTTGGAGATGTATGCTTGTGAATAATAGTGTGATTAAAATGTCCCCGCTGCAGATTGTGTATATTAGCACTATATCCTATATATTCAGGATTCTTATTCCTGAACTCCTATCACCTAAAGAATAAATGCAATTAGGAACAGTTTAGTGTGTTCAAAGACTCGTTATGTAGCTGCTAAAGATTTTTGGTTCAGTGGTATTGTGAAGAGAAAAGTTTTATGCTTTTATGAATCTGTTTTTTTTTTTATTTGACTATGATTTAGTCTAAAACATGTTTTATGTCTATTTTTTAATGGGAAATACATTACGTTAAGTACTACCTCATTTTCTATAACTTTCTTTTGCAGTTCTTGGCATGGTGTTGTAGATCAGAGGTGTCTAATATTACCCGTAAATTGTGCATGTGGTTGCAGGTTTTCATTGCAACCAAGCAGAAGCCACACCTGAGTCAGCTGAAAGCTAAAATCACTTGATTAAGCTTGACAAATAAATCTCCCACCTGGCTAATTAATACAAGCAAGACTTCATTAAAAAGTTACAGTTTCATAAAGAAAGCATGGTCATGGTTTAAAGGAGAAGCGGTCAAAGCATCCAACTGCTACTCTCACAGCTCACTTAAACAAATGTTGCTTAAAATATTCAAGATCAAATATTTTGGTAATGAAGATTAGCTGTGACTGTGATTTAAAAAACTGTCCAAAAAAATTGTCCTCTGATGTTTTACATTCCAAAAATTATAATTTCCTCGAATCTAAAGGGACTCTTAATTAAAAGTTTTCTGTTTAAGTCAATTTAATGAAGTTTTCATTTTATTTGTATAAACCTTTTAACAGTAGACATTGTCTCAAAGCAGCTCTACAGAGATGATATTAGGAAGAAACTTTGTGCTGAACCAGACTGAAAAGGGACTCAATCCTCATCTGGTTGACGCCACTGTGTGTATATATGCAACTTGTATAAGCATTATATCATTATAATTATCATTATAAGCATATTGGCTTTAATAGTATTAAAATCATTTGGCATTTCATAACTTTTTGCGATTGTCTTTACAAAACAAATCTAATTTCATAACACTAAAAAAAACCACTATAAATCTGACATCACGACTAAGAATAACTGAATCCTGGCTCAGTTTTTGAAGCCACCCTGCATGCACAGTTCTCATGAGGTCTCTGATTGGTAGTTAGGTTTGTAATCATATCTTACATACAGTCTGACCACAGGAGTGTTACTGTATGAACCTAAGATTGCAAGATTCAGTTTCCTTCTGCTTGCTTTTATTGGCCACATGAGCATCAATGGTAGTTTCCAGTAGTTGTCTGTTATCCACCATCAACACATGATAAAAAGAGAAAATGATGCCCAAGACTTTAATACCAACACGAGAGCCTAGTGATTTGAGGAATGAGCCGGCACCCTGCCCACACGACGTAACTACATGATACCAGTTAATGCTGCTTATAAAAGAGGCAACATGGGTGTAAGTACTATGCAGACCATGTGACCTACTGTTGGAATTTCCCCTTTCCTGTATAAGCTGAGCACAGTGCAGGAGTGACTGGCAGAGCTGAGAAGGAAATGTATCTTACAAAAACCACCACCGTTTCCTTACCCACTCTTACCCTGTTATCTTTCCACCGCTGTCTTTTTATTTTCCTTTCCGTTTTGACTTCCTGTTCCCTCGCTCTCTTAGACAACAAGTACCGGAGAGGAATCTGAAGAAAAAGAAAAAGATGAAATGGCGAGGAGACCGTGCCGCCGCTTCTCCCAAACTCCGTTGCACTATCTTGTGACTGGCGGCTCCGATCAGCTCAATCCAGAACACTTTCTCAGTTTGACAGCGCTGTGATCAGATCGAAGGCACGAAATAAAACACAATAAGGCTAAGGAGAAGCCAACAAGACATCTTAAGATGTTGACAAAGACGCAGCTGGTTTGCACACACACAGACACAAGTTGAGCGAAGATGTTATTGGCTCGTGACAAGCGTCAAGGATGTTGGCTGCCTTTCAAGTGCTCAATGGGAGTGGTCAATATTTTTGCCTTATCACTTTGCGTCTCTGTACTGATATGAAGGGTTAAGTTGTAGCTTGGCCAAAGAAAAAGCCATTAGCAGTGAAAATTGCTAATGATGTATTGGGATTTTGGGAAACCTCCTTAATATGGCCTTCACTGTTAAGCACAGCTGTACAGGTTGGACTGAAATGAACCCTTTTGCACTTTGATATTTGATGTTGCACAAATATCACATCATGCGGTCAACGTATTAAAAGTGATTAAAATATTTCTGCCTCTGCTGAAGGCTTCGGTTTTAAACGGCTCAAAAATAATAATATGGATTATGTTGCACTTCTGTAAGCTGCTCATTTATTTTCATTTTATATTTCCTCTATTTTTTTGTACCTGTATTGTGTAACCTGTGTTGAGGATGCATTTTCTATTCTGTTTTATCACATCAGCTTTTAGAGTAGCACTTCACAAGATGCAGTCACAGTGCATGAATAATCACCCACCTGAATTAATCCTTACTTAAACAGATAATGAGGAGTTAATGTATGAACCAAAATGCTAATCTTAACTACAACACAAGTCATGAATTCAGGCATTAGTAACAACCAATTTACGCACGTTAGTACATGTTTGTGGTTACTTAAACATGCTCAATAAAAATAATATGAATTTAATGAATAGAATAATAAATACCGGTAGTTTATTTTAAAATAGATTACTAGTAATTATTTTTATATTACTATTATTATTATATTTCATCTCCACTCATGTTGTGTATCCATCCATTTCCCCTTTACCTCCTAAGACCTGAGCTTTGGTTTGGCTTGCATTTTAGTCTACATAGTACGTACTACGTTTAGTCTACATTCATGTCCACGTATGTGGACGCCAGGTTGTAGGAGCTTAAAACAACTCACACTGTTGACTCGTATGTAATAAGTGGGATCTAAGGGGGTAAGGTGTTCGACTGTTAATTGAAAGGTTGTGAGTTTAGTAAAGTTTGTTAGCCTGCCACTGATGTTGGGCGAGTTCATGATTAGCTCATAATTGGCTAAGCATTCATTTAGGTGCATGATTAATGAATAGTTATTCATGTACAGTACCGTTATTGTTATTAAGTGTTAGCTTTTAGCCTCACTGAAGTTTCAAACTTCACATCCCTTTGGGGCACCTTTGTTTTCCTCTTTAATTTCAGACCAGCTCAAATCTGTTTGTTTATATGGATTTTGTTTCTTA
Organism: Liobagrus marginatus; assembly: GCA_028566295.1. NCBI lineage: Eukaryota > Metazoa > Chordata > Actinopteri > Siluriformes > Amblycipitidae > Liobagrus > Liobagrus marginatus. The sequence continues at coordinate 3,780,180 of JAOUQX010000040.1, forward strand.
AATATTCTTTCAGTGTTAAGGTTCAATTACTTTAGTCCAAATAGGACCAGTGCTCTGCGATCGAGGTTCTGTGTTAGTGATCCGGTTTAGGTTGTTGTTTCGACTCACAGAGCAACCGGATTTGCTTTTCCTTCAGTGAAGTGGATATAAGCATCATGTGATGCTGCTGGTATACTGCCACACTACTCCTTGGAATTGGGGACCTAATATTCTAATTGCTCAAATATGGAACAGGAAAATATGTGGGATCAAATCATCTATTAACGTGAAGATTTATTGAAAGATTATTGCTTTTAATTGTTGTTGGACTTGCACGCAGTTAAGTGACCAGTTACAACATCATCTCAGAGGGAAACTACCTGTTCTTCAGCTTACCCTAAGGGGTTTTAGTGGTTCTTTGATCCCCTAAGAGGATTATACTTATAACTTTCTTTTCTTTACAAAGTGTCACTAATGAAAGAACAATTGTTATGAGTTTTCCAAGAAGGAAATGTTTAAACTGGATTTGAGACCGTGTATTGAGGCGATCCCTGAGGGATCCCAAAATCTCCATGCTGACGAATGGCCAGTGTGTTACATTTAATAATATAGTGAAAGTAAAAAATTCACAGACTAATGTATAATGTAATTACATATTTGTGGGCACACAACCTTGTATGTTTTCATTGTGAATATATGGAAGTTACCTTGTAACGTTACCCGTAGAACCGAGAACATTTAGGGGTAAAATTTTACTTCAGTCACTTTACTGAAACAAATGACCATGAGCCACATATTTGTGATTATTTTCATAAGAAATGCAATCTAAATTGAGACCTCCTTTTTGGCATAACAATACATTGTCATTATTCCTCCTTGTAATGAGGTGAATTACGTATAGGAAGTGACTGACAAGCACAACATTTAATTACCACCTTTACAGTTTCTATTAAACTCTGCGGATACTGTTTAAATGGGACCTTTGTCACTTTTGCAGTATTTGAATGATTCTATTATTGAAAACATACATCCTTGGCAAAAGAAAAATTGAGAAGGTGAGTTTGTGTGTGGTTTGTTACATATTAATTATGTATGCAATGACGTCGGCGGTTATGCTTTTCTATATCTGTTTTGAGGGTGTATTCACCTTTGTCAATTATATTTTTCCCATTCCTCTTTATTTATTTCACTTTTTGTTTTTGCTAATAAAAAACGCTTAATGACCAGCAACATCCTTCGATTTACTGAACTGCAAATCTGGTATTCAGTTAAATCCCATGCCTTGCAAAAGTTATCACACCCATGAGCAATTCACTTGTATTACTGAATTTATACCATAGAAGTTCATACTATTCAATATTTTATTTTAAATCAGTGAAGCATATAATCAGTTATTACAAGGTGATGTTACAGTTATGCTTGGAGATACAAATTACCAAAAGTGAGTGTAATGTTGGCATTCCAAACTTGGAATTGTGAGCTACAGGGCTGCTCTGAGCCACTAGATAGCAGCAGTGATTCACATCATGCAAGTGTCTTTGGTTGGCTGCACTTCTTAAAAACAAGACCCCAAAAACCTTCCTCTGGTCTAACCAGATATAATCTGTTATCCTGCAAACCGTAAACTTACTCTGAAACACAGAGTAGCAGCAGCTACCATATCCATGCTCTTTGCTCATGTTTAGACCATTGAGACTGGGCTCTGAGCCACTGGCTTTAACTCTGCCTAGATGTAAGAACAGGGTTTCAATCTTTATTTATTCATCTTTAGTAACTGTAATATCCTGCTTAAAATCATGAGAGCGCTGGATAAGAGAGGAGGGATGGGATGCTAGTCCATCATAGAGCACCCCACACACACACATTAACACTAAGGGGGAACTCAACGAGCAATTTATGACTGACGCTGGACAGGTGAGGCAGCAGTGCTACTCACCATTCCACCCCTAGCCTCAATATTGTAAATATATAACAGATTAAGGCTATGATATGTTGAAAGTGTGTACCCTTCAACCCTCTTTTTGCTAATGTCACTGTGCTTTAATGTACTGTATTGTATATGTGACAAAAATCTGAGCTTTTTTTCTTAATTAACAATCTGGAAAATATTTTATATTATATATCTAATAATATTTAATATTGTATATATAAAATATTTTAATACAGATTAATCGCAGGACTAACACTTAGAGACACACAATCATTCACACTCACATTCACTCCTATGGACAATTTAGAGTAGCCAGATCACCTATGCCCAATCACATGTGTTTGGAGGCAGGAGGAAACCGGAATACCCAGGAATCCTTGCGCAAGCACAGGGAGAACATGCCACAGGAAATAGATTAATATAAGATATACTTAGGATATAGCAAGGTATAAATTAAGAAATGAATAAAATTTACTATAAAGCAGACTTTAAACAACACAATGCTTAGGCAGGTGTAGGAGTTGCTGACTCACAAACAGTTGATTAATAGCCTAACACTTTAACTAATGTGCTACCACTTCACAACACAACCACTAACAGACTACATAATCAGATTTATTCCAAAGTACAACTGGAAGCAAGTATTGGATCTGGGTTTAAGTAAAAAAACAAAACAAGCAGTCAATAGTACTGTCCGATCATCATCACATGCTCCAAAGAGCTGATGCAGTGTTGATCCTCGGGTTTTAGGGTTTCTGTGTGGGTGTGTATGTGTGTGTGTGCTTTTTTGGGTTAACCATCCAAACACTTTTCTACTCACAGAATGTTCCAGCCGTTTGTTGTGTCTGCCCCGACTTTCTCTATTCTGTTCTAATGTGAATAAATTATGGGTTTACGAGACTTGCAAATCATTGCATTCTGTTTTTATGTACATTTTTAAACGCCATCCCTTTTAGGAAGTGGGATGTATAAGATGGACACATAAAACTCACAGTTTATAGGATTATATAGTCCATGAAAGTTGTGAAGGTATTATAAAGGCAAAGCTGATTCTTTTTTTTTTATGTACAGTGAGGCCTCGACTTGCGAGTGACCCAACTGACGAGTTTTTTGAGGTATGAGTCGTCTCTCGGCCGATTTTTGGCTTTTAGCTGCGAGCTAAACTTCGTGT
>JAOUQX010000040.1:3856080-3876287 GCA_028566295.1 Liobagrus marginatus
TCACACGCTCACACACACACACACACACACACACACACACACACACACACACACACACACACACACACACACACACAATTCTTTCAAAAAAACATTCTACTCACCAATCACACAGTTTGCACACCATTCACTCTAGAAAACGAAACAAACGGTTAGCTTTTGCTCGCACTATCTATTCGTGGCTCTCAGCTCACACACTCACTCATGCATGCGCAAAAAGAGAGAGAGCGAGAGAGAGAGAGAGAGAGCGCGAAAGAGACCGAGAGAGAGAATGAGAGAGAGAGAGAGAGAACGAGAGAGAGAGGGAGAGAGAGAACAAGAGAGAGAGAGAAATGAGTTAATGCTGAAGTTGGCAACAGAGAGTATGTCACACTCTCCCAAAGGAAGGAGCTACTTGGCACTGCAGATATAAATTATAGCCCTGTAGCCTTGTGGTTTTGGGCCAGGTCGATATTTCTTCTTCAAACAAGGAATTTCTTATGCTGGGATGCACCTAGGTCACACGATCTCTAGCTGTATGTTAATCTTTACAAGTTCAATCATAATAGGTTGTCTTTAAAACAATTACCAGCTCTGATTTGTACCTCATCAGGTCAGTTTTCAGATAATCTGAACACACATTTGTTTGGCAGCAAATAACTGTGAAAGAGCAATATTAATTCAGTCAGGTTGCTTGCGTTGATGTTATTTATTACCAGATATGCTTACGGTTAGGTTTAGCGGTATGGATCCGTTCTGGGCGGACTCCCGCACCCGTCCGAATGCCTTGCTTGGACCGGGCGGGGAGAGCTGCGAGTCAATCCCCCGTTTGAACGCCGTGCGGCTAGCGATAGACACGGGGAAAAGGCTGTGCTTTAAAGGGACGCTGTGATTGGCATCTGGATCCGACACGACTGGCTGTCGCTGATTGCGCTTCGACTATCGCACCTGCCTGAACTAACGCGAGGCTCAATAATTATCAATCTTAAAAATTGGTGAATTTATTTTAGAGGCATTCAAATATGCACACAAATCATATATAATTTGATTTGTGTCGCATTTGACAGAATGCAGTAATTTTCTGTGTAAAATTCTAAATATTAGTCATAGAGTTGCCTTTTCTAAAACTACTATTGAGGAAATCGTAATCATTCAGACAATGCTTTCACATAAGTAGCACTGAGTATGTTTTCCTCCTTAAGCTACAATAACCAATTTTAACACTGCAATTGTCCAGTCACTGTACCATGAATTCATGAATAATCATGATTAATAATGTTGAACATTGGATGGCACAACTAACATTCCAAATCTTCCAAATCTTGCCACTAAAAGAAAATGTTTTAAAGGAAGAACATTTGTGCATAAAATTGGTTGCTTTAAGTCAGCAACTCACATTTAAAATGAATGGCTTCTGGTGGTTTTGTCACTGCACGTGTAAACATAAGGTTTCCACCCGGTTATTAATAAATTATTCTGATTTTGGTCCTGTTTCTGATTTTGTGCATTTGAACAGTTTTAGGACGTTGGTTTTGATTCAGGTATTGAGCATCTACGTGAGATGGTCTCAGTTCAGTTGAAAATAATCACTAATGTGGTTTAACTGCAGTAAAAAGTGATTTCATATATCAAAACTGCTGCAAAATATTTTGTTTGGGCACGCAAAAAGTGATGATAAAGATGGAAATGCTGGATACAATATGCGCAATACATTATTCATCTGACAGTTTATTTGGCACAAGCATGTGATATGTGATATAATAATATAATAACATGTGATATTTTCCCGCATTCATTGTCTAGCGCTTATCTTGTTCAGGGTCATGGAGGCGCTGGAGTCTATCCCAGCTAATTTAGGGTCTGAGGCGGGGTACACCCTGGACAATCACCAGTTAATCACAGGGCTAACACTTGGAGACAGACAACAATTCACACACACATTCACGTCTATGGACAATTTAGAGTCGCCAATTCACCTATGCCCAACCGCATGTGTTTGGAGGCTGGAGGAAACTGGAGTAACCAGGGTAAACCCACGCAAGCATGGAGAGAACATGCAACCTCCACATAGAAAAACCCTGGGTGGGAATCGACCCATGACCTTCTTGCTGTGAGGCAGGAGTTCTAGCTACTCTGCCACCATGCTGCCCTATATGTGATATTCTCTCTGGCTTTAAATAACCAATAAACCAAACCATTTCATGAGTGCATTTTATTTATGTGCAGTGTAAATATAAATACTTTCTTTTTTTTTTAATAAGCTCTTATTAGGATTTGGAAAAAGGACTGATAGTTGTGAGCATCCTAAGACTACATTTTTGTCTTTGCTTTTATGTCATCAGCTGATTTTAACTCTTTTTTAGAAGTTCTGTAGAATGCTCCTTTTGAGATTTGTAATAAATCAAATTAAATATTTTATATTTTATTTTCCTAATAAAATATCTGAAATGTATGCTACAAATAGACACAAGGAAAAAAGATATTTTAACTGTTAAAATTTATTAGAGATCTGCCTTAAACCTTGTTGTGGTTCATAACGATGTTTTTAGTACATTAAATTGTGGCTGAACCCTCAGATTAAAGCAGATTTTTCCAGCCCCATTCTGTTTTTAGTAGTTATGTAGAAGGTATATGTTTAAAAAGTTATTTTGGTGATTTCCATTCAAACTTGGGTTGTGAATGTACAGACAATTACACCATTAATTTACTTGTCAAACTGATGAATTGTGCAATCACTGAATAACGTGGTGATTTAAGTATTAGTTTTAGTCCAGTGCTTCCCTTACGGCTGTAGGTGATGCATTTCTGAACCACAACCCTTTCTAAAAAGAAGAAAGAAAACAGAAACGAAATGCCATCGATGAAATGTGCAGGAAGAGATCTTACTAGAAGAATGATTTTGGAAACATGAAACTGAAACATTTCACACACTTATAAATGTTAACATCTAAACATTCCATGCATATTAAATCCTCATTATACACAGTAAAGAACTAAAATATCCTTTTAATAGCTCATGTATGCAGCCTGGCAGTAAATTATAGCTGGGAATACTCTCTTGTGCTCTACAACTCAGCTTGGCTTTATGATGCCTCATTTAAAGTTCATTACTATGTTTTCTCCATCATCTAAACAGGGAAAGGTAGCTTGCTGGCGTGGGAAATTTTACTAGGCAATAAACTGCATATGAAAATGAAAATCTATTAAATCTTCAGGTAATTATTTTTTGAGATACAGTCTCTGACTGCTACACCAAAGGCACTACTGCACAGTAACATTAAATGTAATACTTTTAGAACCGAATAGTGCAAACTTGAAAAATATACTGTTACTGATTTAAGGTCTTGAGTATGAAATGAAACATGAATAAATGGCACTTTAAATTAAAAAAATGAAATAAAATTATAAAAGGTTGTGTGCATCAAAACAGAACAGAATTTGACCCCGGAAACCATGGCGGTTTGCTCACCCTTCATGGGAAGCCACACATTCCCACTAAGGGACAATTTAACACATTCGCACCACTTGCCATGTTTTGGCAGATGGAAACTGGAGATCTTAAACCTTCCTGGGCATGACTGGCGGAATATGCACCAAATATGCATACAGACAATGAACTATTGACTGTGGCTCAAAACGAGATCTCTGCAGCTTTGAGAGAGCAACACTACCTGCTATGAAATAATTTAATAAAATGAATTAAGATGTATCGATCTGTATTTAGCTGTGATAGCTTAATTAAAGGAAGGTAAAAAAAATAATAATAATTTTTAAAAACAACGGTGGCATTTGGTCATTTATTTCCTTGGATGCCTTCAACTCTACATTACAATTTTAGTCATTCTGTCATTTAAGAAAAAAATGATAGCCTTGAAATTACATCAGATTATGCATTACTTTCAATGAAAGTGATTTCTTAATTTTTGAAAGAAAAGGGAACAGACTAAATCATTGTGGTCCAATTTTATATTTTTGGTCTGAGAACAGGAAAAAAATACCTTTCCTATGAATGTTATCCACTGTCAACCCAACTCTGGATTTGGGTATGACTCATCTCGTGAATTTCTTAAATAACTTTTCTTGTCATAACTACTTCCATCCAAGACCTGGTTTGAAACCAGAAATGTTGAAACCTATTTCTGAGAAGCAGGCATTTCATTGATTCATTCATTCATTAATTCATTCATTCATAATACAGCGCTTATCCTGTTCGATGGGGCGCTGGAGTCTATCCCAGCTAATTTAGGGCGCGAGGCGGGGTATATCCTGTACAATCGTCAGTTAATCGCTAACGGCACTAGTCTTTTTTAACACCGAAATGAATTATATGTTAAATAATTTGCCACGGCTTATTCCCTAATTGTGTGAACCACGAACTGACACCACTAACTAGCCGACGTACGCACGCACGCACGCGCGCTCACCCCGAATCCGTCAGACTTACTTTTTTCGCTTGGGAGCACGTTTCTTGTCCATAACGGCTGGCACGCAGTTAGTAAGTTCGGTCCAGTCGGCATGCAGGCCACAGCTCCAGCCCGTGGAGAAGCGCGAAAAGAGCCACGACTCGTCACGGCCCGGACGCCGGCACGCGCACTTCTTCTGCCCAGTCTGGCAGTCACACGGTCGTTCCAGGCGCATGTTGCGCACTAAGTGCCGCCCGAATGTTGTACCTCCGGTCTTCTGAATATGCAGGAAGACAAGCACGTCGTCACCCTTCATGTCGAAGTCGACGCGGCGCACCAGCTCGCGCTCGCTGAAGTTGAACTCAGATGCTGTTTCTCGTGTCAGCTCGCGCTCCACGTGCGGCGCGTTGTCCATCATAGCCGCTTGCCGCCCTCTCGCATCGCCGCCGTTCCGCAAATGGCACGACTGGCTGCCAGCTGGACAAATGTACTGGTAGCCAATCATTACAAAAAGGACAGCCAAGACCGGAATGAAGACCAATTTATTGGGTTTATCGTTCATGATAACGAGGAGGTAATGTTCTCGCGACGAATATTAATCATTATCTATCCTACCAGATCTTGTCTGAAGATATGATGCCAGAAGGGGGGCGAAGAACCATGCTACATGTTGATACAATCAGGCGAAGTGACCGTCTTCTGTATCCATCAAACCCTTAACGACAAAGTTTGGAAAGGAGCACAACAACTGATGGCTTGACAAAGCGTAATCCTTCTGATTGGTTTAGAAAACCGTCTGTGCGCTCAATAAAGTGCGCAGATGGTCAGTAAGAGAAACACTGCAACGTTTTTCTGAGCTCAGCTCATCTCGCCGCCGCTCGTTCATCCGGAGCGCATCATGCGTGTCCTGAGCTCAACCTCTCTCCTCCAGCCGAGGAGCCCACCACTGCCTCAACCAAGACTCCCAGGTTGCCAGATTGGGACTGAATAATCATACAGGACTGCAGAAAAACATTAAGTCATGCAAAAATATAGTCATATACAGTACATATAGTCAAAAATATAGTCATGCAAAAATAAATAAACATTAACTTTATATACGTAGGGATAATTTTTACATAACTTCATGTCATGGATTTTAAAACGATATTTAATAAAATAGTAAGAGATGATATGGCACCAAATGTTGGGATATTTTTGTATGTATTTGGTAGTTGCCTAGGCTTTGACAGAGATACAGACCGCTCATCGATGATGCAAAGAGAAAACTGCAATACAAAATGTCAAGGTTCACAAGAGTATAAAGATTAAGCCCAGACCTTCATGAAATACAAGTATATGTGTTTGGCCATATTATGGGCCTCTACTATTACATACATGTGCCCGTTCTTTCCTCCTACAAGTGTACTGCCACCCCTAAAGTAAGTCCTCCATGACAGAAAGAAAAATCTCATAATTCTACCTTATGAGAGGATGTTATTCACTTTCCTAAAAGAGGCAGCAAAGTCATTTTGTAAACAATTCATGGGGCCTTGTTATGATTGTGCCATTGATTTTGTCATCAGGTTAGAAGGAAGCAGGGAGACTTTTACTTTCAAATTTTGCCCAAATGGTTTAAAAATAACACAAACCCAGTCTTTATTTAAAAAAAATGGTTTTAATTGTTGACAAATTGCCATGCTATAAGAAAAGAATGTCTCAAATTCTTCACTGAAACCCGTGACAGAGCACTGATGGGTGGAAATGGGTGGACAGTTTTTCTCAATGGGAAACAGGCTTTTGATCCATCATTTTGAGTCTCGGGGGAAGTCCGGCATTCTTGAGGGACAGAAATCAAAACGTATACTGACAGTGTGTGTGTTTTTGCTTGTTCCACCCATATACACTGCTTTTACGTATAATGATTGGGATTGGAAGACGCCCCGCTGGCAGCAGCAGTCTCACAACTTTCTGATGGTAAATGTGAGTATTATCTAATGCTGGCTGACACACAATCGAGTAATCGAATTGTGCTTAGTGTTCTAGTGCACTGCACGAACATTGTTTTTAGGTCAATGACTCCTGCTTTTTTAACAGGTTTAAGTTCATTACACATTAGTTTTCATCAATATATCCAGGTTGGAACTAAATTTTAAAAACCTGCAATTTATTATATTTTTAAATCTAATATATATTTCGTTTGAATTTCACACATTTTGTAGAGTCTGCAAGGGGGATATAAAGTTATGACTGTATATACCTGAAATGTGTTTGAAAAATACCTCACATAAGTCCTCTAAAGAAAAAAGAGCTACAATGAAATATGTGTCCTTGAGGGAACCAGCCCTGTGATATCCATTTGGTACCTTTGTCTCCTCCGTGAGTTGAAATTCCTCGCCAGTGAAAGATTTTTGTATTCTGTGCATAATTCTCAGACCGTTTTTACCAAGCAGTGAGAAAAATAGACATGGCAGTACTCACTATTCATGCCTTCATTCTTAGAGATTTCCCTCTGGTCATGCATCAGTGCATTCCATTAAGCAGGGTTTCTGTGAAATGTGTTGGTTGCTGTTCTTAGCAGAAACTGAAGCAAAAAACCTCTGCCATGTTCTCTCTATTGCAAAAGACTGAAGATATGGAAGTTTGTTAAAAATAGATGTGTTTTAACTTCTAAAACGACACCAAATTGGTAGAACCTGCACATGTTGTTGGCGTGATGGTATGTTAACATAAAACATAACATTATAGGCTCAATCAGAATCAAAATGGGCTTTATTTGCCAAGTGTGTTTCGTATACACAAGGAACTTGTCTTGGGTTGCGTTATATGCAGTAGTTCGTCTCTAGTAAAACGGATAGTGGGAGGATGAGTAAATACAGAACAAACGAAAACAGCCAAAGAATAGAGTGCCACGAATGTAATGTAAAGCCTTGAGCGGAAATGAACATGTAATGGTTGATCTGTGTATACCTATATCGACCCAAACTTCTATCCGTTTTATACTAGAGTATGCTAGCGAGCAACTTAATGTTTTTTTTTCATAAACGTCATTGATTCACTATGAAACAACTTTCAGAACTCGAGAGAATGTCCTGCACAATTCTACAACGTTCATTCATAGCCTCAGTTCACGTGTTCGGTGGTTGTATTTCAATTAGCCTCATCTCTCCTATTTAAGTGCACCGATATATTAACGCAATAATGGCTCATACGCACTAGCAAGGGTCCTTTATTTTGTATGTTGAGTTGTTTAGGATTCAGCCTACAGCATCTTCAAGCATTGGATTTAACGGTTAGTCGCCCTTAAAAGTGCCTGTACGTCGCGTGTTATCGTGGTTATTTTCCACGGAGAGATCTGCGAAAAATATAGTTTAGTTAAAAACAACAGCGGAGTTAAAAGAATAAAAATCTCAAAACGCGCCTTTTTTTTGTGTTGTTATTTTCTTTTCCAAAGCGGCGGTAATTTTCCGCCGAGCAGCACTGAAAGCTGTAGGACCCGTGAATGGCGGCTTCCAGTAAAACCAGGGTAAGATAACGGCTCACTTCATATTCAACACTTTGATTAAACAAATTGCCGAAATACACCACTGTTTCTGCATCTGTTGAATGATATAATGATATACCTGAGATTGCAGCACGACTTTCATAAAAATAAAGAGTCTGACATTCTGCTTATTATTCTGCTTCATCCACCACAACCTGTACGTTACCTATCAATGAAAATCCGATTTTTGTCACCTTCCTTCCGCCACACAGCCTTGTGTACGTACAATGTAAGATGGAAAACAATTCTTCTTTTACTACCAGAACCTTTTTGCACGTGTACTAAAAAAAAATAAACCACCGACAGCGTACCAATAGCAGTTAGTTAATTGCACTGTGTGTAAGTTGTGACGTGGCACAGTCCTTGAGGTGTTGGGCTGCTTATCAGCAGGTTGTGAGCTTCAATCCCATGACCACCAAGTTGCCGCTGCTGGGCCCTTGAGCAAGGCCCTTAAACCTCAGAAGTACAAATGCGATTAAATGTAAGTCACTGTAAGAATCCTTATCCTGTAAAATAAGAGGGACCTGTCAGTCCCTCTGGGATTTTGCATGATCTTTTTGTAATTCTTGCACTTTAAAATTCCTTACTTCACCACAGCTTTTCTAAAAAGAAAATAAGAATTTTTTTTTAAAAGATGCATGTTGCATATGTTTTTATGTTTTTTTGGATTAAATAAAAAGTGATCCTCAACATTGCACTTGGTGTAAAGCAGTTTACCTCGAACTTTGTGAAGAACATCAGTGAATTGCTTTGCATGATCTATTGCAGTCATTTCTGTGGGTAAATGGTAAGAGCTTGATATTGCATGTCTGCGTCTTCAAACTAAGAAACAAGGAAGTGTGTTTAGTAATGTAACAGCCACATTTTGTGTAGGGCGATGATCAAGTCGCTGTGATTTCATGATCTTGCAGAATGCACATTTGTGGGATTTGCCTTAATGGTTGCAATCATGAAATCCTGGAGCCACATAAAGTGTACCTTTGGGTGGGGTTTAGTCTGTCAGTGCTCAAACCATATGCCATACAGTGCATCAAATTGGTCTGTATGTCGTCCCAGAAGGAAGCCCTTTCTAAATATTATGCACAAGAAACCCTGCAAACAGTTTGCTGAAGACAAGAAGACTAAGGACATGGATTACTGGAACCATGTCCTGTGGTCTGATGAGACCAAGATAAACTTATTTGGTTCAGATGGTGTCAAGTGTGTGTGGAGGCAATAAGGTGAGGAGTAAAATGTGTGTCTAGTCTACAGTCGAGCATGGTGCTGGGAGTGTCATGGCCTGGGGATTCATAAGTGCTGCTGGCACTGGGGCGCTACAGTTTACTGAGGGAACCATGAATGCCAACATGTACTGTGACATACTCAGGCTGAGCATTATCCCCTCCCTTCGGAGACTGGGCCACAGGGATGTATTACAACATGATAACGACCACAAACACACCTCCAAGGCGACCACTGCCTTGCTAAAGAAGCTGAGGGTAAATGTCATGGACTGGACAAGCATGTCTCCAGACCTAAACCCTATTGAGCATATGTATGTAAGGTGTTCTCAAACACAAGGTGGAGGAGTGCAAGGTCTCTAACATCCACCAGCTCTGTGATGTAGTCATGGAGGAGTAGAAGAGGATTCAAGTCGCAACCGATAAAGCTCGGGTGAACTACATGCCCAAGAAGGTTAAGGCAGTGCTGGAAAATAATGGTGGCCACACAAAATATTGGTATTTTAGGCCCAATTTGGACATTTTCACTTTGGGGTGTACTCACTTATGTTGCCAGCGGTTTAGACATTAAAGGCTGTGTGTTGAGTTATTTGGAGTAAACAGCAAAACATTGTTACACTGTCATACAAGATGTACACTTGCTACTTTACATTGTAGCAAAATGTCATTTGTTCAGTGTTGTCACATATAGGGTTAGGGTTTATGGTGTCATTATAGGGTTTTATTAGGGATATAATAAAATACTTACACAAATGTGAGGGGTGTACTTAATTTGTTAGATACTGTATTAGTTTTAGAATAAACATTTTGTTTAAGATATGATCTGTTTGAACCAATAGTAACACTATTTATTACTTTTTAAATTCTGCGGAAATAATATATTGTAAATTAAAAAAAAAAAGCTGGTAGTTAATTTTACAAAGAGAAGTTTTTGTTTTTATCAACGAAACATTTGTGAGTCAAACTCCTTTCTTATTGCAGTTGAGAATTCAGCGATTTACAACTTCTGCACTCTGTATATAGTTTAATGCTCTAATACTTTAACGTTAAAATTGTTATACATCCTACATGTGTCTTTGGACTTTCTAGCATCAGACGATGCGGGTCCTCCGGTTGCTGCTTGTCCTGATGCAGTTGCAGCATGCACTCTCGGCGTCAAAGGGAGTCACAGCCAGTCTAAAGGCCAAGTGGTCCATGACTCCGCTTTTACTGGAGACATGGTAACGTAGTTCGGTGATTTTCTGTCCTCACACACCACTGACTCAACTAATCCGTTTGTTTCCAAGCTTGCAGGGTGATCATGCTAGCTATTCTTTAATCCTGTTTTATCTGTTGTCTCAAATTCTTTAGTGAGTTTATCGGTGAAGGTGGAGATGACAAGTTTTGGCAGTTTGTTGATACTGTGAAGGAGTTAACTGTGTACAAGCATGGTGGTAAGGAATCTCATCCCTCCTATGACTGTGCCTTTAGATTTTTGGCTTTCTGAATCCTTTGCATTTGCACCAAAAACAAACCACGGTCACTTCTCCATGCAGAATCTGTCCGATCATACTACAACCTGATCGTTAAAAAAGCCGGCCAGTTCCTGAGTGATCTCCAGGTCAGCCTGCTGAAGTTCGCTTTGTCACTCAGAGCCTACTCACCGGCTGTGCATGCGTTCCAACAGGTCTCGTACACACACACACACACACACACACACACAAGCATGCCCAATCGCAAACGAAACCTCAATATGGGAAAAAAACTATGTAATTTTCCATACCCTGTTAATAAAACATGTTGCTAATAATGCTTAGTAAAGTGTCTGCTTTTAAACAAATGTACCAGAAACAATTTAGTATGAAAGCCCATACATTTTAAATAAATATTATTAATTTCCCTGGAATTTCAAGGAAATCATTTCCATTTACACTGCTATCCCATCACTGTTTTAATTGGTTGAAATTGTGCAGATATAAGTACACTGACAAAAAAAATCCATAAAAAAAAAAAAGAATCTCGATACTTGATTTGTCTTATTTATTTATTCTTGATTTGATTATTTAATAGCAAAAAATGTCAATTTGGTGAACATTTTTTTCTTTGCCCTTGGTTTTTGTGCAGATAGCCAGCGATGAGCCTCCACCAGATGCCTGTTCTGCCTTTGTTTCTGTACACGGCCTGCACACCTGCAGCACCAAGGACATGAAGAAGCTCCTGAAGGGTGCCATAGACAGGTAACACCATTGTGGCATTGTGAATTATGGTCTGTTCTTTCTTGCGTGACTTTTTGTGGATCAACTTCTTAAATGAGCTTTTTATTTATTTTAAAAATTGTGAGATAGTGGCATATAGAGCCGATCACTTACTTACTTACGGTACTTACGGTCACTCATTGACTCCCTTGCTCACTCAAATGTTTACTCACTCAATATTCGAGCCAAATATGTGGCACAGCAGCCATGTGTGATTAGATTTTGGCTTTTATCTTTACAGGCCAAATCCGTACTTGTATCAGAACGACCATAAGTATCCAGGGGTCAATGAGACGGATCTTCCAGTCGTCATACTTTATGCTGAAATCGGTACCAAAAGGTTCAACACCTTCCATAAAGTTCTTTCTGAGAAAGCACGAGAAGGGAAGCTGATCTATGTGCTGCGTCATTTTGTCTCTGTGAGTTTGTCAGTCTGGTTAGATTTACTCAACAACGCACACAAAAAACAGCTAGTGCTTGGATGCGCTTTATTGCGAGTTCTTTTGTGTTCCAACAGGAGCCGAAGAGGCAGCACATGCTGCTGTCTGGGTATGGTGTGGAGCTGGCGATTAAAAGTACTGAGTACAAAGCTGTGGATGATACACAAGTTAAAGGTACATAAAACTTTATATGTTGAAGTTTCTTAATCAGATCTTAGTTATTATTTGAATGATTTATTGTATATATATGTTCTTCTCTTATTCTTTTTGAGATTATTACGAGAGAAAAAATGTTTTTTTTTTTTTTTTTAGATTCAAAATCATCAGACCCATTTGAGGAGGATGACTCTGATGACCTGCAGGGATTTTTATTTGCAAAATTAAGGTGAAAAAGTCCACGTTTTTTGTCTTATTTCATGACCTTTCATTCACATATAGGGATAGTCTTATAGTGATGGAGTTATATGTTTGTTATTGTCTCCCCAAAACGAAATCCAAATGCAAATGTCTTTTCTCTTCTCTCTGCATGGACTATTTACTCACTCACTCACTAGTTAGAAAAGGTATTTTAAAGTCAGAATGTCATATTTCTGTCATTGTCTTCTCAAACGAAATACAAATGCAGTCTGTTCCTGCTTTCTGCAGGAAGTCTCATCCAGAACTGCAAGAACAATTAGGGGAACTGAGGAGGCATCTGTTAGAGAGCACAAATGACATGGCACCTCTCAAAGTGTGGGAGCTGCAAGGTAAACACTCTCTGATTATTAATGGTCTGCTCTGGAGTGCAAGGCACTGAGCGTCTGAGCAACTTCACGCATGGTGATCTGAAGATGGTGATCTGCGTACGCCGATTGAGAAATGTCTGGGTGATGAATAGAGAAGCTGTACGATTGTTGTGCTTTCTGCCTAATTTTGGTGCAGTGAGCTGTTCTGCTTGTACGTGCTGACTGCAGCGCGAGATGCTAATGACCTGCCTAGATTCTGCAAATGTTATTTATTTAAGCTTTCAGTTGCTAAAGCTTTAATTGGCTAAGACAGCCGCTCAACATTCCTTTTGTTTAATTGTTTCATGCTATTAAAAATCAAGAAGTAATCTCTGACATTCCGTTTTCCTCTTGAACATATTACAGTTAACTACAAACTTGTTTTTTAAAAGAAAGAATAGACAGTGAGCATGTGTGGGTGGATCCTTCCTCAAGATTACCATCCAAAACACAAGGCAGAATTGACAGAACTATAGTAAACAAAAGGATTTAACAAAAATGTTGTTTGTTTTTCCACACTATTTTTCCAATGATTACAACCTTCTAATTAGTTTTGAAGTATGTTACAAATCTTTTGATTTCTAAAGATTATTTTATCTTGGAAGAAACCGCATGAATTAAAATATGGCAAAGGTCATCAGTCCGAAGAACTTTATAACGATTTGCTTTAATATTCCCAAATAATAAACCAAAATTCAAAGCAACAACATAATAATAAATGACAATAATTACACAAAACAATAATGACTGCATTGTCTCATTCTAGTGTAGGATTGGAATAGAGTACATTTTCTGCTAGTTACTTATCGAGAACTCTGCAAACTCTCTCTAGACCAGTGTGTAAAGGCTTTATGCACTTCAACCCTATTATAATATTGTTTTCTACAAAGTTATTGCTTTTTATGCTTTGGTATTCTGAATCGTATATTGCTTTAATGTACAAGCGCCATTCAGTGTGTACTTTTGATAGATTTCGGTGAACAGGGCAAACAGAATAACTTTCTGTTTCTTGTATGACAGACAGTTGAACAGTTTTGTGACTGAAGCTTCTGCTGTGCAGCTCTAACAATTCAGTCACTTGCACTGAAATGATCTTTTAATCTTGCTTTGAAATCGAGATCAACTGGGTATGCTCAGCAAGAGAGGAAGTTAATTGCTTATTTGTTATCACGCTGTTCCTTTGTCTGAAAGCTTTTGCATTTACTTCTCGTTTATTCCGATTTTTTTTTTCCTTTCTTCTGTCCTCCATCTGTATATTTCATTATATTTCGTTATGTCATCAATGATGGTGCGGTTAAGTTTATAAAAAAAACAAAACTCGTTAATAACTCTTTTCCTATTAAATCCTTTATACATTTCATTGGAGAAATCAATTGCTATTTCTACACTGCAACTTGTTACTTCCTGTATATGAACAGACCTGAGTTTCCAGGCAGCGACCTGGATCATGTCCGTGCCCAAGTTCGATTCCCTCAAAGTGATGCGAGATCTCAGTCAAAATTTCCCCAGTAAAGCAAGGTAAAAAAAACAAAACAAAACAAAAAAAGACTTAATCTATGTGTAAAAGAATGTTTTTTGATCTATTTATCTGTAAAACAAACCTTTAGAAGCCATTAGTGTTCCTGTATAAGATTTCTGGCTTGTGCTGTGACTTCAAGTCAATTTTATTGTGCTATCATACGTCAGCTTTATGTGCAGCAGGGAAAAAGTGCTGAGTCAGTTGCTGATTACAGTGAGTCAGCTCAGAAGATATAGCACCTTAAAGAAGGCAGATTTTTAGAGATTAAAACAAGTGTTTTTATGGCTTGCTGGGGACGTTCGAAAGAGCCGATGGTGACTGCGCATGGTTTACTGTCCCCACAGATCACTGACCAGAGTGGCTGTAAACCAGGAAATGAGGGAAGAGATTGAAGAAAACCAAAAGGTGCAGTGTAATAACTGCTTTGTTTGTTTAAAAAAATAAAAAATAAATCCAAGGCCCATACTATTCTGCTGTGTGTCGCTAGGAAAGTTTTTCTTGAGTGTATAATTTAAGAATACATTTTTTCTGTTTGTTCCTCAGCGACTGAGCAAATCTTTGGGAATCCACCCTGGAGATTCTAGTCTCTATATAAATGGAATGCATGTTGATCTGGACCTTCATGACCCTTTCAGGTACGACGTCCAGAAAAAGAAAACGTCTCTGTGCAGTCTGATGAAACCATTTATTGTTACGTATGAGCTTATACAGCTCGGATCTATGTATTACACACTGCGTGTCTTTAAGGAAAAGGGCCAGCATTAGGCTGGCAAGCTCTGGCCCGGGGGCCAATTGTGGCCCGTGTTAAAATTTCCACCGTCCCGCAGCCTCGGTTATAAAACCATTAATACCGGCTTTTTACCAAAAGCTATTTTATTTCACCAGAAGTAGACCGGTGGCCTCACTCTCACTGCGTGTGATCCTTTCCAGCCCATTTCTTAAATGGTGACTATAACTAAAAAGAAAGTTGGCAGCAAGGTCTGCCACTTCCAGGACAAGTGGAAATGCTGGGCTTGTTTGGCTCGATATACTTGTGCGAGAAGACCTTCTAGGTTATGAACATTAACAAGAACCACATGAGGTCGAGACTAAGTGACTCTCTTCTGTGTGACATCTTGCGCATCAAAATCACTGTTTTTGGGCCAGGCCTGGCCTAGTTACTGCAAGAGATGTTAGTATCACACATAGTATCTATAACACAAGTTATTTGTTTAGTCTTTTGAGGGGAATAAATTCAAATCTCAGTGAAATTCTTTTTTTTGTGTGATGATCAAAACCACAGTTTTGAATATGTACTGGGTCATCAATCAGTGTATCATTTGTCCTTTTGTTTTTCAATTGACTATCAAACCGGATCTCGTAAACCCAACAAAGTAAATATTAAATCGGTCCGGTAGCCCGTTTTTACATTTTGTATTTAGATCTATTTATATTTAGTGTGACGAAATAAAGTATGCCATTTGCAATAAAAAATTCATAAAATAGTTCATTTGCATTTAATGTTAATGTTTTAAAAGAATGACAGGCTGAATGGTCGGCCCCACACATTTTCACCTAGCCAAATCTGGCCCTCTTTGCAAAAAACTTTGGACACCCCTGCTGTAGGTAATCGAGTTAAAGCCAAAATGTTCAAACCTTGGCTGTCAATATTCTCAGTTGTTTGCAGCTGTACACAATTTATGTAACATTTCTTCTGAGTCATTTTGAGCATCTGCTTTGTTTCAGCGTTAATTTACAATCCATTAGAAGCCGAGGTCAGAAATGTACATACCTCAACTTGGCTGTCTCTTTAAATTCAAACTGATTCATAGTGTGACATGCAGTGAAATGCCTTTTACGACTGGCCGTGCTTAATAAACACTAGGAAATGTAATTTACAGTGAAACGGAGATCATTTTTGAGAAATTAAAAGGATGATAAACAATAACAAATGAATAAAGGTAATATGGGGAGAGTGTCCTTGTAAAATGCAGGTGGAATGTGCAATGTAATAAATTGCAGCTGTAATATAATGAAAGAAAAATCATGCAAGGTTTACGATGGGAATTAATGTCTGCAAGATTCCTTAAACTGTAATGACTTTTAGAGACTTGAGTGGGAACCTATGGCTCTATTTCGAGGCCCTGCCAACATGGTGAAATTCTATGCCACTTGGCCAAGAGCATAGGCCATTTGGTCATAATGCTCAGTTCTGTGTGTAGAAGGAAGTGTATGAGGCTTTTACTGTAAAGAGCATCCTGAAATGGATACCTAAATAAATATTAAAAAAGTGTTGATCACTGTGTATAAAACGATTTCATACAACATTTAAATGGTATTTTTTAAAAGTATTTTTCAGTTCAAACACCTAGGATTTACTTCAAATTTTATTTCTTTTTCAAACTTGAAAATTTTAAGAACTAAGGGAGAAGCAGGAGCAAGTGCTAGGCCTTTAGGACAAGCCTCCTGTCTGAAGTTCCTTTATGAAACTGTTTGAGAAAGCATAAAATATATTCAGCACTGCATAATTCCTGTTGTTCTTTAATAGTGTTAGGCTAAATACTGGGTAGCCCAGAATGGTGTAGCGTTGCAGGGTCCCTTAATTTAGCTGACTTTATTTATTTTCCAGCACAAGCCTAATATTTTAATCTATTCAATTAAGCATATGAAAATTATTCAACATACTCCTAGTGCATATAAGAAACTTATTAGGTTTGCAATATTGCTAAACTATTTTTCTGTCTTTTCACCGGGCAGCATTCTGGACATCATTCGAGGAGAGGCAAAGCTTCTGGAGGGGCTTCATAACCTTGGCATCACTGGCACCACCCTGGGCAAGTTCCTGCGTCTTCCGGTGACCACTGTAGAGAGCAGCTATGCACTAGACATTCGTCACACTGCTATAATGGTGAGGCTGATAAGCTGGTTTAAGTGATTCAATGAGAACACGTTTTGCTGAACATTTATGAGTTATTTTACGTTTATTTCTGCAGTGGGTAAATGACATTGAGACAGACTCGACATACCAGAACTGGCCCTTTAGCATTCAGGAGTTGCTCCGAGCTCAGTTTCCTGGTGTTATTCGACAAATCCGGCGGAACTTCTTTAATTTGGTTAGTTCGAACCTTGTTATTTCATTTTAAGGCACCTTGTTGATGAGAGCGGTCAAGAATGGCCAGACTGATAACACAAAACTAAGGCCGCATCATTATAATGCCACCAAAATTGGTATGATAATGCATCATGTCAAAGTGCAGAAGATGTCTTAAGCTGGTTTCATGAACATGTTAATGGCTTCAGGGTTCAGAAAAATACAACATGCACTTTGTGGTGCAATCATGTCAATATGGGCCAGAATCTCAAAAAATGTTTCTGACGTCTCGTGGAATCCATTCCATTAAGTATACTGGCTGGTTGGATGTAGACCATTTTATCTAGGCTTTCTTGGCATGTTGTACTATTATGCTATCACAGACCTGAATATAAAGTTCAGCTTCCTTTCCCAGGTTCTGTATCTTGACCCTGTTCAGGAAGACAGCATTGAACTAGTCAAATTAGCCGAGCTCTTTTACAAGCACAAGATTCCTCTCAGGTCTGTTTCCCATTATACTTTTTTTTAATTATTATTATTATTATTCAGACTGATGTTTGATGTTTAAAATGTACAATATATAAATAACCAAGTTTGTCCTTAGACATACAGTGGCTGATCAATTATGTCTAATATCAGCACTTCTACAACTTTAGCGCCTAATTTCTCGATGTACTTTTGTTTACTTGCTGTTAATTTGTACTAAAACATACCGATTTGTAACTGTTTTTTTTAATTATTATTTATATTTCTTTTAGGATTGGATTTGTCTTTGTTGTTAATACAGACGAAAAGGTTGATGGTTACACAGATGCTGGTGTTGCTTTCTTCAGAGTGTTTAACTACATCTCTGAGGAATATGACATATCCCAGGCTTTCTTATCCATGGTGTCTGTAAGTAGGCCAGGAATCGTTCCTCTGCTTTAACTTAAAAAGCACAGAGACCTCCACTTACATTGTTTCGATTGTAATCTTGATCTTTTTGTAAAGATTTCAGTGGGGCTAACAGGTTTGTTTAGTACAAGTACTTCAATTCTGTCTGATCAAGCACATTGGTGTCACCAATCAGAATCATATAAATAAAACTTTTTTAACAATAACATTAAAAATATATTATAAATGAGTTAAAAAAGAGAGTATAATTATTTAACTATCGACTGACATTGTATTGTCAATGTTACGTGGGTTGCTTATGCTACGGTCATTAAACCGAATTAACGATTTAAAATAAAATGTTTCTGTATTTTAAATATGTATGACTGTTTATCTTACAGGGTACAAAAGGCGTTAAATAGGCTAATCACAGTATCATGACCTGGCATTAATCCAGCTTTAGGATATCTATAATGACCTCTTGATGCACTTACAGATGTATAACAAAGTAGCTGTCGGACATTCATTATCAATTGATACTGTGACAGCATATCTGAAGAAGAAATTTCCAAAAGCTAATGCTGCTAAAATCCTTGGGGTGGACTCAAGTTATGATGATAAAAGAAAGGTAGGCTGTAATTACTTGTTTTAGCTTTTGTTTACACCATTGTCAGAAACATAAACCTTTTTTTATGATGATATTTTAATGTAGATATGACCACAAGATTATTTAAAGTCAGTGACTTTAAATCCGAGGCCCCAGAGGTAAATTAATGATATCCATCAGTAACTACACAACAGATTACCACAAGAGTTTAAATTCAGACTAACGAAGCAATATAAACAATTGATAAGAAGAGAATGCTTTAATTAGTCTCTAATAGTCAGTTATATTATGAAATATTGAGGTTTGGGTCGACCGCTTTAAGAGAATATTGTCTCTTATTGTAATTGTATCAGCCTTAAAATCATTAGGTTTTTGTAAGTATGTAATTTGATGGTAATATACTGTAGATCAAAATGCATTTGTATAATACCAAACACAAAGATGTAACATATTAGCATTCTATCATGATCTAACCAGTGTAGGTTTTGTACAAAGGTATCACAGCATACCAGTGTCTTTGCATTGTAGACTCTGTGTTCCTGTCAGTATCCCTTTTATAGCGTTAATGGTTCATGCTGAGTTGATCTTCTAGGCTGGGGCAGTTTTCTACAGAAAGAGTGGCCTGGGCCGTCTTCCTGTGGGTCTTTTTAATGGAGTTCCACTAAGCGCTGAGGAGATGAATCCAGACGACTTGGAAACCATCCTGCTCCAGCACATCATGGATACCACTAACCTTTTCCAGAAAGCAGTGTTCATGGTAATTAGCATCACCATAATAATAACTTAACATGACATGACATGCAGGACATGTTACAGCTAAAAATGTTATACCTTGCCAGAACACCTTCAAGTGTGTCTTTCAATCTTTAATCTTAAACACAAATGTCTCTAATGTATAGCAAAAAAGTCAACCTTAGGAAGCCAATGATTTTAGATAGAATTGTGACTATTATATTGTATTATATAATATAGATTACTATATTGACTTGTAAACATGCTCCTTCTCTTTAACTGCCCCCAACTCTTTTGTGCCATATGACCGGACTTTAGAGCCGCTTAATCGTAATGTCTCATCTCTGTAATGCTACCAAATCTTGAACAATTGTGTTAGTTGGATAAGTGTTTCCTTTCATTTTGCTTTATTTAACATTTATAGTTGGTCCAGTTTTTAAATTGCATTTTTATTTTTGTCATTGTGTACTACACGTTTATGTAGTTTCTAAGTGTCCTCCAATAAACAGGGTCAGATCTCCGAGGGTACAGATGTGGTGGATTTTCTAATGGAGCAACCCAATGTGGTGCCACGTATTAATCCTCTTATTCTGAGCTCAGACAGGAGGTATCTGGACTTCACAGCATCTCCAGGTAACACTAAAGTAATGCCTAGCTTGCATCAGTAGCACTGTTTGCATTTCTGACTGTCGGCTTAAAGTGTTTTTGTCTAAAACTGACAGTTGTTGATGACTGGGACGATTCAACAATGTTCTCATTTCTGGACTCCAAGGACAAGACAGCTGTTGTGTCTAAGAGAATGAAGTATTTAATAAAGCACGGTAAGCTGAACTAAGATGCTAT
>JAOUQX010000040.1:3902616-3913680 GCA_028566295.1 Liobagrus marginatus
CAATAATTATCAGCAATGATTGAACAAGGTAGGAAACAGATAAATAGAAATATGCAACACTATTTCTATAAATCTCTAAGTAATTCTATTTTCAAATTTACATTAATGCCTGATTTTGGAAAAAGAACAGCAACGAAAAATATATGCAGCTCACTGGTAAGTGGTGCTATGGTGGGCTATTTTTAAAACAGAACCGTGGGCTACTCATGTGGTCCTTGCGGGCTACCTGGTGTCCGTGGGCACCAAGTTGGTGACCCCTGGTTTACAGAATCGATTTTTAAATCTATGTCCGCATCGCAATGCATCTAAGAATTTATTTTTATCCCACCCTTAATTCTAACCATTCCAACAGAAATTCAGTGTAAAACAAAGATTATGATAAAAGAGAATAATGATGTACATCGAAAAGATAAACATCCACAACCAATTTTTCCCCTTAATTCAAATCTGGTGGCCCTTTCACCAAAAGACTCACAGTACTGTGAGAAAGGTAAGGGTCATGAAGTCGAGGGTTTGACAAATCAGAGCAGTTGAAGCCCCTTAAAGGGCTTTAGTTTGTAAAAAGGTGCTAATTCAGCTGTTATTTTTATTTTTTGATGTATTGTTTTTTCATCGAGAACCTTTTTTAGTGTGTATGGATTACTGGTTTAATTAGATGACATGATTTAGTAGTACAACTTATGCCATTTTCGCTAAACCAATGATTTACGTTTTTTAAAAATTGTAGGGTTTTTTTTAAGGGATGATCTCAAGTATTTCTCAATAGAATCTTTTTTTTGAACCCGAGTTATCTTAATTAAGCTTTAGTCTGTGTACAGTCTGAAATTATTAACTTATTTATTGCTATGAAGGTGGATGATATGGAGTTCCTGCAACTAAACACAAAACTGCAGGACTGTTATGGGCCTCCAGGAACTGAAAATGATCTTCAGATCTATTCACCTGTTCTGAACCAGGCTTGTGTTGCCCTCTATGACGACAAGGACTGGTGCAGGGCTTATGTCATAGGTCGGTATGTGTGTGAGAGACTCGCATGGTGTGTGTGCTCGTATGCGTCAATCTGTCTTTGAAACTAATGCCTGTTTGTTGTATATTTTATTGTTGTGTGTGTTTTTTGTCACGTCATGTGACATAATTATCAGGTTTTCCTGATGGTCAAAATGTGGAAGTTCAGTATGTAGATTTTGGCAACAAAGCGACAGTGTCTGTTAAAGACCTCAGGCACATAAAGGAGGAGTTCTTGTCACTGCCAGCCATGGTGAGAATCCTGTACGGGCTTACGGATTACCAATATCTGTAGCTTTATGGCAAGTTGTCGGTTTCTTGCTCTGTTTTTTTTTTTCAGGCGCTATGGTGTTATCTAGATGGTGTTTTGAGTGTGGGAGAAACCTGGAGTGATGAGAGCATTGACCTGTTCCGGAAATTGACAGAACAGAAATTAGTCACTGTTGTAGCAAAAAGTGAGGTATTATGATTTTACAATTTCTTTATGCCATACAACTATTTCATGCATTGATGTTTGTTTTCTAGAACTTGCACCCGTTTCCATGGCTTTACCTGTATGTCTGTTTGAGGTCAGCGAGCATACTAATGAAGGTCTGTCCAGCATTGGCGATATGCTGGTCATAAAAGGGCTGGCCACTCTAAGCACACGGTATTTGATGAATGTTACGATCTAGTATTTGATTGTTTATGAATATGTTTCAATTGAAAGCATGTACAGTGAAAGCCTCATTTATACACACCTTGAATTATATTGTCTGTCCTAGAGTTTTGCCCAAGAAATCTCTTCCAATGGAGCTTACAGTTTGGGATCCCCCCTTGGTAGAAGAAGGTCCATCTTTAACTGAGCCTCTGCTTCCCAACCTTGACCCTTCAGCAATTCAGCCCAGTCTAACCCTGCCAGATTGTCTGAACAATGTGAAAGTGAAGGTTACCCATGTGATCTCACCTGGATATATCTGTGTGCAGCTGTTACAGTATGACACTCTGCTAAAGAGGTACTGACCTCACAAAATTCAAGTTATTATTTTGCAATGCTACTTAAGAGAAGCGTGTACATTCATCACTTGTCTAAACAATACTATTATCAGAGCAATTTTATTTAAATTTAGTAATTTTTGGCACTAATCCAAAAGAACAAAATACTAACTTTCTAAGTCACTTCAAATGACTTTAACTGGTATAAATTACTATATCTGGCAATTATTTTGAGGTTTGTCAACCTTTTTAAATCACTCCCCTAAATGTTTAGGTTTTATTTCATAATTATTGTAATCAATAGTGAATCATGTTATAATAACCAAAATATTCTTTCTTCTTTTTTGTATTTGCTAGGATTCATGATTTGCTAAAAATAGAGTATTCCAAGTCTGAACCTCAGGAGATGGTCTGGAGCGAGGAGATGTCTTGTGCTGCTAATGTCAATGGTATTTGGGAGAGAGGGAAAGTGTGCAGTGTGTCTCCCAGCAATATTGCAGATGTAAGAACAAATAAGAATTTCATTGCTGAAAAATCAGAAGGACATCCATGATAATGGCTTCAGTAAATTGCAGGTCAAAACAATGTGTAACAATTAGAAAATATGCTGAACTAGGGGGGAGAGTGGGTAATGCAGTTTGTTATTAAAAAATAAATAAATCATGCAGGAGTTATTGAAGTAACTGTTACTTTAGTTAGGAAAAAATAATTAATATTGGTGTATTTGTAAAAACAACTTTGCAGGTGCTACGCTGTGACTTTGGTAATAAAGTTCAAATTGAGTTGAGTAACCTGAGACCACTTCTCCCGGAGTTGGGAGGCTCCTATATGCTGGAGTGCTGCCTCAATGACATACGGTATAGTAAAATGATGAGAGCTGTATGAGCACTGACTTTTATCTGAGGACTTTCTGGTTCTCTTTTATACTATTCTCATATTCTCCTCTTTTATCAGGCCAGCTGGTGGTTGCTCAACCTGGACAGCTACAGCTTGTGATTTTATTTCCAACAACCTAACTGGTGCAATGGCTGTAATGACTATTAAGGTGGCTAAGTTTGATTATTACTACAACCCCAATTCACAAAAAAGTGGAAATCTACATAAAAACAAAATGCAATGATTTGCAAATCCCATGAACCATGTTTTTATTCACAATAGAAAATAGAAAACCTATGAAATGTCTAAACTAAGAAAAAGTGTACTTTTTTTTTTTAATAGAAGAAATAAGGTAATAAAGATGGCAGCAACACGTCTTAAGGTTGGGACAGGGCTATGTGTTACACTCTAATTTTAACAACAGTTTGTTAACGTCTGTAAACTGAGGAAGCCAGGTGCTGTTTTGGGAGAAGAATTTTGTCCCAATCTTGCCTGTTCCAGGATTCTAACGGTTCAGCAGTGCTGGGTCTTCTACGTCATATTTTTACATTCAAGATCAAGCAATGTCCTGCTGAAATATGCAAAGATGCCATCTGGATGGGAGCATATGCTGCTTTAAAAACTTTGATATATCCTTCATCATTGATGGTGCATCTCCAGATGTACAAGCTGCTCATTCTATAGACACTAATGCATCCCTATACCATATGAAATGCAGGCTTTCGGCGATTGCAGATCGGGAGGTGCAAGATTTTATCTGCAAACGCCACACATTACCCGATAATCCACGCCAAACATCAGGACTGATTGTGCACCTCCCCACCGATTCTTGGGAGGAGAAAATCAGGGACACATTGAGCCCGGCTTTAGAGAGTCAGAGTCTCTCATAAGCACAGATGCATCTGAACGCTGCGACTTCAAATTCAATCATTTTCAGATATAATGTTCCACAACGTAAAATTGCAAAGGCGTTATCTATCCTCTACTGTGGTTGAAACGCAATATTGGATGCAAGTTATATTCGGGCCCTCAGATGTCACTGCATTAAAAACAGCCATGATTCTGTGTTGAACATCACTGCAAGGGCTCTGAAATACTTCCAAAAATCAAAAAAATGCTTCTCTTGGCAAAGCTCATGTAAAATGGAAGCCTGTTCTGTGGTCAGACAAGAGTAGAGGGATCTTCCAGCTTATCAGCGCTTAATTCCAAATTGGGCCTCGTTTAAATATTTAGGGTTTTAAATCGGAGCGCTCACTGCTATGATTGTCAGTACTTTCACAATAGCCAATAAGCAACAAGTCTATAAGGAGATGGAAGTGACAAACATTTTGAAATGGTGACCCTGAAACCTGCAGCATGGAAACTGAAGAACTGACAATCTGTGTTGGCCTTCTCCCACACCATTTTCTCATACACACTTATTTGGTCTTCCTTTTTGTTTTTCTCTCTCGCTACAAACAATAATGTTCGATACAGCAACTTGTCATGACACAGTATACTTTTTGTTTATAACCGCTTTTCCCTGTCCCTTTACATGTGCAGGTCATATGACATGCTCCTTCTGGCACCTTAATCTTAGCAGCAGCTTGCGTGTGATTCAACAGGATTTTCTAATCTTAATCGTAGTGCATGCATGTTTAAGATGAGGCAAGAACGTTTGCTAAGATTTTCCTTATGTGGGTGCTGCAACCAGATTCATAATCTTACTTTAACACTCCTGTAGTGAGTCCATCTTAAAATGCTCTTTTAAGACCCAATCATGTTACTGACCTGTAACTATTATAATTAATCTAATTAGTTGCAAAATGCTCTTCCTTTTATTACCATTTACTTTTCCAGCCTTTTGTTGCCTATGTCCCACCTTTTTTGCGATGTTGCTGCCATAAATTTTAACGTAAATTTATTTATTTTTCTTAAGAATTATTGTTTCTCGGTTCAAACCTGTGTTTTGCATGTTCTATTGTGAATAAGTTTTTTGTTTGTGATGTGTGTTTGCTTTATATTATGTCTACAGGAGCCTATGTCCAGACCAGTGCCCGTCTCTTTGTTCTGCTTCGACAGAGCAGGCTGCCATGTCAGCATAGCAGATTGCCTCATCACCGAGGGTCTTGCTCTGAGAGAGAGAAGTGCCATGTACATCTGTTTTATTGATTTGTAATGTTTTAGATAGTGATCAGCTCTTTGGTTTTTTTGTTTTGCTTTTTCTTTTACCTCGGTTTGGTCCGTCTTTCAGACCAGCACCCGAGCCAGGATCTGATCTGTCTGATGACTTGGAGAAGCCTGTTTGTGAGAGCGGTCAGAAGAATAAGTTACCCACTCAGTCTCGCATATCTTTGCCAAAACATGCCCTTTGCACCACTCCTCCTCCAGTAAGAGTTAGAACCCAGGCCTACCTACCCCCAGAGTTACCACCCTGTGGAGACACACCCATGAGCATATCTGCTGTTTCAGATGATGGGGTCATCCACATGATGACAGTGCAGGCTGGTAAGAGAGAAATGTTAATGACACAGTAGTGATATGATAGCAGTAATTTTCTTTGCTTTTGACTTGTTTGAGAAATTATATATTTACGGTATATAATTTTATTTCTTAGACAAATTATTGTTTGACTTGTGTGAATATGTGCAAACAGCATGCGAGTTTGAGCGCTTGCAGAAGAAATTGCAGCAGGACATTAAGACCCTGCCTAGGCAGAAGAGTTATAAATGGACTAATGTATTGGGCTGTGTTGTCATGGGCACTGACATGCTGTGGTATCGTGGACAAGTCCAAGAAGTGATTGGTAGCTATCTGAAGGTTAGAATTTGTAATCTTTGGTAGACATTCTAATCATTATATTATACAAATAATGCTCATGAATATTCGACCAGCTATTAACCATTTACAAATATGTTCATGTTTATCTAAAATTAAAAATCATTATAGTCAACATCAATTAGCCAAGGGAAACTGGTTTTGCCAGTTGGTATTTTCAATAATCTGTAAGCCTCAGTATGTTTGTCATTGTCACATGTGACATAGGCTTATATTGTGTGTTACAGGTGCAATATGTGGATCAGGGGATTGTGGAGAATGTTCCAGTGTCCCTTGTGTACCCAAAGGTGCTTTGTGAGAATATTCCTCAGCTGTCTGTGCCTTGTCAGCTAAATGGGGTACTTCCGGTGAGCAAATTAATTTATTGATTTTTAACGTTGCATGAGTTAGACAAAGTATTTGTTTCTTTATTTACCAGTGTTTTGTGTCGCTGGGTGTAGATTGGAGAGACATGGCAGTCGGACGCAGTGGCTATCATGAAGGAGTTGTTGCTTGGTCGTATGGTCACCGCTCATATTAATGTAGGTTACCAAACAAAGCCAAACTTCTCTGGTGCACATTACCAGGGCTAAATCATTAAACCTGTGTTTCTCAGAAGCTGCCAGAGGATCCCCGAGGCTTGGTTACTGTAGAGGTAATACTGGATGGGATGCAACTAAGCAATATCATGATGCACCACCAGTACGCCCCTTGCAGCCTGCCTGTCGACAGTCTTCAGGTCTGATAAGGTCATATAATGTGAAGTTGAAGGGTTGAAGTGTGGTTGACAGTCTAGGTCTTTTTTTTTTTTTTGCACATTGTGTTTGTATGTATGTCTAGGAATATGTGGTGAAAACTGCAGTGCCTGATTTGGATAACTGGGAATTGAACATTGTGGTAAATTGCCATACTTCTCTCATTCATTCAGTACTGTTAAAGTTTGCATTTAGTTTATAGTGTTGTGATGCAAAAAATAATAACATGGGTTCCGTAAAGGAATGCTAAAATAAAAAATGTCCATCAGACAACTACAGTTTTAAGACATTAGAAAATGCTAACTTGTATGACATACTATTTCCAGTTGGAAATATATAGTTAAAATAATAGTGGAAATGGTTCAAGCCATTTTACCTGCAGATTCAGTAACTGTAATGTTTGCACTTAGAGTATATCTATTGTGCTGTTTGTTTAATAATATTGTAGTAAAATGACAACTCTTGTAACAGGGCTTGGAGATGGCCCAGAATATGTTAGGGGTGTACACTGACCTCAAACTTCCAGATGAAGGGACATCTTGCTTGGTTAGGATTAAGCACGTTTGCACCCCAAATAAGGTAGTACATGTATAATTTTGCAGATATTTAGTAAAAATATTGATTATAATAATGTTCCTCACTTATATTTTGGGTTTATTGCAGGTTTTTTTGAGTGTTTTGGATATACCGGTTTGTGAACAAGAACGGGAGTCTCTAGATGAAGCTTTGAACAGAGTGAACCGTAACATTGATTCTTTGCCCCTGCTGACGGACTTCCCTATTGGTACCTTTCGTAATATATCCTATCTAAGATTTCATATGTCTCATAAATGCAGATGTAATCACATGCGTTTTTCATGTTAAATCAAGCTGGATTGTAGATTGTAACCCTACAGAGGTTGCCCAAGCAGTCCAAATCCTCCAGGATGGCACATCAATATGTGCCATTGCCAGGCGGTTTGCTTTGTTTCCCAGCACAGTCTTAAGCATGGAGGAGATTCCAGGAGACAGACATCCGCAGGACTGTTAAGATGAGCACTGCCAGAGCCTGACAAAACGACCTCCATCAGGCCACCGTTGTGATTGTCTCTGACCAAACTATCAGAAACAGACTTCATGAGGTTGGCTGAGTGCCCGACATCCTCTAGTGTTGCCGTGTGCTCGATTTATATTTGCCACAGAATGGCAGAAGTTGCAGGTTCGCACTGGCGCTCTCTGCTTTTTATAGATGAGTGCAGCGTTATGCTGCCTGTAACATCATTCAGCATGACCGGTTTGGTGGTGGGTCAGTAATGGTCTGGAGAGGTCTGCTTATTCATGGTGGGACGAGCAGGCATCTATAGTCAATGGGCACCCTGACTTCCATTAGGTATCGCGTTGAAATCCTTTGACCCATTGTCAGAACCTACCCTGGTGCAGTGTGTTCTGGGTTCCTCCTGGTGCATGGGAGTATGCAGGCAGTTCCTGAAGGTTGGAGGAATTGATACCCTTGAATTACCCCCACGCTCCCCTGACCTAAATACATATAGCTAAATATAAATTCAACAGAATACTTCTGGGACATTGTTTAAGTCCATCAAACACTGGCACCTCAGTCTGTCCAGGAGCTCAGTTATGCCCTGGTCCAGATCTAAGAAGGAAATATCCCAGGACACAATCCGCCATCTCATTTAGGAGCATGAATTTTTCAGGCATGCATACAAGGCTGTGGAGGCTGTACGAACTGCTGAGTGCCAGTTTTGGGTTGTTGCACTGAATTTTCAGCAAAATGGAATCTCCTGCTGCATAATTTTTTTTACTTTAATTTTACTTTTGTACCCATCACATTACCCAGTCCATTTCGGTGTAGGTATCCAGCATGTTTTGACCACGTTATGATCTGTTTCAATGTGTTCCTTTGTGTGTGTGTGTGTAGATGGTCCTTGTCTAGCTAAATACAGTGATGGAAAATATTACCGTGCCAAGATTCTGGGCTTTGCTAAACTCAAGCCCCACATCCAGCTTCTTGTGAGACATGTGGACTTTGGGTCAGATGACATTTTGCCACTTTGCAAGTAAGCAATTTTTAATCAAAATCTTCATTCTTACTTCATATTTGTAGATAACGCAGTAAACGCATAAATCTGCAAATAATATGCATTAGTTCATAAAATATTTATTTTAAGGATTAATATCGGTCTCTAATATAATATCCTTAATTGAACAAGTAATTTGAATGTAAATAGTATAAATGTATCAAAACTAAATTAGGATTAAAACCATAGTCTGGAATTCTAGTATTGCTTTCAAAAGGTTTTATATTCTTGGGCAAGTTTCATGAGGACTTGAATTGCATTGAAAAGTGTTCTTGTCTGTGGTGTCTTTGCGACAGACTACGCTGTCTGCCCAAGACATTGCTGCGTTTCCCATGTGAAGCAGTGTGTGTTCAGCTGGCGGGGTTCACGCACCCTCTTCGGTGTGAAGAAACAGAACGCGTTCCCTATAGTCCAGAGTGGAGCATGAAGGCTATGCTGGAAATGATCGACCTGGTGCATGGAAAATTGCAGGCAGTGGTGACGGTAGGGGAAGAGATTATAATGTTTCTATATTTCATACTTTTGTTACCATTAGATATAAATTGGTCTTTGTCGTGTTTGCATCGTAGGCTATTTATACTGATGCATTCTTTATTGTAATATTAAAGCTACACAAACATATTTTTCTGCATGAAGCTCCTATAATCAACAACTAAGGGACACTTCTCATTTACAAATTTAGCATTGCTCACCTTAAATGGTAAATCATGAAATGGAACACCACTACTACACTGTTACTTGCTCATCATGCATCGTCACAGCTCCTACGTCGAAGGTGCGCTGATGTTTATCAAACACATTTCTAAGATACCGTCGGTAGCTGTTGGGATCTTAGTTTTGTGCGTGACCGCTATTTTATTTTTTTTACAGTTTATTTTATCAGAACATACGCGGAAACTGAAAGCACGTCTTGTTATGTTCACGTGGACGTAAGCACAACTAAACAATGCATTGGTCAGATATGCGATTAGTTATGTTGCCGCCACCGGACTGTTGCTAAATCATCAGTATAAATAAAATGTTGTGAAACTATCGTACAGTCGGTAACATTAGCAAACTTTTATCATAGCGACTTGTGCAAACGTTTCCTCAGAGAATATAACCGCACACATGAACACAAGATTAGATACAACATAAAACAAATGATTGTTATTAAAATCCTTTTTAACGGCAAAAAATATTTACATTTGTCTTTCTGCTCACACGGGCGGCCAAATGTGTCTGACCCCTTCGTTTGAAGGGGGCGCTATGTAGCCCTTCCCCACCAGCTGAAAGAGAATTAAGACGCCCCTAACTCTTCACGTGAACGTGCGAAACGAAGGGAAATGGGTAGAATTGGGATTCAGCCTTAGACTTGTAGTCATTAGACTACAATAACTATACCAAACTACTAACATGTGTAGGTAAAGTTGGCCAAGAGTCTGTCTTCAATTTTTCTTTTGTTTTCTCTCGAGCTGTGAGGCTTCAGAAAATGTTTTTAGTGACGTAAGGAAAATGACCGTCACTGCTTCCTGTTTTTTTTATGTGGTGCATTTCACATACTTCCAGTGTGTTAAGGATTTTGCGATTAATACAAACGGCTCTTAAAATAGCTGACTCCCTTATCAGTGTCCTGACTACTAAATTAAAGAGATGATTGAGACACACTTATAATCATGCTAGCTACAATAGCTCTATGGCGTCAGTGCAAAACTCAAAATAACCTAAGGACAGAAACCTTGGGCTGAGGGCACATGTATTCATTACATGTGAATGAACTGTAATACATAAAGTAAGGTTTCAACAGGTAGTTTTAGTTTGCTTTTAAATTCTCGAAAACATGCTGCCTGCATGATTTGAATGAATTTGATGTATATGTTGTTTCAGGCTGTTGAGCCACAGCCAACTGTGTTGCTGTACAACGATGACGGAACTTGCGTCCACGCTCCTCTAGTGGAAAAAGGCCTCGCTGATTATGAGTGATGAAGCTGAATTATATATACCGGTATATTTATAGTGGTAATCAGTTACCACAACAGATATTTAATATTTAACAGGAACCTTTTAAAGAATTTGATCATTTAACAATGTTTTATCTGCTTTGTAGGTTGTACTGCTGAAAATCCAGGCTTTATGTTCTCACCTTTCTACTGTGGAGTTTATTTAGATGTTGCCTAAGTTCTTACTGTTCCCTGGCGAAGCAGATAAAAGTTTTGTTTTTGCTGTTCATGTTTGTTTTTCATGTATTTATGATTGTGACAGAACAAGTAAATTTCTCTGTTAAAATTTCAGACTTGGGTGTTTTTAGTAAAACAAGTTATAAAGAGCAGCACTTTACGACCATCTGAGTGTAGGTAGTGTGTGTGGTTTGAGCTTCTGTGTAATATATCTTCAGTTTAATAGAAAATGGTTGAAATTCCAAGTACCATAGAGGATTTTGTCATGCCGTACCAATGAGCATAGCAATGTGCTACCAAAAAGGACTGTGAAACCACTAAACTGATCAGTGAATTAAAGTTAAAGTTGAGTTTATTGGTCATATGCACATCATACAGTGAAATTCTTTGATTCCGCATATCCCAGCATACAAATTTGAACGCTGG
>JAOUQX010000040.1:3933669-3946164 GCA_028566295.1 Liobagrus marginatus
CCTGAATTTGGCCCACGTTTTTGCACGTAGACAGCACGCACTTGCAAGTACGGCGGGTTGTGACCGAGGCTTAAGCAAACAGTGTGTTTTAAAATGTAAAGCAGCCTACCACTAGCTGTTCACATCGACTGGCACATTAGCACTATTAATACTGGATCTTTACGGTTTAATTCTTCTACAAAACCAA
This sequence comes from Liobagrus marginatus, assembly GCA_028566295.1. Classification (NCBI taxonomy): domain Eukaryota; kingdom Metazoa; phylum Chordata; class Actinopteri; order Siluriformes; family Amblycipitidae; genus Liobagrus; species Liobagrus marginatus. The sequence goes on from JAOUQX010000040.1 coordinate 3,933,857, forward strand.
AGGTCTGAGCACAGTGTTAATATCAATCTTTTTCAGACGGAAAGCAACATTTTCCGGAACCTGACCACAGATCAATACAAGAGGATAAGGGAGGGCATAATTAAGTATGATCCATGTCCCTGTTATGTAGCAAATATAGTTTTACAGCCAAAGCTACACAACAAGTCTGAACACAATTCTGTTTTCCTCAGGTGTATCCTGGCCACAGACATGAGCAGGCACACCGAGATCCTCAACAAGTTTAAAGCTATTCTGCCCGTGTTTGATTTCAGCAACAAGGATCACCGGGATGTGGTAAAAGCAAACTCATGTTCAATATATGTGTGTGTATATTTATTCAAATATATTCAGTCGGAGGTCAGTCACCCAGAAATAGGCCTTGGGCTAAGATTGTTTGAAATAAAACAACAAGCAAGAATTAAAACAAGGTGGGGTGTGCTGGTATAGGAAAATAATCAGCGATGGGGTGATGTGGTGCGGCGTGACACAACGTTGGGGTGGAGTGAGTATTATTTTCCATTATGGCACATCGCAGACTTGTATTTTTGAATACCAGGCAATTTGACAACGATGAATAATTTTAATTGTCAGTTAATGAAACATTAGACTTGATATTGTTGAGCTGATGAAGGTTAGAAGCACCTTGTTCATGAACCCAGCAGTAGCAGCTTGGTGACCCTTTGAATTACTCCAAACCAGGGGTCTCCAACCTTTTTAAAACTGAGAGCCACTTCTTGGGTACTGATTAATGCGAAGAGCTACCAGTTTGTTATTCACTTCTGAAATAACAAATTTGCTCAATTTACCTTTAATTATGTTATTATTTATAATTAATATTATTCATATATGTGAAGACACTGATCATGTTAATGATTTCTCACAATAATTATCAGCAATGATTGAACAAGCTAGGAAACAGATAAATAGTAATATGCAACACTTTATTTCTATAAATCTTCATAAGTAATTATATTTTCATATTTACATTAATTCCTGATTTAAAAAAGAATAGCAACGAAAAATATAGATGCGGCTCACTGATAAGTGATTATGGTGGGCTATTTTTAAAACAGGCCCATGGGATACTCATGTGGTCCTTGCGGGCAACCTGGTGCTCGCGGGCACTGTGTTGGTCACCCCTGCTCCAAACCTTTTCAAGCCTTATTTCAACACACTTCCTCTCTGCTCCTCTCTGCACTTTAGCTGATGATGATTATGATCAAAGTAAGTGACATCTCCAATGAAGCAAGGCCTATGGACGTGGCTGAACCGTGGCTGGACTGCTTGTTGCAAGAGTTTTTCAACCAGGTGACAATCATTTTTAAACACCTGTCTTTTTCTATGAATGTTTAGCTAGTGAAAGAACATGCTTGTGTCCAGTAAATAAGGGATATTAATGCATCACCTTAGAGTGACATGGAGAAGCTTGAGGGACTTCCCGTCACACCGTTTATGGACCGTGACAAGGTGACTAAACCCTCATCTCAGACTGGCTTCATTCGCTTTGTTCTCTTCCCATTATTCATAGAGCTTGCTAATCTGTTTCCTTGTCTTGAGGTAAGTGCTAATATTGTATGTTTAAACACTGAGGGTACTTACCGAGGGAACAAAAAGACAAGTGTATCTTTGTGTTCAACAGCAACACATCATTGACCCTGTGAGAAAAGCCCTGGACTACTACACAGAGATGGAGAAAGCATTAGAACCAGAGAAGCAGAATCGAACCCAGAGTGAAAAAACAACAAAACCCAAAGAAAGTACAAATGATTCGGAGCTTCCACTAGAGCCGGAATTAACACCAAAACCAAGCTCTGTCTAACTGGCTTCCCTCCCAAACATTACACAAACAATTTAAAGTTATGATCTTCAGCCCCGGTTACACAGCTGTTATGTACATGGAATTCTGTTTGGGAAAAAGACTATTATAAAACGTGTGAGGTTTGCAGCGTGAGGGTTTTACACTTGACATGACAACTGTTTTTATTGTATTATGGTACAAATAAATGTAGCGGTAATCGAAGTGACTGCTTTTGATCCATTCAAAAAGTGTACAATGTGCCGTTGAAATATTTAAGCTGTGTATAGCAAAAAATCCCATCAAATGTTCTTCCTTTATGGGAAAATATAATGTGATAAATGATCAAAGCGCATAGCAATGTCTTAGGGAGGGCAGGGAAGGAACATTTTGCATCTGTCAATATAATATTGTTGAGATCATTAACTTATGGCTCGTAGGTCAGCGATCATGTGTCTAATCTTATGTGTAATTTAAATATCTTATTGCAGCCTGTAGCAGATGAATGACTGAACGAATGAATGGAGATAAACAAACACATCTGTTGTAGGTGGCGCCTAAATTACATGCGAAGAATAAAACCAGGGAGGAGGAAGATGAGTGATAAATGGCATTTTTAGCAACATACCTTAAATAGATGAAAGCAAAGCGCGTCGTTTATATTTGGATTGATTTGTCCACACAATTTCAATGACACACAGGCTTAATATAGGAACTGGCACACAGCGTCCACACAGGCAGGCTAGAACAAATCAGAACCAGCTTGGAAGCGGTCCAAACAATGCAGGTGTTCAGTGCTGAGATGAAAGAAAGAAACAATAATAAATTACTGTACATCAAAGCTTCCTAGATTGTATGTGTTCATTTATTTATTTATTTTTTAATAAAAGGAAACATTAACAAATGCAGCTCGATCTGATTTGCACACATTTTCTCTCACATTTCAGAAACACGCTCTTGCTTAATTAGACTAATTAGAATGAATCAATTAGAACTTAATTAGAATCTGATTTCATAGAAGGCATGCAGCTTTTGCATTGCTCTCAGATGCCATCCTGCTTGTAAATAACGACAAAATGACTTGAACTCCGAAAACAAACCTGCAAAGGGAGATAAAGCGTCAGCATGCAGCACTCTATACGTTTGCATAGTAATTGGTTGGCGTTTATTCTCGATTACATACGTATCCATGTATTACTAACAATTCTCATAAATCTGCATTACATCAGCCATAGCAGAACAAATAAAACGCTGGCGGGAGGAGGTCACAGGGTATAGAGAGTTATACTGGACCCACAAATAAAGGAAAAGTGATCTTAATGAGCGAAATCTGTCAACAGCATTCAGCATCATTATGACCTGAAACTATATAGACTGTAACTGTAGTTTTATTCAGACCATGTCTTTACATTGAGAAAGAAACAATTAAAATAATTAAAACAATTATTATTAAGTTAAACTGTCTCTAATTTAAGGCATAGTTAAAAAAAAAAAGGTGTATGAGATGAAACAAAACTATATATTGTGTGATATGAACATTGTGTACAATGGAAAAGAGGTCACAACCTGATGACGCAATAATATAAAGACCCTGAGCATTAGCTACAACCCATAACAGATATACACCCGCATATCAATAAAACATTCAGAACAAAAATATTTCACTAACTGAAATGTGTGTGTGGTAAATGCAGTTCTTCAGTGTATGAACCTACATGACTTTGATCACCCTGAAGGAGTTTTAACACTTTCTGTAAAGATCATAGTTGCACATGTACACAGGTACAAATTCATGTCATTTCTCGCTCACCTGTCAGCTATAAGACATAACACATCTCATAATCTCATGCTAATCATTTATGAAAATTATGGCAGGACACTTAACAATTTTTTATAGTCAATGAGTCTACAGTTCCACATAATATGACATCATAATGCATTATATCCTTCATAAATAATACACAATGCCTTATGAATGCAGGGTATTAATGTAATCCTTCTAAGCCTTAATATAATGTGTTACCATATGACACAACAATCAGTTAGCAAACCAGGTGTATTTGTGAATGTAGTTATTTCTCATTACTCTCTCATAACTAACACAAATGCATAAATAATATGGAGCCATCTTACAAACGCATATGATTGTGGATTATGAACAATATATAGAAGACGGGATCTAACAATAAAAATGTGCCTGAATGGAAGAACACTGTTGTTTTCTACACTATTTGGCAAAGTGTTGGATGTAAACGAATTGATTTGATAATGCTAAAGGCCTGGAAGAATGGAGCTGGCAGCAGTAGTACAGGAAGGACACTTTACTCGACTGCGCTGATTTCAATTGGCTCAGAATAGAAAATTGCTTTAGTCGATGTCTTCTTAGCAAATAAAGCTTTCTGTGTTGTGTCACTGTGCAACTAACAGCCGACCTGCATGTACTGTATATTGTTCAAAGACGACACCCACCATAAAACAGCACACTATCTTAAAAGCTAATGTCTGATCTAAAAGACCTCTATGTGATCCCCATAAATCGTACGTTACTAGTACGCAAGCACTGCAGAAGGTTTAGGATACCACGTACTGACACTAAATAATGACCCAATAATTATATTAATCTTTACTTTTAGAACAATGAAATAAGTGCAGCCATGTTTTAGATCATTTGAAATAGTGAATTATAGATCTATGTATTGCTTCCTGACCTTACTTACTCTATTGACAAATCTGACAGAATTAACAGTGCTAACAAACTTCTGCTCAATATAAAACGTTTTTCATTTTATTTACAAAAAAGTTAATTTTTTTCGAGTTTTTAAATATTGACTTAACGCCATTCTACATTAACATTACGGAATGTACTATTAGTATCGTTTCAGAACAAAGTCTTCTCTAAATTAATATAGCTGTCTGAAAGCTACACAATGTGGCTCATATTTGAGTATCTTATCAACACATGGAGAAGAGTTTTGTTTTGGCAAAATTCAATTCATCCCTGTTACATTATGTGTTTTTGTGATGGGAAACAATGAAATCAATATAAAGCATTGTGATTTTTTATGAGACAATAAAATAAATAAATAAATAACCCCCCCCCCCCCAAGTGTGTCATGAACGCACTGGTAACGGCGAACAACCCAACAAGCTATCACATGGCCAGGTCACATGGTTTTCTGATCACACCTGTTTCCTGTCGTGCATAACGAATACCCCTAGTCATGGTTCTGTCATGTCTACTCTCTGGTCTGTGTGTGCTTCCTGCTTTATATCTTTTTTTTTTAATTGATTGATTCTTTTCATAAACCAACTACTGTTGCATCTGATTCCAAACCTCTGACAAAAATAAGTGTTTTAAAAAAGAAATAATCCAAAAAACCTACAATAACCTGTTTGCGTGAGTGGACACGCCCCTAACAGTTGACAGCTGCAACAATCATACTTCACGGTTGGTATGATTTTCTTCATTGCTGCTTTGTTTTTGGACCAAACATGTATTCAGATATTTTTTCGTTTAGAGAACAGGCTTCCTTCTAGCTAACCCATAGCTTTTTGAACGGACGTTTGCAGACTTTCTGATGTGTTTTCTTTATGTACAATTGTGGAGGTACACCTGTACACAGTAAAGAAACTCTTCAGTACCTCTATTTTGTATAGAAGTCATGCTTTAACAAAAAAAAGGGTGTGTACACTTACACAACAAGGTTAAGAAAGATTTAGTTTTCATTTTTCCCTTAAACCCTTTTCCTTGTGTTTTACTTCAAGTTTTTTGGGCTGCTATTGCAGATTAAAGTAAGAGAAAGACGTGACGTTTTATTTTGGGCTAATTTTTTACAACACAACCCTACATTTTAACAGGAGCGTGTAGAATTTTCCCATCCACTCTATATCTTAAGTACGTGCAAGAAGGTCTTGGCCTTGTGTCATTTCCACATTTATTCCTGAGCCACAATGCTTCAACACCTGACTCTGCACATGCACAGAAAACTTACCTACAAGAATCTTTATAACCTGAATCATCAGAGAGACGATTTACCAAATGGACATCATTTCATTCTTTTGCCAGTCAGAACTCCCTATATATTTCTATGCAGAATACTCTACCCCAAATTTCTCTTTTTACATTTTACAGACACAATTGAAGCACATGTGCCCCAATCTCAATCCTCAATGGGGAGAACCAGTGCAAGAAGGTATACTAGGTATTATGCTCTAGAAAAGGTTTCAGTTGATGACAAGAGATGGAGCAGAAGCTGAGATTAGTTTCTGTCGTTGCTGTATCCCCCTGGAGAGCCACGGCTCCGGTGTGGCTTGTACGTGTCCTGGTATGGGTCGGTATAGTCCTCCTCCACTAGTGGCCACTGCTCTCGGCTCTTCTGTTGATGCTCGGTGTTGTGGTAGTTTTCAGTTGAGGTCATCAGACTGTGTCTCTCAACCGGAGAATGATCCCTGGAATGATTCTTGTTTCTGTTTCTTTGACTCTGTTGAGACAAGTTTAAAGACGTTGTATTTGTTGAGGCTTATGCAGTTCACTGCTATTTAAGCCATAATTTAACAATCAAATAGTTTACTGTGAATAATCTTTACATGACGTCTGCCATTTTGGTTGCTATTCTACTGTATGCTCTCATTTCTCAGCTCTTGTTAATCCTTTAACAGTCTTTTGGCCCTTTTTGTGAGAGCTGACCTGCAGAGTGGAGATGGCTGTCGGGTAAGGTGTTAGAGCAGTGGATCCCATGTTGCGTCCCAGCAGAGGGTTAAGTGGAGTGCTTAGTGAAGTGTGTGTTGAGCGCCAGTAAGCTTCCAGGTACTCAGCCAGGTGTTCGCATGCATCCTCTAGCTGGTTTTCATCCAATATAATGTCAAACATTTCCTGTTTGGGTTGAGGTTTTTTCAGATTTAGGACGACAAAACGATTAACATTAATGCTATAAAGGGATCTAGTAAGTGCACAGTAATCAAACTATTATGGTATGGGATTGGATGGGATTCTTACCGGGGGGCACTGAGCTAATTTGTCTGCTGCCACCAGCTGTACATTGAGGTGCTTGCTCTGGGATTTCCCACGCGATTTGATCAACCGCTGCAAGACCTGTCGGCACAGAGGTAACTAAATCAGCGGAACCATAATGTGTAACAAGACTAGTTAATCCAGGCTAGGGGCCACTACCGGGCCCCTGAGCAAGGCCCTTAACCCTCGACTGCTCGGTTGTAAGTCGTTCTTGATAAGAGCATCTGCCAAATGCTGTAAATGTAAAGAATGATGGCTGCAGAATGATTTTTTTATTCATTCATAATAATTGTTAACGCATATAAAGAAAACAAAAGAAAGACACCAAATAAATCTGTACTATCACTGTAATTAAACCCACTGCTCCATAGCTGTCTCACCAGATAAAAGTTAAAACTAAGATTGTTATCACTCTTGGACACACAGACTTGAACAGATTACACGAACCAGAAGAGGGCAGCAAAACTGCTATGATAAACAAAATGGATGATTATAATTTTAGAAGCTTTAATCTGTATTACGCATTTTCTTACCTTGGGAGAAGACACTTTGACATGCACAATAATGGGTGCTAATGAGGTTTTAATGAGCTGGGCTGGGTGGTTGATTGTATCAGCATCCAGAATAACCAGTTGAAGAGATCTAGCCAGCTCGAAGATCCTCTCAATCTCACTTTGGACTTCCGCTATTTAAATACAAATGATTTGACATTAAAGATCATGGTAAAATATAATGTAAAGTTATATCTTCAATATAATGTCTTTTTATGTCTACAAGATAGACTAGCAAGGAAACTGTGTCTAAAACTGCTATAGGCAATAACGCAGCAATACCACACACTGCCATATTGGGTTCAGTGATATTGGTTTTGTTTCCTTTGATGTAAAATGAGCTGAAAGCATGAATCTAATAACAATATTCCCATTTGTATTTGCAAAATTAACGATAGCTGCTTAAAACAGACACAACAAACAAAGCCCAGTGTCTATAAACATACCTAAATTTGACCGGGTGTTCGATCTTTCAATAATAGCTCTTTTGCTTGGGTTATTGAGGACAGATCGCTTTGCTAGTGAGATGTCTGCTGTCACTCTTGTAATGGATATCCTGCATTTGATGAAACAATGGCATACCGTAAACAGGATGACTGCAAAATGTCCCTACTCCACAACACTGACAGTAAACATGGCCTGGGCCAAACAATAGCCTCGACTGAAAAGTAAACGCCTCCTCACCTGCCATCGAACCTGTGCTTCAGAAAGTCAAAAAGGGCTTTCTGCATCATATCTGTCACCTGAGCACAAAGCCCATGAGAAAGCCAAAATGGAATGAGGAGAGATAGACACAGGGAGGAAGAGGAATACAATAAAAAGGATGTCAATAGTACTCAAGTACCTTAAAAATAGTATTAAAAAGTTCAGAAAAGAAAAGTAGGTCAAATGTGAGCAAAATATATGTTTCACTTAAATTAATCTAAAAACACACTCACTTAAGATTAAAAAACATACTTAATATTTAATACACAGGTATTTTTTCCCTGTCACCCTGAATCCCGGCCAGTGTTTGCATCCTTCCCTAAACTTGTGGAAAAGCGTTCTGTACCATTTGCAGTCCTATTATGCATACAATATTTAAGGTCATAAAATAAAACATGGCTCCTACTGCCCAAATGTTCCATCCCCATGAAACTGGCTTTAGGGCAAATTGGCAGTCTATATTTACAGTGCCTGATAGCTAATTAATAATTAGTCAGTGGTATCGCTGTAGTAAGAATTGTCAGCAGGTGTTCTGTGGTAGCCCATCGTCTTTACAGCACTGGATATGTAATTATATATATATATATATTCTGGACAATACGTACGCAGTCTGTTTTTTCATGAAATCATTTGCCGATATCAAAGATGATTATAGTGTACTATAAATACACATGTTGGCCGTTTGCACCAACAACGCATAGTTTTATTTGCCCTTAAATAAATGATAAATAATACAGATAATAATGTAACCTCAGATTCCAGAACCCATTCTCGTAGAAAAAAGCATTTGCATGCACTTTATCTGCAGCACCTTGTTCACGATGAACACCAACGCTCAGCCACAAACATTCATTTAAACGCTTGTATGTCTACATCAACATACTTTAAACCCATATTTATCATGATGCTTTATATATACAGTACGCAATTATTTAACTTTTTTGAAATGTATTAAGCATAGTCCACTTCTTGTATAAAAGAACAATTTGTACATTTTTAAGGCACTTTTAATAAGCTGGATATCTACCACTTGTTTATTGATATATTGACTGGTAAATAAAAAAAAAGGCAGCTACGGCACCTTCTCTTTTCACTTTCAAATTGCGCTATGCTGTCCTTTTCATTCTATTGTTTTAAACGTACAGAATTAGTAAATATTTTACAATGTTTAAATTGCTAGTGACAGGATTAGTCCTATGATACAAATGGCTTACTTAGGCAAATGCAGTACTGTCACAGTGATATTGGGGACTGGTTTTCCCTGATTATAATTTCAAAACAGCTCCACTTTTGAGACTATGGCATGCTGTACCCAGAAGGTTGTTGCCTTGGCAACCCAACATCGAGAAGATGATGAGTATTCAAAAAGGGCCCAGGTTACCTCTCCCTCTGCGTTTAAAGAGCTCCTTCTGGGATCTCTTTAGCACGTTCAATTTCACACATAAATGTTTGGTTAGGATTCCTACCTCATATCCTTTTAATGAAGGACCAACTAAAACCACTGGCCTCATGGAGGGGACGACATCATATGGCGGAACATGTTCAGCCTGCAACATGATAAATAGTCTCCAAATCATTCAGTAAAACTAAAAAAAAAGACTATGCGTACTATATTAATTATATTCTGCAATTTAATACTAAAAGGTAAAATACTTTGTAGGATGTAGGAAAATGGCAAAGAAAAAGTGTGCATTCCTAATTTCCGAGTGAAATGTCTTCTGTAATAAAAACATTGCTTACCACTTTCTGTTTCTGTTTTCCTGTTGGGGAAAATGAACAATCATAAAAAGGGAATTTGTGAAAAGTTATTTTGGTAACATTGAAGCAAAAAAAACAACAACAAAAAAACAAAACCCAGAATAAAATCAAAACCAACGGAATTATCTTACAGTCATAGTTATGTCCAGTATATGCCTGCGCGGTCCTTACCTGCAGATGGAGGATTAGATTTGAAGGTCCCTGACACCATCTCTCCAAGGCTGGAAGAGGAATTCCCACTGGACTTTCTGCAGGGTGCAGAACAGTAGTTGTAATAAAAATTTTAAATCACACGAGAATCTAAGAGCATGAATTCTCCCATTCTGATTACTCAGACAATGTATAGCACTAACTATTGCGCCAGCTGCGAGATTTATAATAATGTGTTCATTATAATATGTTCTCATTTCCATAGTAATGTCCATAGTGAATGATATGCTGCATGCTCTAAATAAAAACATGTGTAATTGTTTTAAACTGGGAAAAGTTGGGAAAAAGTTTAAAGTTGGGAAACCTCTGGCTAATATTTTAGGATAGGGGTCTCATCACTTTTTTGAGATGAAGCAATGACTGTTTATAGGTGTTAAAACACATGGGATAATTGGAACTTCTGCAGATTTTTCACAACGGAAAACACTTGTCACAATGTAACTCTATATGGATGTGTCATATTTCAATAAATACAGAATGGGAAATTGCTGCCTTACTATGGAAGTACAATCCTCTAGGTAGTATCATTAATTGGTTCACAGTATACCAGTTAGATAATGAAAAGCCATAATAAAATTAAATAATAATAATACCATTATGAAATTGATAGATCAAATAATGCTGCCTCACAGCAAGAAGGTCATGGGTTCAATTCCCAACCGGGCTTTTTCTGTGTGTGGAGTTTATATGTGCTTGCGGGGTTTTCCCCGGGTATTCCAGTTTCCTCCCACCTCCAAACACATACCATTGGGCATACTTGAATTGGCTACTCAACTTGCCCATAGGAATGAATGTGTGTGTAAATTGTTGTTTGTCTCTAAGTGTTAGTCCGGTGATTAACTGACGATTGTACAGGGTGTACAACGCCTCACACCCTAAGTTAGATGGGATAAACTCCAGCGCCCCCACGACCCTGAACAGCATAAGCACTAGACAATGAATGAATGAAAGAATGAATTGTTTTCAGTCCTCAAAGCTACTTGACAGTCATAATCACGGCCGCACAAAAATAAAATACCACAAATATCACACATTGGTTAAATGAATGAATTTTGTTTGTGGAAGAGAGCGTTTAAAAAAGGCTTCATTTCACACAGTGTGGTATCCTTTATATTATTAAATGAAATCCACATTGTCTTTAGTTGAATAGGTGAAGTATGACTAATTCATGACTCAACACAGAACACAGTGTATCGCTGATGTTGACAGGAAAGCGTGTAAGCCAGGATCCAATTATGCATTTCATGCGTCATACCCATCAACATTTTGAAGTTCCTTATTGTTTAATTAATAGTGAAAAACTCCACTGAGTTTCTATCGGCACACACCAAAAGAGATACTTCAATCATATATTACAGTCTAAAATTTCTTAGTATTACTGCAACTGTACTGGAAGGTTTGCAGTGTCATACAAAGACAAATATTACAACAGTGACCATGCTGACATTTAGGGAACCTGAAAAACAAACACATTTAAAGAGGAACCGTACATGACTACCATGTTATTTTAGTGTTCTTTTGGCAGAAGCCATGATGGAAGCCAAACCAAATATAAAGAAATAAAACAAGAAAACTATGTACATTGTACAACAATGTACAACAAACTACATAGCTGAGAAATGATGATTAAAAGTGCTGAGAGCTAAATGCTCACCCAGTCATCAGACAATTTCAAATTTGAATAAAATCAAAACCAACTGCTAGCAAAACGAGTAGCTTAGCAGTTTCTTCAAAGCCAAAAGTTTCTAGTCAGCACTTATGACGAGTTATTTGTTAAAATCTTAGATTCTTAGAGCTACTGTTAAGAGTCTAAACCTTCAACCAATCAGCTAGTGTATGTGTGCCTTGTGTTCCGTATGCCATTACAACCATTTTAAATAAAAGTTCCTGTAACATAAATATATGAAGACAAAATTAAGCACATTCTTTTTATAGCCAAGGCACTCATTATGCACTCATGTTACCCATGGAAGCGTCCCCTTTTCTGCTCCTGCTGAAGACGGATATTCTCCAGTTTTAAAGGGCTGGGGATAAAACCAATGTCACACCCCTCCTTTACCAGTCGCCCAATCCACCAGTCATTGTTGTACTTCTGTGGAACACATTCAGGGAGTGAGTTAAAAAAAAAATCCTTAAGAATAAATATGTATATATACTGCATATATACAGTGGTACCTCAGTATAAGAATGCCCTGGAATATGTAAAATTCAGTTTACAAATTGCAGCTCGTCAAAAAATGTGCTTCTGTTTAAGGAAAAAATTTCAGTATGCGAATAT
>JAOUQX010000040.1:3994009-4008270 GCA_028566295.1 Liobagrus marginatus
TGCCTGGTGTGGGGCTTGAACCCCCGACCCTCTGATCACTGACCCAGAGCCTTATACCACTGAGCCACCACCACCCCTTTAACACCCACAGTGCTATTTATTATGCATTATTTTTGTTTATGGGCTGAAACAAGGCTCCTGAGTGCGAGCGTAAATTAGTAGCACTGACCAACAAAGGGTTTAAACATGAAGGATTCTGGGGGATTGGTAGGGCTACAATGTCTATTATTATTAAAGCTTTATACAGCAGTGAATTCATGGAGATTAATTTCACCCCATATCTGTAGGTACACATTTTTTATTGTTCTCTACCCCATGGGAGTGGCCGGAGAACTTCTGACCATCTATGCAGCTCTACCTTATGTTCAGAAGACAGGCCTCTATTCAATCACGTTGCCCAACAAGTATAACTTCTCCTTTGATTACTATACCTTCCTCATTCTCACCATGGTCTCCTACATCCCCTGTAAGTGTGTCTTTAAGAAGGATCAGGATTGCTTTTAAATAATTGTTGATATGCCTGATAGTTTTACACACATAAGATTGCTACCTGATGTTACTGAAACATTTCTTCCCTGTCCAGTGTTTCCTCAGCTCTACTTCCACATGCTGCGGCAGAGGAAGAAGGTCCTGGGTCTTGTGGAAGAGTACAGAAAAGTAGAATAAACATACGACCAAACAATGTGGACTGGCCTTATGGAGGAAAGGGGGGGTTGGGAGGAAAAACAACCTTTTTAAGCCAAACTCGGCTGATTTAAAAATAAGAAAATGTTGCTTGTCAATATACAGAGTCCAGCTTTTTTTCCATCCCGAGAGATAATGGTACAGCAAAGAAATTGTCTAACAAACAGATGAATGAGGGATGAATTTTTGCGGTTTGTGATTTCAAGGATATTAATAATAATTTTAATAGGAAGTGGTCATTTCTGCTAATACGCACACTTTTTTCCCCCCATGAAACTGGTTTTAATAAGTTCTAATAGAGTTGCTCTGATGTTAGCAGAAAAGAGATGGAATAGATATTTATTTTGGCTTTCACCTTTTGAAGTAATGACAGAATTGGAAACATTTAAGTAATCGATAGTATGTACTGTGCCCTGTGTATTTGGAAGTAGCGGTAGCAAGTTTTGTTTACGCACAGTTAGGTGCCTAAACGAATGAATAATGTCTGGATGGCTTTATGTGCTGTCTGTGTGTTTTTTTTGTTTTTTTTGTCCATAGTATTCCATTCCATTGCTGGTGAATTTGTGACCACTCATTTGCTGTTCTTCATAGATTTCATTCATAGTCTCGTCGTTCATAAGTTTTTCCCCCCCATTTCTTTTCAGTGTTAGTTGTGTTCTAAAGGTCATGTTCGATGACTTCAACAAGAACGGTGTTTTGCTTAGTATAGTTCTGTGGGTAATGTAAAGCTGAAGTAATTGTACAGGGTTGTGTTATGTGAGCTTTGTGTACCTGAAAAGGTGACCTCAAGCAAGCAGTTAACTAGCATTCGAGTCTTGTCCACGGGTGAGTTTAAGTGTTTCGATTGGAGGAAGGCAAGGTTGAGGCCGGACGAGCACGTGGCAGTGGGAAACTAGCACAATCGGATTAGCCCGCTTCTAGTCACACATTTAAAACGAGTAAAATCTAATGAGGCGCAGAACAGGCCAGGAGTCCAGAGTTGCTAAGCACTTTGTTGTCCTTCTCTCATTACTGACAGCAGTGAAGTGCAAACTCAAGCCTGGAAGAAAGGCTTTCTCATTAGTCTTAATGAACAATTAATGAGCAGACTGGCCTTTCCCTACCATTTGCGTCTAAACTTTACTTTCAAAGGATTTAGCCTAGAAGTGCTGTCTCTGGTAGCCAGGGGAAGATTTCCATTAAAAGAGGGCATTCCTACCAACTTGTCATTGGGTACATAACAAACCCCTGGTGATTTGTCACCACTTTAACAGTAGCCAGTTACCTCAGCTAGTGCCCTTAATCTAACTAACTAATCGGCTAATTTAACATTAATCCATTTCAATTGCTCAGATCCAGGACACATTATGATGACATGGTGTTCGCTTGCTTGCTGATATGAAGTATTATCTGTAAAGCTGCTGGAACAAATGCTCTTGAACCTTTCAGCACCCAGATGTTTCAGCATGAGAATCAATCGTGCAACTTTAGTTAAAACCGCATGAAAGTCAAAATGGCTCGATCTCTGAACTGGCATAGTGTTGTCATACTCCACCATCTGAGGATTATTCATTGGACGCATGGCCTTTACAGCTGTCCAGAAATGTTGGGCTTTTTGATACAAAGAATTTGCATGGGACCAGCAGACTTTGTATGATTTAGTAAAAGTTATATATTTACAATAAACTCATTAATCTGGGAAACTGAACCAGATCTGTCTCCTTTTTTCTGTATTATTTCTAAATCAAAACTGTGTATTTGCTTATGCATAGTATCGGAGTGTTCCATATTTAACGCAATGTATTGGACTACTCCTGGTTAGACGTATGCATTCTAAAATAATTGTTTCTAGATTAAAGGTTCATGGTTCCTTCACATGATGGCAGCAGAGCCTTTTACCTTGGCTTGGATGCAAACCTGACCCTCTTCCTTCCATAAATAGATTACACTCACTACCTGATTCACTGTACATAGCTTTGTATTTAAAAGGAGACTGGGTTAAACGTTTGTACGAGGTCAAGGGAATTAGTAAAATCCGTATACCATTTCAGATAATTTGTATTTTCCAACTCAGTTTGGAAAGGTAGAGTCTCTGCTATTAGATTGGACGCTACCAGACCTTTTACATCTTGTTATTTCAGTCTGCATTATTGAATTTAGGTTTGTTCCAGAAATGCCTCATTTTGGGGACAATGCAATTCATTCCTTGAGCAGTTAAATCACTGTGATTGGATTGAATACTTTAGGATTTTAACTCAAACGTACAAAATAATCTAAATGGGAAGATCATCTTCCAACAAAAAGAGGGAAAAGTAGCATTTTTGTTATAAAAGATAATTAAGATCTACTTAAAAGCTGTACATACTCATAACAAAATGCTCCACAAACACCACTATTATAATTGCACCACTTTATACAGCCTTTATCGAAAATACAACAAAATCCACCATATTTATTGCAATTGCTCATACATCATACACAATGCTACACACTGTAATAAATTGGCCTAATCAACACACATGCCATGAATTATGACTACACAGCCAGATAAAATGCCACAAACTAGACTATTGAAAAATGTACAAACAAATGGCACAGAACACATTAAAATTGAACAACTAATGCACCAAACAACTTATAAAGGTAAATGATTGGCACATCGACTATATTACAATTACACATCAAGCACTGTGGTTAAGGTGTCCTTAAGACTGCAGCTTAGGGAAGATTGTTGGTTCAATTCGCCGTATCACCATCTGTCACTGCTGGGCCCCTAAGCCAGGCCCTTAACCGTCAACTGCTCAGAAATGATCCACTCTCGGATAAGGGTGTCTGCCAAATGCCATAAATGTATCCACAAAAATGCCATAGATCAAATTACAATTACACAACTAATCATACAACATGCCATTATATTACTATACAAAAATGTCTCTGAATTCCTTTTGCTGAAAAATAGCCAGCACATCTTATCAAAAAGCACACACTCGCAGACTAAACAGTAGGGTTATGAGAGCTGTGGTGCATTATGCATACTTTTGAGCATATTCTTGAGCAGTTAGTACTGCTTTATGAGCAATAGCCATACGCTTTTCTCCAGCTGTATGGTTCAGCAGCAGCCCACTCCCCCAAATCACTTGTGTGGGTGTGTGTGTGAGAGAGAAAGAGAGAGAAAGACAGCCACGCTGGCCAATAGCAAAGGCAGACAGAAACACAGTCAATCACGCGCCCGTTCTGATTGGCTGAGAGGCATCTCTTGAAAATCATACTTGGTTGAATGGCAATACAAAGCACGCACAGAGGGTGATGCAAAATCAATAGACTTAGTGCGCGCGCGCGCCTCTTCATCTAGACGGAAAAACCTGCGCCGCTTGCTCACTGAACAACTCCATCAATGCCGGAGCCGTCGTGCGCCGTACTGAGGGTGAGCACCGTTGCTTTTCGCTGCGCTATGAGCATGGAAGGGGTGTGTGTGTGTGTGTGTGTGTGTAAAACGCATGCAGCTCGACTCATTCTGATCGCCAGTGGACAGCTGTGAGGTCAAGACAGCGCAAAACACCTTAGAATGAAGGACTGCGTACGTGTCGATATGTGCGTCAATCCAACACATCGTTCCGATTAAAGCAACGATCGAACAGCGAGTGGGTCGTGATGGTCTCGGACACGAAAGGAAATCATCCTCCTCATCATCCTCCTCATCCTCACCATCATGTAACCATCTAGTGGGCAGACGCCGCTCGCGCAGGTTAACGGCTCTCTCGGGATCTCTAGTCCAATGGATCAGTGCGGACTGTACGATGGAGTGTTTTTCTGTCCTCTCCGGTCCCAGCTGCTGTCTCTGATCGGACAGGCTGCTTTATTTGTTCCACGTGTTAAATGAAGGTATCTGATAACCGACGGAAGTACAGTCGTTTCTTTCTGGGTTGGCGTGAAAAAAACGCAAAATTGCAGCTTCCCAGTAAAAAATTTCCAGTTAATAAGGAAAACAGGAATGCCAGGACCACATGCAGAGCTAATTCCCAGTGCTGTGGGGTTTATTTCCCATGATGCTTTTGGTTGCGCAGGGACCTGTGCCTAATGAATATATTGTATGTTTAATTATTTCAGGTCGCTGAATTAGCTTTTTTTTTCCCCCCCAATTTTATATAAATATTAAAGTTGTGTTTTACACGTTTGTTTCCGGAACTTACTTACGGAACATTGCTTTAATACGCTTCTAGTCTTAATAACGGGATATAAAAATAGACTTTCCCGGGCAGCAGCACACGGTCGCAAACGCTTACGTCAAACATTGTTTTTGTTGAAGTCATCTGGGTTTAAACGAAGCTACGGTGTTTATGAGCGTTTGTTTTTGTTTGTTTGTTTGTTTTAAACCCGAGGTGAACATATTCTCATGCCGACACAACGCCGCGGCCTCTTTTATGAACAACCCTGAACACGAACAGATAATAGTGACCGGTTCTATCGAGTGGACAGTGAAAGCTTAAATGTCCTATGCCGAAATCATGTCCAGGTCGAACAGTGTGAGTCCACCGGGCGTTGGAGCGCCGGTACTGAGGGGAGGACACGAGCACAGATCAGCCTGGGCCGAAGCTGAGGCCCTCTCTAACGGATGTCCATACTCGGCCATGTCGAGCAGAAAGCTCACGCGCACCAGCAGCCGCTGGAGGAGGGAGGAGGAAGAAGAGGAGGAGGAGGAGGAGAAGAAGAAGATTGCCGAGCGCCAGGCGGGACGCACGAGCTCCGTGGTGGCTCGGGTCAGCTTCAGGTCCAAATCTGCGTGGCAAGACAGCGGCGGCAGGCACGAGCGCTCATCGCCGCGTCACGCCAATGAAGAAGTGAGACCCAAATCGGTGGAGCTGGGCTTGGACGAGCGGTCGAGGACCAAGTGCAGGGCGGAGGAGGACGCGCTCGCGCCCGACGTCGCGTTCTCGTTTGGCGCGTGCTGCCGCGGCGCCATGCACGTCTTTAAGTCCAAAAAGTTCCAGTCTGAGAAGCTGGAGAGGCTGTACCAACGCTACTTTTTCCGTTTGAACCAAAGCTCGCTGACTATGTTAATGGCCGTGTTGGTGCTGGTGTGCGCCGTCATGCTCAGCTTCCACTGCGCCGCGGGCCCGTACCAACTCTCTTACGTGCTTGTGTTTTCACTGTCCATCACACTCGTGCTCGCGCTGATAGTGGCGTGCAACCGCACCGGTTTCCACCAGGACCACATGTGGGTGGTGTGTTACGTAGTGATCGCGGCTGTTCTGCTGGTGCAGGCGGTCGGTGTGGTGCTGATGCAACCCCGCAGCGCGTCCGAGGGCGTGTGGTGGACCGTGTTCTTCATCCACGTCGTCTACACACTGCTCCCTGTGAGGATGCGAGCTGCAGTCATCACTGGACTCACCCTATCAGCGATTCACGTGCTGGGCTCCTGGAAACTCAACGAGTCCGACCCATTTTTGTGGAAACAGGTAAGTTTTTCCCATTATGATGTGTACTGGTGTGGAGAGCTCATGCGTTTGGAGCAGTGGCTCGCTATAAACATTTAGTCGTGCTTCATACCCAGATGCTGTGGAAAAATGGCGCAAGACTGCCATCATGATTTAACATCAGTTGGGCTTTTTTTTTTTTTTTTAGTAAGCTAAAATGACCTCTGTCCGAGATGGTTTTCTTTGTCTGGACATTTTATTTGTTCTCTAGCACTCCATTTGGCCTCCTGACCCTTTACACAGGGTCCTTAAAATGATTCTCATCATCCCCTTCTTTAAAGTACCCTTGAAGTAACCCTTGCTGAAAAGTGTTGAGTTGAACATACTGTAAACCGTAAAAACTCACTCACTGTTTGACTCACTGAGTCAAAATTGCTTGTTGGATATTGATATGCATGGTCACTTGACCCAAGGGTAATTAGCCTATCCATTAGTGGGACTAAATTGGGTTGTTTCCGGAGTGTTGCTAGGGTTACCCTGACAAATTTATCAGTATGTTCCATGTGACACAGCTGTGGGACATGATTATATGGCCTCACTACAGAAGCCATTTAACTGATTGATCTCTGTTGTTAACCAACTAATTCCTAATTGATCATATTAAAACTTAATGCACAGTTTTAGGAAGTGTTAAGCCACCGGGACGTGTTTTTCAAACATGTATGGTTTTAAATGGGGGAAGTAGAAGCTCAGTGGTTAAGGTGTTGGACTGCTGAGCTGAAGAGCGAGGTTCGATTCCCAGCACCACCAAGCTACTACTACTGGGCCCCTAGGCAAGGCCCTTAACCCTCATCTGCTCAGTTGGATAAAATGGAAGTTGCTCCGGATAGGGCGTCTGCCCAATGCTGTAAATGTATATTGACTAGGATATTGAGTGAGTCGGGAGAGGTTTTCTTAAATGCATAGCTTTTTTTAAAAAGAAAGTATTGTTCAAGTTCAAAGTTTATTTGTCACATGTACATCATACATAGTACAACATACAGTGAAATGCTTTGACGCCTGGCCGAAAGTTTGCTGTAAATAGGGGCGAAGGGAGAGGAAAAAAAAAGTGTACAGAAGGGTTGGTTGCATATAGATAATATTTACCATAAATACAGTGATTACAAATTACAAATGTACATCTATATGCAGATGGGTACTACTATTGTGTATATCTCTGGTATGAGGGCATCGTTTGATATGTGCTTATGTCGCTATGCGATCTAAGCCAAGCAACATCTTCACTAGAACTCTTTACTGTTCTTGTTTTTCTTTGCGGAACCGTTAATGATTGTCTGTAGAACCCTACAACGGACGGTTTTCTGTTGCATTTTTTAACTGTCGTCCCAAATGAGCCTTTGAAAATGACTTCTCGTGTGATTAGGTTGCATAGGATAAATTATTTAATAAACCGATTCTGATCTTGACAAACAGCCTCTTGGCGAGTTAAGTCTTACATGATGTCTGGGTCAAGTGGGACCGCTAAGGCGTTAGACTTGTACTCCTGGTAATTTATACCGAGGTTGCTGTAGTAATATTAGTATACTTACACAAGGTTTAGCCGCGATAAGAGGCCACTCCTTCCCTTCATTCCTGTGCCGTTCCGTCCAAAGTCGTGCGCATTCAGTACAGCCGTAAGAAAGGATCGTAAAGGAGGGCAGCAGTGTTGTTTTTATTTATTTATTTAATTAAAATTTATTTATTTATTTATTTAAGGGATTAGACATTTAAGGCCATCTGTACAAAGAGACCTCTTACCACAAAGAGGACAAACAGTGGGATTTGGATGAGCTAAAACATCCATATTACATAACCTATGTTTTCAAAAAAAATTGTTGACCCATACGTGTTTGTTGAGCATTCCAAATTTTAGTGTAATGCTTCCACTTTCTGGAAAATCTTTTTACTATTTTTTGAAGCGTGCCAGTGGAGATTTGCACTTTTAGCCACAAGATCATTAGTGAGGTCAGGAACTGATGTTTGTTTAAAGGCCTGGGGTGTTTGCCCTGTTCCAGTTCATCCCAAAGGTGTTCAGGGAGGTTGGGGTCAGGGCTTTGTGCAGGACACTTTAGCTATAGCTTGAGCTTTAGCAAGCGATTGTCTTTATGGAGCTCATTTTTGCACACTGTCTTACTGGAGCATTTTTAGGCTTTTTTCCCTTTCAGAGAAATAAAAATATAACGCTACTGCATGCAAAGACACATCCTGTGCAACTTTTTGTCTCCAGCTTTAAGGCAATATACGTCTAGTAATTATGATCTATAATGATGCGAGTTTTTTTTGTCTGCCAAATGCTGTAGGATCGATTATAGACTTTACAACTGAACTACAGTATTTGTAAAACCCGATAGTTGTGATTGATTGTCTGCTCCTTTATTATTATTATTATTATTGCAGGTTTTAACAGTTTAATTTTAGAGCCCAATGTAGCCACAATTTTCTGTTCTTGTCTGACATGTGCCTTCCGTTGTTGTAGCCCATCTGCCTCAAGGTTTGATGTGTTGTGCATTCCGAGATGCTTTTGTCCTTTCGGAGCGTTATTTGAGTTAACATGACTTTCCTGTCTAGGCTAGCCATTCTCCTCTAAGCACTCTCATCAGCAAGGTGTTTCAATCTGCAGACCCTCTGCTCACAATACTGTAGAGTCTGCTACGGTATGCGTGAAATTCCCAGATCACCACCTTCCGAGAGAACTGCTGGCTGTGTGTTTCGATGTGTGTCAAATCGAAGCTGTGGCTGAAAATCGCACGAGAATTTAGCAACAATTGTATTTAACGTTATTATTTCTACAGTATAATAGCTGTAATTGTAAAGGACTTTCAAAATTTCCTCTTAAACAAAACAAAAACATACGGAACTTCTAAGAGCTACTTTTTTACTAAGGATTTTGTATATTGGTAAAGAGGGGTGGACCCCGTTACTACAATTAATTGTTTTTAATAAATGCAGTGTTGGGCAGCGATAAGCGATAACCGAGCTTGTGCTAAACGTATAAACAGTACGTATCGTAATGCAACCCCCTCATTAAAAATGGATAATGAAAGTGGCACCGGGTTTATGATCTGATATTTTTTGACAAATTGTGTGCACAGATTATACAGTAGGTGTGTGATTAATTAGACGATGTGTAATTTGATGTAAGAGCAGACTTGAATCTGTACAGTCCTCATTTGACGCTGCGGTTATTTTAATTGATTTATCCGTAGTGCCCCAATCGTCCTTATCTGTTACTCTATTCAGCTAACCGTTTACTTCCTTATCATTTAGGGCTGATGTGTGTAT
This sequence comes from Liobagrus marginatus, assembly GCA_028566295.1. Classification (NCBI taxonomy): domain Eukaryota; kingdom Metazoa; phylum Chordata; class Actinopteri; order Siluriformes; family Amblycipitidae; genus Liobagrus; species Liobagrus marginatus. The sequence continues at coordinate 4,003,408 of JAOUQX010000040.1, forward strand.
GTGCTGTCAAAGTTTCATGACCGTGCTGAAATCTTAATTGTTCTTTCCAGAGCAATTACAGTGACCTTTTTTTTTTTTCTCAGACGTTTGAGTGCTAGAAAGTAAAGACCTAAGAGTTTAGTGAAATTGTTGCTGTTTTGGGAGTTTCCCTCCGTCTAACTGCGTGTGATAAAATATTTCCTATGCTTTATTTAAATGAGTCATTTCATCCCACTTTTGTAACTGCTGGTATTTTGGTCTTTTTCCTTTTAACACTGAATGCAGAGAAAGAAATGTCCTGTGGGAGCTGGAAGAGAACCTGAACGAACGTCTCTAGTTCCAGTAACTACAGCACATCCTGCGTGTAGATGATTTGTAGCCTAGAGCAGAGCTATGTATCTGAACGATACCTAAATTTCTCACATTTACATTTTCAGTTTTGGCGCACAGCATGCATAAATAGAAAGAGAGAAGTGGTTTGTTAGTATATTTTAAGGAGGAATGCTTATCAGCAGGCAATCAGTGAGCTCAGCAAGCCTACTTTAAATATTGTTTTTGCATTTGCTATTTTTGCCATTCCAAAAAGAGATTTATTTATTTTTTTCATTGAGAAAAAAAACCTGCCAAGGCAAAGGATCCCTGTACATTTTTCCGACATGGTCTGCTTAAACGGCATGTGTGGGAACGAGCCACCGTGTTTGTTGCTCTTTCCGCACAATGCTGTTGTCTTCAGCATATCAGATCTCTGTGTTTACTTGGCTTCCAGTAGGGCTCTCTAGTTGCGGGTTGGGTTTATGAGATCCTGCGATGACGCTTCTATAAGAGTGCTCTCATAATTAAAAGGAGATGACTAACGTTCAGTAGGCTGTGTACATTGATTTCTCACTGTCTGAAAGAGAAGACAGCTGGTGATACCTAGCCACCTTTGACACTCTATTTAACCTCACTGATGTAACAACAAAAGCAGTTTTAGTCGTGCGTGCGTGCGTGCGTGCGTGCGTGCGTGCCTGCGTGCGTGCATGCGTGCATCTATCTATCTATCTATCTATCTATCTATTTGCATTAACAGTACAGGGTTGTCACTGGACTTTTGGTTTTTGTTTCTGTAAAGCCTCTGTCTCCATTGTGGGCTTTGTTGTAGGTAGAAACAACAAACAGGGTACACCCTGGACAATCAGCCTAAAACCTAGAGAAATATAACCATTCACATTCACTCCTATGAACAATTTAGAGTAGCCAATTCATCATGCCTAATCAAGTGTGTTTGTAGTCGGGAGGAAACCGGAGTACCTGGAGGAAACCCACACAGGCATGGGAATCGAACCCATGACCTTGCTATGAGACAGGCGTGCTAAACACTCTGCCACCCCATGTATCAAATTAAATAATTTTATTAACGCATGTCTATTTTTTTATTAATGTCTTTTTTTATTTATTTTTTCCCAAATGAAGTACAGGAATCAGCTTTAAATTATTCTTTCTTTTTTTTTTTTTGAAAGATTTATTTTGGGGCTTTTTTATACCTTTATGGACAGGACAGTGGTGAAATGAGGTGGGTGAGAGAGAGTGGGGGAAGGGATCGGGAAATGACCACGGGCCGGAATCGAACCCGGATCGCGGCCGCAACACAACAGTGCTGTGTATATGTCGACGCGAGCGTGCTACCGCTGTGCCACTCCGCCGACTAAATTATTATTTCTTAAACCAATACTGGGACAACAATTAAAGGGAGTGATTGCATGGGATTTGCATATAGAAAAGCCAAATGAAAACCAGCACTAAGAAAACAGAGGAAACGGGTTGTAGTGGGCTAATGAGAAGCAGTCGTGGAGTGTGGATGATTGGATGAAAGTGATGTATAGTGACTAATCACGAGTCTGCATTAGCCAAGGAGCTGATCCTGGAACTTTTGTCGGGTGCCGTTCTAACGAAACATATAAAGATGACTGCCTGACGAAAACAATCAGATTTCTTAACTCACTTGTTACTTCCATGTCAGGTAAAGGATGAGGATGAGAGAAGATGGCAACCATTACCTCAGCCATCAATGCGCAGATGTACGTTGATATTTTGAACACTTTTCTCGTTCCTTTAATAGAAAATAGGTTTGCTAATGATTATACAATTTTTTTTACGGATGACCGTGCATCCTGCCACAGAGAAAAGCTTGTTAAAGCTTTTCTTCAGGAAAGGCATAATAACTCACTGACATGGACAGCAAACACTCCGGCTCTCAATCCAATTGAAAATTCCTGTTGGAAATGAAAAACTGAAAAAACAACAACAAAAAAATTGGTTAAGGGTTGGGTAGAACTCAAGGCATTTATTAATTATTTTAAAATACTGTGATGGGAAAAACATAAAGCTTTATTAAGGTTGCAATGACAAAATGTCCAAAACATCGTAAATGATTAGATACTAGCCTAAAGACACCAGCAAAAACATTTATTGCATGTCTGCAGCATTTTATCTGTTTGTAGCTCACATTGTAAATCTCACTCAAAAAGTCTGGAATACACGATACACAAAATTCGCATCACTTGCTGCAGTTATATTCATTCACTGGAAATTTAATTCTACTCTAATGATTCGACTTCCTTCAAATTAACTTGCAAAGAATGAAAGACTCCACCGTGCTTTAATGAAGCATTGGTGGGCGGGATTTTACTTTTTAATAACCTTCTACCAGTCTAAACCCAGACCTGAGGTAGTGTTTCCTCTACCATAGCAACCATTCAGTCCATCCATTCATTATCTAGCGTTTATCCTGTTCAGGGTCGTGAGGGCGCTGGAGTCTATCCCAGCTAACTTAGGGTGTGAGGTGGGGTACATCCTGTACAATCGGCAGTTAATCACAGGGCTAACACTTGGAGACAGACATCCATTCACACACACATTCACTCCTATGGATAATTTGAAGTAGCTAATTCACCTATGCCCAATCACATGTGTTTGGAGGCGGGAGGAAACCGGAGTACTTGGGGAAAACCCGCACAAGCACAGGGAGAACATGCAAACTTCACACACAAACACCCTGGGACTCGGGAATTGAACTCATGACCTTCTTGCTGTGAGGCAGGAGTGCTAACCACCCTGCCACCGTGCCGCCCTAATGAGGTTTATGAAATGGGGAAAAAAAAAATTTGATTTAAAGATTTTTTTTTAGAGTTGCAAATTTGTGTAACGACCCCAGAAAAGGCTTATGGGGAAGTATGGTTTACAGAGACCTGCGGTGGAGCCAACATGTACACCGTTCCACCCGTAAATACACTGCCCATGTATCTGTGGTTTAAAACATCCTGTAGCTTGTAGTGTGGGGGTTGGTTGAGGGTCTTTGGATACATGTTTTGTCCCATGCCTGTGTGTGTGTTTCATAATGCAATTTGGGGTGTAAATCAGGCAGTGTTGTGCTGTGCATATGCAAAGAACCTTATGCGTTTCTGTGTTAATTATAGAAAAAGAACAAATATCATAGGAATTTCATTTGTATAGTCAAAATGATTTATTGTACCTTGTTATTTTATTTTAATTTCTTCTACCGAGATGTGCACTTTCTTGCTAGAAATGTAAACAAATACTACGTTCTTTAACAATGTGTTCCAGTGTGCACGGAGTATTAGGTGCTACGATTTTACTTTATAGTCCTTGTGATTGGTCAGGTACTGAATTAATGGTTTTTAATTAGAAGTCACAAACAGAACACTTTTCACACTGTTTTTCATGTAGCAAAACGTTTTCAAGTCCTCTTTTAACCATAGGCATGAAAACGTTTCCCAGGATTTTCCCCCGGGGTTCTGAAACCCTGCTCTGAAGCAGTTAGTATGGCGTTTGCGGCGCTAATTGCTCGTTGTCGTGCCGAACGTGTACAGTGTGTAACAATGTGGCGTTAGAATGTTACAGGTGTACACTAAGCACCAGACACCCAGGTACCATTTCATGTGCTTTCTTCAGTCACTGAAACACTAAGCAGTAGATCAACCAAGGGGACGTGCTAGCTTAGTGGCTAATGTGTTGCGCTTCTGCTAATAGCGATAGAATTCAGTCCTTACAGCACCTGCTTTAGCTCACCAGTTCATTAGCAAAACTTTCATGAGCAGGTTGTGTTGGAGGGAAAGCACAAATATCTATCCTACTGTAGCACAGGTTTGGTATTTGTAGACACAGCCTGGGATATTTTTTTTGCATCTCTGTGTTTCAGTTCCTTGCTTATTTTCCTCTAAACTTTAGTGCCTGTGTTTGTGGACCTACGCAAAGGGTCATAGTGGAATTAATTAGTGGAAAGAGTACAGAGGAAACTATGGTACAGAAGTTGCCAAATAAGACATCTTTGCTTACTGAAGCACAAGTTTAAAACGGTGTTGACTTTACACATACTGGTTCCGTCCGTTACCGTGCTGAACAGCTCTAAATATCCACCATGTATCAGATATGATATGATCTATGTTCTAGATAGATAGATCTTCTATAATGTTAAAATGAGGTGCTCATCATAGTACATCGTGTATATATAAACACAGGGCCCTAATATAAACAGCTGTATATATACACCATATATATAAGCTATGATATGATGAGCTTATCATATCGTAATATACCAAGCTTATATACCATATAAGCTAAGATGGACACTTTGTCATTGGAATTCTGTTTCACAACATCATCTACTGATCCACTATTTAATGCTGCTACTGTTTACACTAGCCACTTTACTGTGCTAAATAATTTCTGCTAGTTTAACTAAATGCTACTATAATTATTTAGTACATTGCCATATGTTGTACAACCGTCAGCGCTATGTTGCATGTTGTACGTTGTATGTATCTGTCCCGTAGCGTATTGTATGTACTGTCTGTTCTGCACTGTCTGTACTTGTTGCACTCTGTG
>JAOUQX010000040.1:4042499-4053522 GCA_028566295.1 Liobagrus marginatus
AGGTAGTCGCCAAAGAATTTCACTATATGCTGTATTGCACAATGTATATGTGACCAATAAAATTGAACTTGAACTTATTTGCGTAGCACCACCGAATGCCATGCTAATCACATAGCATAACTGCTCAGGATTAAAATAGTACGCCATGTAGTCAATCAGGGAAGACTAGCCTGCCAAAGTAGCGGGTGGACAATGTGGAGACTATTTTTCTCACTGACAAAGCTCAGCTTTTCACCATCACTACTATGTCTTTCTAATCTCAAACCTCTAAACAATATTATCTTTTAAATAGGGTATCTGCAGTTTGCGGTTGGAGAGCTGGTGTAGAACAGGGAGATTACGAGTTCAGCATACACGCCGTTTAAGGGGGAATGGGGGGGGAATAAGTGGTTGTGAGATGAAAGCCATCAGACATGGTAGTGCCTGCTCTGTTGAGAGAACAGTCAAGAACTGCGGACCTTTAGAACATGGAAGTGCTTTGATACAAACCAAGCAAACAGTGACCTGTGAAGAACTTCGTGGGGTCGTGTTATGTAAGCAGGAAGTCTGATGCTGTGCGTAATTCCTCCCTGGGTTTTTTAGCTGGAGCTGAACTGTCAAAACGTCCCTCAACAGCAGGCAATCGACGACCTAAAAGTTCACTCCACATATTGGAACGTTCTCAGCCTCGTTTCCGGTCATTTGTTTCCAGATCATTTCTCTGTCAGCACGTTGATCAAACATTCATAATTCGTCTTTGTTTTGAGCCCAACTCATCTCAAGGATGCTGTGGAAGTTATGATTATTATTATAGCTTGTCAAGAAAGAACTGGATGTTCGTCTGGCATTTGTATATTAACGCAAACAAAGAATGAAACGATTTTTCGGGTGGTTTTTGTTTTTTTGTCCTTTTGAGTTATACTGTTGACCGCGGGAATTGATCTTATGGAAGAAGACAAAAAACTGTAAAGATTTGCTGATTTGCAGATTGCGTGGGTTTGGTTTTAACTACAGGGAGCTGATGACTCGCTCGCAGGCGTGCTATTAAACGAGGCTTGAAGGTGCCATGTTGAAGCCTAATTTATGTCGAACATCAAATTGAATTAATATGTTTATATAAGTTTATAAAGAATGATTATGCATGACTAGGAAACATCAAAAAAAAAAAAAAAAAACGAGTGGTTTGCGTAACTGACCAGTATACCAGAAATGAGACGTGAAATTGTTTGTGCCCCGATTACATTGTTTTATCGTATGTTTTCTGCTACTTTGCTGCCTAAAGCTAACTGCTGGCAAGCTAGCAGTCACCGCTAGTTCCGATTAGCATTTTGAATCCGTTTGCGGTACATTTCCTCCGTTTATTTTTCTCAAGAGATAGTGAACGAAAAAAAAAAACATTCCGAATGCATTCTAACAAGTACAACTTTGTTCATCATTAAATCGAGCAGAACTAGCTAGCTAGCATTACATCCGTAGTCTGTAGGTGGCGGTTTGCATTCTCTGCTAAGACCATCCTTCAATCCATGGAATAGAAGTTGGCCTTATTCGAAAATAGGGGTTTTCTGTGGAAACCCGATATTGATGTTGGTGCTGTTGTGAGCAATTTAAACCGAATACCTTATATTAGTCATATAAAAGTGGACCAGTGCTTTGTACAAGAAGAGTAAGAGAAGAGTTGCTATTGTTGCAAAATCCTTTTACAAATCTGTCTAGGGTCATTTTATTTTTGGAAATTATTTTAATAGCTGATTGCAGTGCCGAAAAATAAATGGAATAAATCAGTTTTTTTTTTATATCTCTCAACAAATTTAATTATAACACACATTTGTGCCTAGCGGATGTTCTAAATACTGGGATGCGACTTGCCGTGAGATGACGTTTGAAATAAAAATTCCCCCATGATACTGCTTGAGTGGGTTTAAAATGTAAATAGACAGTCTATTCATATGAATAAATATTACAATATTAGGAAATATGTGTAAACTGATCTGAACTGTGTAATGTACCAACGTATCATTTTTTCTTTTTGCGGCGCTGTTATTATATTCATATAATATAGTTATTCTATTTTTATTATATATATTTTACCAATATTATATTTATTTTATAAATATTTATCAAAATAGCGTAGCAAAACAGTACAATGACTATAGACCCATTTGTTGACGTACAGTGTGAGCTTTAGATATGAATTTGGTAGAAATTCGTCTGAGCTCGGCGTCTGCTTTGCTGTATCTTATGTCAAATAAATAAATAAGATAAGATAAGGTGAGGTGCATAACAGTTTAAGTAAAAAGGGATCAGCAGGCTCTGGGCAGCGGTCACAAGTTCTTAGTACAGCAGTACTGCTGTGTAAAGACGACTTCTCATCTGCAAGCCTTCAACCGTTTGTGAAAAACCTCTTTTGTTCCGAGACTCTGAGAAAGTAAACAGTGAAGGCACTTTGGCCCGGAACAGAAGCTTTAATCAGCGAGCATCACTGTCTCCTGTATCAAGCCGCGCCAGGCCGGAGATTTGTATTAAACCGTGACCTGTAACAATGTTTCTCCTCTTCTCGTCCCACCTGCTTGAAAGACGTGCAGTTGGATATTGAATAGTGTGCTGTTATTATAACTCATGTGAGGTCATCCTAAACGCTCTGTAGTTCTTTTGTCTTGTTCGTCTCGCATGCAGAAGCATCATACAATAGACGGCCGTATCCGTTACCTCACCGCTCTCACGATGAAGGGTTGTCGGACACCACTCTCCGTTTCAGATTTGAACAGCAAATTTTCCTTTGTCTTTTTCTTTCAGCTATGAATGTCTTTTATTATCGTTGATCCACTCTGCTATCCCAAACCAGTCCTCCGTCTCCGTGGCACAGTAAGAGAGTCTAATGTGTGTTCCTAACGTGCCATCGTGTTTATGCAAAGTCAGTCTTGAACGGTTATTCCATTATATTATGCATTGCAGTAGGCCGGGCTTATTTTAATAACACACACTTGCGTATGGAAGTTGTCGTATGCAAAGTTATTGTGAACAGCAGTGTTGATGCGTGTTATATGCACACAGGTTAATGTTCTGTTTTTTCTTTCTCTCTGCACAGCATCCTCTTTGCTGACATCGAGGGATTCACCAGTTTGGCGTCTCAGTGCACGGCTCAGGAGCTGGTCATGACCCTGAACGAGCTGTTTGCGAGATTTGACAAACTGGCTGCAGTGAGTAAAGCTATCTGTCTGCACAGGTCTTACCTGTGCACAGGGAACGTTAGCGTAGCTATGCTCTACTCTCCAATCCACCTGCTGCTGAGCCAGAGCCACATTTCCCTCATTATCTCCAGACAGGATTCTGAGTCATGTGGTGTTACAGATTCCCTCCTACACTCAGAAGATCCCGCTCAGCATGTTACACTCGTTTAAACGCAGACGAAAATACATGCATGCATGCATGTGCATATGAACTGGCGTTATTATTCCATACAACATTTACATTGCTTTGAAAATATGAAAATGCATGTACAAGAAAGTGTTTGCATGCACGTAGCCAAAGCATGAGGCACACAGCTTACCCGCTCAACAAAAACTTCATTGTGTGGCTGGTGGGTTAAGTTAAGGCGATGCTGGATTGACATTCAGGTGGTTGTCATATGACTGAGCGCTGATGTTTATCCGGTGCTCAGCCTGGGGCTTTTATCTCCTCTCCTCTCCTCCCATCTCTTTTCCTCTTCTTCTTTTCGCTCCGGCCCTGTATAGCCTTTTTAAAATGATTCTTTATTTTAGCAGTTCTGTTTAAACTCAGGTTCTTTTTTTCTTTTGCGCATAAGGACCAACTAAAATGGGAACTTCATAAAAACTCTTCATTCCATATTTGGATTCCACGATTTATTACTAAGGAGTACATGCGAACTGAACCTCTGACCTTCCTAATTCCCCTACGGTGCAAGTTATTCTCCAGATTAGTTTTTTTTTTTTTAATCACTTTTTTTTAATGGCGCTTGTTAGGTGCTGCGAGTCCTTAAAAGGAGAAAATATGTGTGTAATACAATATGAAATGTAAAAGTCCAATCAAAGCTTTGACCACGGATGTATGAACCTACACACCACACTTAACGCTGACTATACAAAAATGTACTGTATGTAGTGTAAAAGTAAATATTGTTCGTGCTCTAATGAGACAAATAGTCATGAATTAGTCACGTTCATTCTTTCTCTTAGGTTGTTGCTTAACGAACCTGTGTCTGTGTTTCTGATTGTGTGTGAAGGAAAATCACTGTCTGCGGATTAAGATCCTAGGAGATTGCTACTACTGCGTGTCTGGCTTGCCAGAGGCACGGGCTGACCATGCTCACTGCTGTGTGGAGATGGGTATGGACATGATTGAAGCCATCTCGTAAGTGTTTGGTTTCATGTTTGAAGTAGAAATCAGGCTCTGCGTTAAATTTCTCGCGTGTGTCGGAATGTATATGTATGACACGTCCGATACACGGCATAATATGCACTTGTATGTAGAGCGTGCTGTATTTTGGACGGCTTTATTTTTTAACAAGCTATACAGTTTACAAGGTTTTTATTCTTTAAACCAAAATTATTAGCTGCATGGATTTCTCATGAGAGAGAATGAGCGCAGGGCTTCTTTGCGTTACCCTTTTCTTGGTAATTTGCGAATGCAAAGAGGTCCCTGCAGGCTGCACTGAATTATTAAACTATGAGATTGATGCTGATTGTGTGAGCATGCAAGTGTGCATTTCAAAGCGTACATGTGCACAGGGTCAATAAATGTATTTTCACCTTGGAGCTGCACACCGTCAGGTTTAGTATGCGTTGCCAACAGCATGTCATATCACATAAATATTGCCTGTGTGTCTTGTGCTAGCTGTAGCGTGTTGGTGTAGTAGATTGTAAAAACGCTAGCTTGCTGCTTCGTTGAGTCTGAATGTCTTTGTTCTGGTCAGGGGCCAGCAAGCCTCAACTACAGTAACACTGTATTTTCATTATAATTTAGACCTCCAAAGCAACTGGATTATATATATTTTTTACTTAAATTTAGCCAGTGGTAGTGGGAGATGGATAAATACATGAATTCAAATAAAATGTTTTATCAGAGTTCAAAATGCTATATCCTCTTTTTTTTGTTGATGTTGATGTGATGCTAAATAATGCTTATGAAATTAGACACTTGGGGCTTTTTTAATTTGTAGCATTTCTGTTTGTAGTCTAATTGAGGCAATGTACAGGGGAATTAGGTAGCCCAGTGCTTAAAGTGTTGTCCTGCAGACCAGAAGACTATAGGTTCCATTACCAGCACCACCGACCTGCCACTGTTGGGCCCCTGAGCAAGGCCCTTAACCCTCAGCAGCTCAATTGGATTAAGAAATGAGCTGTAAATACTCTGCATTATTGTCTACCAAATGCCATATGTCAACCTTTTTTTTTTTTTCCAGAGAAATTCAGTCATCCATTGTCTAGCGCTTTATCTTATTCAGGGTTGTGGGGGGTAACTTAGTAACTTATCCTAGGGAGTGAGGTGGGGTACACCCTGGACAATCACCAGTTAATCGCAGGACTAACACTTGGAGACAGACAACCATTCACACACACATTCACTCCTATGGACAATATAGAGTAGTCAATTCACCTATGCCCAATCACATGTGTTTGGAGACGGGAGGAAACCGGCACAAACTCCACACAGAAACACCCTGGACAGGACTGGAACCCATGACTTTTTTTGCTGTGAGGCAGGAGTGCTAACCACTGTGCCACCGTGCCGCCCGAAAATTTATTTTTATTTCAAAATTCCCATGGGGGGAAAAAAAAAAAAGAAAAAGTCCCATAAGTCGACTTCCATTTTTTAGGCACAATAGAGCATTAGTGTACTGGCCAACAAGATTAAGCTTTGTACAAAAATGTAGTGGGATTATTGTATGAACAAATCTGCCATTCTCTGGAACATTAACCCATTGCATACACTCCATACAAATAAACCTGATTACAATTTTCTTACATTCCTTCAAACCCCAAATACGGCCAGTAAAAATCATTTCGCTTTGCTGCAGTATGACACAGATGTCAGTCCCTCCTATTGTTTAGAGTGTTTGAATGAATGAACTTTGAACTTTACAGTGCTAATCATCACCAAGTCTAAAAACTGTTTGATAAAGTATTATGTGTATTATTTTTTGATTGAGATTTGCATGCATATGACTTGCCCTGTAATTATTTATTTGGTGGTATAAGTGCTTGGCTGAGATCCTTAGCTGCTTGTAATCTTGTTTAACAGAGACAGGAGAATATTTCATTTATAAGTTCTTTCAGAACAATCTGTGTAACCGAGGTCACCAGTTGCTGTCCAAAGGTTAGGCTTTAAGCAAAGGTTAGCTTGTATTTTTTAAAAGATTAATTCAGAAAATAGCATTAAGAGGTCATGTTGTGCGAATGTGTATTACACAGCAAATAGTTAGTATGACTGTAATGAGTGTGACTACCACATTGTCTGGGAATGCGTCTCTGCCCATAAAGACCACAACAACTAAAGCTTTAACGAGTAAACACGCACAAGTAAAAAGGTTAGTGGTGTTAAATAGACAGCTGTGTCCAAGGTGTTCTCTATTGTGCGTTTGTAATTAATTGCATTTCATTAATCGTGTGCATGTGTGTTTATTTCGAAGATTGGTGAGGGAAGTCACGGGCGTCAACGTGAACATGCGAGTGGGGATCCATAGCGGCCGTGTCCACTGCGGGGTCTTGGGGTTGCGAAAGTGGCAGTTTGACGTCTGGTCCAATGATGTCACGTTGGCAAATCATATGGAGGCAGGAGGAAAAGCAGGGTGCGTGTGCGTGTGCGTGTGCGTGTGCGTGTGTGTGTGTGTGTGAGACCTCTCTGCACAAAATTATAAATTACAGAAGATTTTAAGCCAATCATATTTAACGAGCATTTATACACAGTATGAGAGTTTCTGTTATGACAGGGTTTTTTTTTCTTTAGTTTACTGTAGTGACCCGACTTTTTAAAAATCTTTTGCTTTCTCTCAGCCGTATCCACATAACCAAAGCTACTCTGAACTATCTGACCGGCGACTATGATGTGGAGTCTGGCTTTGGTGGAGAACGGAATGTCTACCTGAGGAAGCACAACATTGAAACGTTCCTCATAGTGGGATGCAGCCAGAAGAGGGTCAGTGTTTGTTTGTCTTTTCCTTCTTCATACAGCAGCACAACACACTTAAAAAAATAGAAATAAAAAAATCTGGCTGATTGCAGATTTGCTTCCCAGAATATGGTATGCTGTTGATGTGTAGCTACTGAGAGCTTCATTTTAAGCTTAAGCGCTTAATTTTCCTTATCACACTGAAAATGCACGTTTCTAATACACGGTCTATGCTAACCCTTATTTTTAAGCATCTGGCCCCGTTTGAAACAGCACGTGACATTCACTTATTTATTTATTCATTAAAGAATTTTTTTTTTTATATGTGATGGTTATTACTATTATAATTACTATTAGTAGTAGTTGTAGTAGTAGTCACCTTCTTTTAAAATTCTTATGTACCACTAGAACATCAGTAGCTACAGTACATCCACTAGATGGCATGTCCGAGCCAAAAGCAGCCCTGTTCATTATGTTGCCATAGATACCTGTAAAATGTTAAGCAATTGCAATTCAGCATACACATGTTAAACACATAGTCATTGTTCTTGTCGTCAGCTGTCTCTCGAATCGAAAACACTGACCATACATTCAAGCGTCGTTTTTAACGAAGAGGATCCAAACGATTGCTACACATGAGGATAACAATATTTGTGTTTTATTCCTCTTATACCACCTTGCCAGCATTGATGATTATATGTAAACGAAATTATTTGCATTTATCACTTACATTTTTTTCACACTTTCCTTCACCTGCCTATATTATATATATATTATATATATATAGATATTTTTGCTACACAAAAATGACAGCTGGTCATGTGACCAGTAGCCTTAGTCCTGAAAAGTTTCCCATAGGGGAACCCTGACTAGCTGTTAAACTGTACACCGGCTAAGCCTTTTTAAAATTGTTCAATAAACAACAGAAAATTGCTGTATAATCAATAACTAACGATTGCGTAGAGCAGTGGTCCCCAACCCCCGACCGGCACCGGTCCGTGGGTCAATTGGTACCGGGCCGCACAGAAAAAATACATAGCTTACATTATTTCCATTTTATTTATTATCTGATCCTGAATGATGTTTTATGATGGCAAGTATTCAGAAAGTTTCGTTGCGCATTGTAAAAGATACCAGTGTTTATGCCGGTCGTATCTTTTAATTTTGTTGTATTTATCCGCCATATTTAAAAGGCCGGTCCGTGAAAATATGGTCTAACATTAAACCGGTCCGTGGCGCAAAAAAGGTTGGGGACCGCTGGTATAGAGCATTGTTTATACAATTTCCGGTTCCAGTCTGTTATTACACCAAATAGATCGACTCCATTTGACCAAAGAATTCAACAGCTCTGATATTATTGTTTACAGATCCTAAAAAAAACAATCACACAATACAGACTGTTTCACTGACTAGTCGTGTCCGCCATAGTTAAACAGGACAATATTTACATAATGTGTAAAAATGATGTATAATTATAAAGTGCACTTAAGACTGTCGCATGTAAATGTCCTTTCTAACAGAAAGAAGAAAAGGCAATGATTGCCAAGATGAATCGACAGCGGACAAACAGCATCACGCACAACAGCTCCCACTGGGCCGACCGGCCATTTTATAACCACTTGGGGGTCAACCAGGTCTCAAAGGAAATGAAGAGAATGGTAGGAGGATGAAACGCAGTTTTCCGTCTTTTTCTCCGAGTTTCGTCATACACACTTTTCCCGTAATTACCGTCTCGTCACCACGTATGTAAAAGAGTTCAGCTTGCACAGACACATCTAACGACTCGAAGAACACCGAGGACTCTGATGAGGTGTTAAACAACATCATGTTAGCATTGGGTTTAATTACTTTGAGTCACACCAATTACCACTTCATTCTTTCGAATATTGTTTTTCCACACAAGCGCGTTACCCAAGCCCGAGTAGTTCAATGGACGTCCCTGTGCCGTGATGTTCCGAGCATCTTCTCCTCTTTCTACCCATGACTAAGTCACTAATCTCTCCTCTTTTCTTCGCCTGTGGGGCCCCAAAGGGAACGGCTCTCTGATTAAATAAAGCAAACTCGCCTCACACGAAGTCTTCAGGGATTTAATCAAGCAAAGTGGAACCTGCAAATAGGCTGAGTGCAAAGCCAAGAGGGAAATGCGTTATCGTGCTTTCTTTCCATTATTTAGTTGACTCCCACGTTGCTAATATAATTGGGAAGGCCAGCAATCTGGGTTAATTAATAATTGATCAAAAAAATCAAAATGAATGTAGGGGTACAACTCATCACCTCATTTCCATATAGTGGACCCAGAGAATAGCCATGTGGGGATATGACAGAGTTTAAAGTTAAAAGTGACGGCAGTCTCCTGATTAGACTTCATCTCTGCCACTAACACCTCTCACAGTGGTGTTAATTAAGAAGCATGCAAATGTAACATTACAACAGCACGTCCCGTTTTTGTCCCTGGACGGTCACGGTTGCCATGTGACTAGTGACTTTACACCTCCAAGTGCTCCCCAGACTGCTCTTATTACCCGAATGTGAAACGGACGGGGACACACACACCCTACACGTGGGTATGGGATTCATTTGTAGTGTTCAGAGTTCGTTATTAAGGATTTTCACGCCCTCTTAATCATTGCATTGCGCTAAACTGAATCTTTCCGTCGCATTTTTCACACGTAGACTTTTTTCAAACGGGTTTCATTTATTGATGTTATTTGTTTGTTTTATTCATGAGCTGAGTTTGTTTCACAAACACACACGCGCGCATGTTAACGCCAGATATTAAGGTATTCTCCTTTTGACTGCCATTGATTTGAGCCCGTCTGTCTCCAAGTGTTAGCGCTGTGATTAACTGGCGATTGTACAGGGTGTACCCCGCCTCATGCCCTGCGTTAGCTGGGATATTCAAATTCAGATCTTTATTTATCGCATACACGTACACGCAGGGACATGTTTTATTGTGCATATCCCAGCTTACGAATTTGAAGGCTGGGGTCAGAGTGCAGGGTCACAGCCAGAACTGGAGCAACTGGTAGCCTGCCTGGTGTGAGGCTTGAACCTCCAACTCTCTGATCACTAGCCCAGAGACTTACCTAGATACTAGATAACCCCAGGATAGACCCCAGCGCCCCCGCAACCTTGAACAGGATAAGCGCTAGATTATGAATGAATGACTGGTTTGAGTCCACCCTTTGTATTAAAAGTCTTATTATTAGTTTAGTATTATTGCTAAATAATTATTGCAAAATAATTATTAGCTTAGTATTATTGCGTCTAATGTCATCTTCAAGCAGCCCAAGTCGATCTAGGATACACAGTGGCTCATCAGTATAGCATGTGTTGTGTGATAGAGCAAAAGGAGGACTATCCCAACATGAGGAATATATATGAAGGTGGTCATAATGTTATGCCTGATTGGTGTTTCAGCACCAAATCATATTTTTATAGAAATGTACTTTCATTTACTATTGTGGAACCACCACAACGCTAGCTAGTCACTGTACTTACTTATGGCTATGTCGCTATAAAGTGGTCGCAACCTGTTTTCTTGTCTTGTTGAGTTAATAAGAAAGGAAAACCTTTGCCTGCCATGGTACTGCGAATTACAGTGCAAAGCTCTAATCTTAGACACGTCTTACAAAAAGATTTATTTTCATCTCCTCCGACAATTTATAACGGCTTTACCATGTCGATGGCTATATGAACGAATACAGTGAGGCCTCGATTTACGAGTTTAATCCGTTCCGTGACGTGGCTCTTAATTCAAATCGCTCGTATGCCAAATCCATTTTCCCCATTACAATGAACTGAAATGCCATTAATCCGTTCCGGACACCCAAAATACACCTCAATAAATGTTAAATGTTTTTAAATAAGAAAAATGTATTTAAAAATAACGAATATTGTATAAAAACACAATACTGAA
>JAOUQX010000040.1:4060861-4084940 GCA_028566295.1 Liobagrus marginatus
GGTCAGAGCGCAGGGTCAGCCAGAACAAACGGCGCCCCTGGAGCAAGTGAGGTTAAGGATCTTGCTCAAGGACCCAAAGATGGTAGCTTGCCTAGTGCGAGGCTCAAACCCCCGACCCTCTGATCACTGACCCAGAGCTTTATACCGCTGAGCCACCATCACCCCATCACACGATGATATATATAATATATAATCAATCCGAATACGGCACATGTTCGAATTTTCCACAGTGCGACTGGATTTTCAATTTCGCACCATGTTTGTCTACATTAAAGAGCAGTCGTTTAGGAACCACAACGACTAAAAAGACCACAGCCCCAGCAAGAAAAACGAGCTAGAGGGGAAATTATTTAACGAGAATTTATAGCAGCGCCCCTCAAAGCCACAATCACAACTGAAGAACCTTGTGCTTCAATTCAGTCACGACCGATCTGGGCCATACGGATCTCTACGTCATCACAAGGAACAGTTGCAGAATACTTCACCATCTATTACCTTTTGTTCCCTTTTTAACATGAAAGTCCATTTTCCTTCCTTTCTCTACAGAAGAGCAGAAGGTGGCAGAGGGAGAATATAACCTTTTCCCATCTGCAGCCTGCAATTACGTGCTATTTTAGCCATAAACATGTCCGTTCTGCCCTAGATAAGAGTGTGTAGTGCCAGACTAGGCGTTAGCTTTACTGCTGTTGTTTCCTTTACGCTGCTGTGTGCATGTGTTTAAGACGAGCCTCTGATTTTACGATCGCCTCCGCCTCCCTGCTCTTCTCCATGGATTCCTTTTTTGTAAATCAAATAAATGTTGTTAAAATTACTAGGCTCTTCCCTCAACCCAGTAAACAGGGTTTCTATATAGTATGTTTACGATATTCCTCGCCCATTCCCTGTTTCCGAGGGTTATGCTGGTTTTTATGGCTCATCTACGTTATGAATACAGGTAAACACAGTGTGTGTGTCTCTTCTCTTTTCTTCTCCCCCAATCTCTTGACATCTCTCTCTCTCTCTCTCTCTCTCTCTCTCTCTCTCGCTCTCTCTCTCTCTCTCTCTCTCTCTCTCTCTCTCTCTTTAGTATTCCAAGCAGGTGGATTCCCGATTCGGAGCATACGTAGCCTGTGCCACTCTTGTCTTCTTGTTCATCTGCTTCATCCAGCTTGTAGTCGTTCCACCGTAAGCATCCGTTATACTGCATATCATGCTTTATGTGATGCAGGCAGTAATAACTAATTATCTGGGCTGTTGTGGGGAAACATCTGAGCATCTGCAGCAATAAACTTCACCATCGCCATAAACTCGGTGCTGGGGATGTTGTTTTCGAGGCGGAACAGAATTGCCGAGACAAATGAGGTTTTTTTTTCCTCTATTGTCTTAAAAGTGACATTAAATGCCAGGGATGGCGTGTATAACATGATTTGAACATTGCCGTTTTATCATTAAAACATGGCGTACATCTAAAGCATAGTACAAAACAATTCAGGATAACTTGTTCATTTTCAACGTGAGATTTTGTCGAACATTTGGATGAAATTGTGATGTTTGTGAATTTTCTTTTAGATTTTTACATTTTTAAAAAAAATCTATTTTCCTGTTCCTGAAACGTAATGACAGCGCAGAAACGTTGACTTGGAGTTTGTATTGTAAAGAACATTCATTTAAATTCCTTCTGTTTTTTTTCCTCCAGCTCCAGCCTGATGATCGGATTCTACGTGTCCTGTTTCATCATCCTCATGGTCATTCTGTTTGTTTCGGTTATTTACTGCTGTTTCGGGGTAAGTGGCGTCTTTTAGAGCTCACGTCCCTCATTAGTTTACAAAATTACTTTGAGATAAAGTCAGTACAAAGGAATTTCTCATAACACCACAGCATGATGCAGTATGAATAACTTCACCGCCTTTTGCTAAGTTTAGCATGTCATTCCAGAGACGCTGACATGCCAATCGAACCCCGACGCGCCAATCGAACCCCGACGCGCCAATCGAACCCCGACGCGCCAATCGAACCCCAACGCGCTAATCAAACCCCAACGCAGTAATCAAATGTTTCCAAAAATGACCCATGTGGATGCCAATGTTTCTTGCTGGTGTTGCTCCTAAGCTGGCAGATGCTTTAACGAAGACTTTGTGTAAGATAAATACATAAATGGCTCTGACACATATTTAAGTATGCTGTCCCAGGGTGACTGTTCGGGTAGGGGGGGGCTTGGGGGGTGTTACCTGCAGAATTAAATTGACCTCTGGGTAAGCTTGTAAGGCGGAAATGGCGTTCGGAAAATTGTTGGCTTACACCCAGAGCATTTTATAACCCACCGAATTGCTTTTGGGATTTAATTTTCTAAGAATTCTCTAAAGGAGCTTGTTGAATAATAAAATATGAACATTATTGAGAATAAAATACATTAATATGTATGAAAATGAAATATCTTTAATCATGCTCGCAGCGATGGTATTGAATTTTTCTTTTTAATGACAGCATAGCCAATAGTTTCATCAAAGTAGGATAATCAATTCAATTCAATAATCTTTATTAGCATGACCATATACGTGTACAGTATTGCTAAAGCATTACAGTGAAGAGATAAACAATATAAAATAAAATAAATAAAATAAAATAAAAATTAAAATAAAAAAATAAAATAAATAAAAATATTACAATAAACAACCAAACATTATATACATATAATATACAAATAACAAAACAACGAAATCTCACTGTCAGCTCGTAATCTCACGAGCTGAACTGAAATGTTAATAGATCTATAGCACATTCCCGACTTGTCGTCCCTTTGCCAGCTATTCCCAGTGCCTCTGCAGCACCTGTCCAAAAGGATTGTCCAGTCCAGACTCAACAGCACTCTGGTGGGCGTCATTACCATCGTATTGGTCTTTGTCTCTGCCTTCATAAACATTGTGAGTACACCAGCAGTAAATCGTGAGCAGGTCTCTAACGGGAAGTTGGTTCGGATAGATGTTTGTTTTTTGTGCATCTTCAGTTTACATGCAGCACCGATGATCTGAAGTCGTGTTTGAGTCAGGAGTTTAATATCAGCCGGAGCAGTGTCAACGCCTGCCATGTGCGCAGCTCCGCCTTTAACTACTCGCTGTCGTCCCAGAAGCACCTCTGTTACAGCTCCTTACCGGCCTGCAGCTTCCCGGAGGTAAACATGCTTCTCTAAACACTTTTCCACCTTAAGTTCCACCTGGTTCAATGCTAACCACGGATTTAAGTGGCAAACGTTTATGGAAGCTTGAAGGGATCTAGTGAGCGAACCGAAGTGTAAATACAGTACAGACTAGATCAGGGGTGTCAAACTCCGTTCCTGGTGGGCCCTTCACACACTCGTTCCAACCCTGTTCACATGCAGTTTTTAAATAAGCCTGAAGGTCTTCATTAGCTGAATCTGGTGGGTTTCATTTGGTTAATAAAAGCTAATAAAATAATTTTGTTTAATAAAGCCAAACTGTGCAGGACCCTCCAGGAGCCGAGTTTGACACCCCTGGACTAGAGCGTTCCTAGAAGTTGTGACTAAACTAACCTGCCGTGTTTTATTGTTTTTTTTGCCTCGTCAGTATTTCTCGTCATGTGTCCTGCTCAGCTTGCTGGCATGTTCCGTATTCCTGCAAGTGAGCAGCATCGGAAAGCTGTTCCTCATGCTCTTCATCGAGATGCTGTATGTTCTCATCATGGAGGTGCCGGAGGTCAACCTGTTTGACAACGTGGACCTTCTGGTGATGGCCAACGCCATGTGAGCGACTCGCATACAGTATATTATTTGGAAATTTAATTTCGCCTCCTGCAATTAGTTAATTGGGAGCCACCACAATAAGTCCTTCCATAATCCTGATTGATCAAGCTTTATTCTGCATCTACTCCTCTCGCCGGAGCGTTTTATCAGCTTTCACCCACGATCTTATTTTTACTGCCAGATGTTAACAGCACAGTTGGATTCTTTGAATTCTTCTACGTAAGTAGATGTTCATGTGTGAGCATCGACATTAGTCAGGAAAACTAAAGTCCTTTATCTAATCTGCTGTTTGGATGGCGGGATGTAAAATGTACCAGATGTTTATGTTGAAGCTTTATTGCATCACTGAATCTATGTGGCTTCGGTATTAAATCACTCTGAAACAGCAGCTGCTGATCGAATGATTGTGGCTTTAGGTTTGAATCATAACGGTTTGTAAGTAGTGGAGGAGACCAGTAAGATCCTCTTACAATGTAAATACACCATGCTGAATGGTGACGAGCGAGAGAGAGAGAGCGAGCCGGATGAATATGCGTGCCATAGCTGTGTGTGTTCCTAATAGATTAGCACGTGGACATGCATTTAATGGATAAAGAGCTAATGCAAATCTGTGTCACATCCGACTAAAGCCTGCACGTGGAAGCTGCGGATTTCTGGCAGTTAAAGAGCCCTATATGCAGCCGACGCACAGGTGTTCGTGCAAAGTGGAAAATTACAGGATGAAATGCTGCTGTTAATCAGTACTACAGAAAAACCCATCATAATCACAACATTCCTTTTGACCATAATTATGCAGCGGTAAAAGCCAGCTTACGTGAGCATGAGCAATAAACGGTTATTTTCCAGCATGATGATGACGATGATGATGATGATGATGATGATGATGAAGGCTTTGTTTGTTGATTTATATGGACATGTAGATTGTTGTAGATGCTTCGGAGGCGTTTAGATCCGTTCGCTAATGAAAAAATAAAAGGCGCCTTGTTGATAGCGCCGGACACTTGGCTTGGAATTGCCTTTGTGACATCAGTTTAGAAGATACCGTGGTAATGTTCTGCATTGCCCATCTCATTCATTTCCTTTTTGTTTTGTATCCACAGTGAGAACGTCACTGGCACAAGGTAAGATTTTATCTGCTAAATGGATTCCGAGGGGAATTAATTCCCTTTGAACCCCAGCATTTTACTGTTGATTACTTCACAATGATTGCGATCACTACACCAGACTACGGTGTCGTTTTACGGTTCGTACGTGTAACTGAGATGGTATCGCCGTATTTCACCAGCAGGCGTATTTTAGTGATGCAAACCTCATGCAGCTCTCCTCTGTCCTTTCCCCCAAAGCACTAAACGTTTCCTTCTCTTGTTGGTGTTGGTACAGCTGTGGGACAGATAGGGTTCCTCTGAAGATCATGACCCCAGTGGTCATCACCGTTTTTGTACTTGCTCTCTACTTACATGCCCAGCAAGTGGAATCCACGGCCAGGTTGGACTTCCTGTGGAAGTTACAGGTGTGTTTCCAAATGAAGACCGTGTGTATTTCTACGTTGGGGTTTCCATCTTTGTCAAGGTTTGTTTCTGTGTGTCTCCTCAGGCCACAGAGGAGAAAGAGGAAATGGAGGAGCTTCAGGCGTACAATCGTCGGCTCCTACACAACATCCTTCCTAAAGACGTTGCGGCTCATTTCCTGGCTCGCGAGCGGCGAAACGACGAGCTGTACTACCAGTCGTGCGAGTGCGTGGCCGTCATGTTCGCCTCCATCAGCAACTTCTCCGAGTTCTATGTCGAGCTGGAGGCGAACAACGAGGGTGTTGAGTGTCTGAGGCTTCTCAACGAGATCATCGCTGACTTCGATGAGGTAAAGCGCCTACGCTAGAGATGGCTAGAGCGTCGTGTCATTTGCTCTGACCTGCTCGACTTTCTTTTCCTGTTAACATTTTGTGCTATCTTGTTCAGATCATCAGTGAGGACCAGTTTCGTCAGCTGGAGAAAATTAAGACTATTGGAAGCACGTATATGGCGGCGTCTGGCCTGAACGACTCCACCTATGATAAGGTCGGTCGCTCACACATTCGTGCCCTGGCTGACTATGCCATGCGGCTCATGGACCAGATGAAGTACATCAACGAGCACTCCTTCAATAACTTTAAAATGAAAATTGGTAAGGACTGGTTGGCTTGGCATTAAAAAGTTGAAATATACACTAGATGTATGCACAGATCATAATTACAGCATGTTGAGTTCAATTTTATGAGATGTTATTGGTTATGGAATGATCCTGAGCTCCAGTTAATGTCTATGTCCATGTGGGTTGTGGGCACTTCCTAAAACACCGGATTGGCTACTTTAAATTGGCCCTTGGTATGATCTGTTACCCCGCCTCACGCCCCAAGTTAGCTGGGACAGGCTCCAGCTCCCCCTGAAAAGGATAAGCGCTAGATAATGAATAAACGAATAATTCTATAATGTGTTTTCATGTGTGCTGCTGTAGGTCTTAACATGGGTCCAGTAGTAGCTGGAGTAATAGGGGCTCGTAAACCGCAATATGACATCTGGGGCAACACGGTAAATGTAGCCAGTCGCATGGACAGCACGGGAGTTCCTGAAAGAATACAGGTCACATGCTTACATTTCTGTTCAAATATCCCAACAGGAATGTTTCTCATCTTCTCCAACTTGATTTTAATGTGTTTTTTATTTTTTATTATTATTATGTTTAAACAGGTTACCAGTGACCTCTACCAGGTCCTTCATTCCTATAACTACTCACTGGAATGCAGAGGAGTTGTTAAAGTCAAAGGCAAGGGAGAGATGATGACTTATTTCCTGAACGGTGGACCGAGCAGTAGTTAACAGAAACCTGTTACCTGTGCAGTCATATATATAACATTAAAGACATGAAGTGGCCTGATGTCTTCATAGAAATCAAGATGCTGCGCATCGGGGTCTCCTTTCTCTGTTTATAGAGACAGAGGAGTTGGTTAAAGATGGAGCATTTGGGACCTTCCCACATATTAAAGCCTAAATGGAGGAAATCCTCAAGTGTGAATGTCAGTATGTGGAGAAAGGCGTTGTGTTCACATCGACCGAAACATCATCATCATCATCGTCATCTTTAGAAGAGACCAAAGAAAAGCAAAGGAATCTCAGTAATGCAAGGCGGTCTACCTGTTCAGACTTTTGACTACTGGCCACAACTGTGTGACAACACTGAATCTGAATAAGTAGGCAGATGTTCGAATGTGTGTATGATGCATCTGTCCTCTTTGGGAAGCATTGTGTGTTCTCCATACAGTCTCCTTATCCTCCAGCACACTCTGTGGTGGAGACCAGGAAGGAGAACTGTTCCGTGTCTGGCTGTGGTTGTGCGCGCACACGGACACAAAAGTGTTTCACTAAAGAACAGGCTCGGCCACTCCGAAATGACGGTCAAACCTGCGTTTATTTTGTATCTTTGAGATTTTGTATTTTGTCTCAAAATCCAAACCTTATCAAAGCTATTTTAGAATCTATATTTTGTACATTAATATATTAGAGCGATGTCTATAAAACAAGAGGTATGTGTTCAGATGTGTATATATATATATATCGAAAGAGAAGTGCAACAATCATGTCTATTTTAATGGGAAAGTTCCTTTTCTTTTAGCTTTGCTCTCCTTTCGCATCAAAGCTACATCAGGTTCACACGAAGTTCTACAAAAAAAAAACGGTAAAAGACAGAAACAGTGTTGTTTATCCTACAGTGTGTTTTGCGGTAGAAAAAAAATAGCAGTTTTCCACAACCAACATCGTCGAAGCTATTACAGCATTGTTAAACGAGTACATATCAGATCTTGTGCCCCACAGCAAGAGTTTATGTAATGAGTTGGACGTACCAGATGTCCTCTTCCCCCTTTTTTAGTGTCATGCATCGTTTTTTTTCCTCCCAGCTCGATCAGATGGTACGACCCAATGAATGTTCAGTTTCGCCAGCGAGGCCTTTGTACTTCCAGACCCCCAGAGCAACCACTAATTGTCAGTGCCATGCTTGTCAGGAGTTCTCAGCGGGAACAGTTCTGCTGTGTGTTTTTGCCAACTACATGCGACGCGCCAAATCGTTTAATTTCATATCTTTAATGACGAACGGTTGTAGAGATGCTAGTCGATATTAGCCTGTAAGCATCGTCTGTTACAGCATGTGCCCTTTCAGGTTTTTACCAGAAGGAACTGAATACCGTACGGGAACAGAGTTGATCTTTTCAACCGTCGCTTTACTACTGTGTGGGGCATAAAAAAAAATAAAAAATTAAAAGATTTCTCTTTGCAGGGGAAAAATGCAGTGCCATATATTTACTGTCACTTTGTGAAATCCCCCCCCCATCCCCCAAAAAGTTGATGCTACACTGATGTCATTGTGTGTTTTTTTTTTTGTTTTTTTTTTAGCATTTTCTGTTTTATATTAAATCTGCAGTAGGTCTTTAGATCCTGTTCAGCACAGTTAACCCTCCTGTTATGTTCAGTTTGCAGGTCAGACTGGCATGAATAATATACAGTATATTTACCTAAAAAGGTTTATTTTTTGTTTTTTTAAATGTGTAATAATGTGAACTTGGGTTTATGTTTTAATAGTTGGATTTATCTAAATTAATTCCAGCATTTGCTTAGAGGATATATGTAGACAACTATGAACAAATGTCAGCTACCCTGCGAGTGTTTGGCACCATGCTATTATCTATCAGCCGCCGTGTGTGTGCGTGTGTGTGCGTTTGTGGAAGAGAACGACCGATTCAGAATCACAATCGTTTATCCACGTCTTCTCTTCCTGCTGTCTTACCGTCACATGTGTGAATAATCGGTTCATGCATGGTCCTGTAGTTGCTGTAATATTTGCATTTCTCATAAGTGTATACGACACGCAAAAGTAGCCCGCCTCCTATAGAGCTGCAAGCAGTATCGGCCAACGTGCTCTGACGTGGCCGAAGGTGCATCGATGTAAACGGGGATCGCTTTCAGCATCTGTTATAACTTGTGTGTAAGTGAATCAAAACAATGCACATGCTTGTACATCCCGTCATGCTATCATACAGCCGGAGGCGGGCTACTTTTCCGGGGTCCACCCTGTGTAAGGTTGTTGAGGTTGAATAGTGTGATGTATGAGGTGGTCGGCTATGTTTTTGGAGGCCAGTTATAAGTATGAAAGGGAGAATGTGTTTTATTATTGTTGTTGGTTTGTAATATAGAAAGGTTTTCTATGTCGAATGCTTCCATGTCCCCACGCTTCCATCCTTTCCCCCTAATCTGGACCAGTAACATAAGAGGAGGGTTAAACGGGCATGACAACAGTTGTACTCTAATCAGACCCTTTGTTTGAGATGTCATCGTTTTGAGGCTGTTTGTCTGTAATTTGACGACGTGCTCATTTTAATAATGGATATTGCTGAACTGCAGAACTGAAAATTACATTTTTTTTCTTATCTGTGATGTCAAAGCAAACACAATACTGTACCTTTTTTTTTTTACATTCCAATAAATCACTTCATTGTTTGTATATTCTGGAAATAAATTGGACTGTCGGTGCTTATGTTCGTTTTTCTGAGTGTGTGTAAAGCCTTTGTTTGACCACGTTGGTGGATTCTAGAACACCGATGTGGATGTTGCATACAATAACCAAAGGGAGGCAGCAGCAGCATTCCATAGCTTTCATTCAGTCAGTTCTTTTAGTTCATTTTAGTTAAGTACACACTGCAGCAATAGGGTTACTGCTCTCTTTATTAGGGACACATGCACACCTGCACATTTTTTGCAGTTAGCATAATTAGCTAATTATGTTAGCGGTTCAATGTAAATGCAGATCAACACCCAGAATTTCACTTAATGATGTTCACCCCAAACATCAGAATGAAGCGGAAATGGTTTGTGTATTTCCTGGAATTTTCGCATACAACAGTCTTTAGAACAGGGGTCTCCAACCTTTTTGAAACTGAGAGCCACTTCTTGGGTAGCGATTAATGTGAAGAGCTACTAGTTTGGTATTCACTTCTGAAATAACACATTTGCTCAATTTACTTTTAATTATGTTATTATTTATAATTAATGTTCTTCATATATGTGAAGACACTGATCATGTTAATGATTTCTCACTATAATTCAAGCCTCACACCGGGTTCACCAAATTCATAAGCTGGGATATGTGCATGTATGTGTATGTGGTAAAGAATAACTGAATTTAAATTTGAATAATTATCAGAAATGATTGAACAAGGTAGGAAACAGATAAATAGTAATATGCAACACTTTGTCTATAAATCTCTAAGTAATTATATTTTTATTTTTACATTAATGCCTGATTTAAAAAAGAATAGCAACGCAAAATATAGATGCGGCTCACTGGTAAGTGGTGTTATGGTGGGCTATTTTTAAAACAGGCCCGTGGGATACTCATGTGGTCCTTGCGGGACTTGGTGCTCGCGGGCACCGTGTTGGTCACCCCTGCATTAGAGTACACAGAATGGTGAGGAAAAATAAACATCCTGTGAGTGGAGCTTCTGCAGATTCTGAGAAATCGGAGGACAATGACAGCTGGTTTAAGCTGACAGGAAGTCTGTAGTACTTTAAATAACCACTTTTTCGAACTGGTAACAAACAAACAACTCAACGTGCACAAAACATTGAACTTTAAATGGATGAGATACAAGAGCAGAAAAATCACTCCTGTCAGCCAAGAACAGGAATTCAAGGCTTTCATGGGAACTGATCCAAACTGGATTCAGGTTTTGGGGTGGTTTTAAAAAAACATAATTATTTAAGCTTTTCTGCTTACCATGGTTATAAAGAGTGATGATAAAATTTACAATAACGTTCCTGGCAGCTTGATCTATTAAAGCCAGTTCCCTCTAAATGATTGACAGTTATCTGGGTGGGCACAGCTTGTTCATGCGGTAGTTTAGTGTTTTTGTGTCTTAAACTCTACCCTCTAACTGTTGTATGAAAATCCCAGATCAGCAGTTTATTAAATACTGAATTAGCCAATAATTTCATGATCACATTTATTTCAGAAATCACCATAAAACTATATGCTGGATATAATAAGACCAAGATATAAAACACTTGTACCATTTGTAACACCAACTTAAAAGCTGTGATTAATTCGACTGATGGCGCTTCATTATGTCCAGCAGACACATCGTCCCTTTACATATTTGCAACGTGTTATTAATATAATATTGAATTTATTAATAACAAAGCCTCAAATACACTTTTACATTCCAATAGAAATGGGATGAAACAAAAATAGTTTTAAAATGATTACTCAGTAGCAGTAAGATTTAAATTCATGCCATTGTAAAAATAATAAACTATTTTAAAAAATAAAGATTATATGCATTAAGAACATCTTTGAGTTGAAGAAGGATGCTGGGAATTTTAATATACTAAGGCATGCTCCTAAATAGAAAACATTTAATAGTAAAACAATTTTTTCCAAGCAAGAATTAAAATGCTCCAACGTTTGCTATGCAGCAGTGTGAAATCAGTTCAACAGTCACGTATCAGCAAAACAGAGTACGCTACGTGGGAGTCTGCACAATTAGAGGCACATGAATGTTGTTGTTTGCATTCGTGTCTAAATTAGAGATCATTTGCACAAGCGCATGTCGTGCCAGTCAGTGTTTGTACTGTATTGGTGCAAGCAGCATGACTAGAACCTGCACAACGATATGCATGTGAGCATAACCTCCATTCGCTTATCAGATTAACAACTCTTTAGTAGTCAGATGAATGAAGAATGTACTTTTGGGATCTAAGCACTACTGTGAATATTTTAGACTTTTTCTGCTGACTACTAGGGTTTAAAGCCACAGCCCATTCCCTCTGCCAGCATGTTAACAATATCCACACAGACATACATACAAATTATTCCAGGAACACAAATTCTGTTTTTTTTTTGCTCTGGATCTGAAATTCAGTAGACGCTCTTTATCTTTACAGTACAGACGTAAAAGTCCGGGTGAATTTAATGTTCCCGTTCATCCCAAACCTTTTCGCTGGGAATGAATTCAGGGCCCTGTACAGGCCACTTAAACTCTTCTACAGCAACATTGGAACACCGTATGTTTATGTGTAGGCTGGAACAGGTTTGTTAATTCCAGTGAAAACGACGTATAACAGCAGAGCACACAGACAGCATATACAAGAGTGTGTGTTCAATGTCATAGGATCAGTTTCAGACAGGCCCAAATATAGACATGTTAGGTGTACACAAACTGATTGCTAATACAGTCGAACTGGTCAGTGGTAGTCATGTGGTCCATTTCCATAAAGGATGGTGTAGGAAGTTGGGTCGTTCCTTAAATTTTAATAAAACTAAAAGTGAAAGACTTTCAAAACAAATGAGCCAATATTTTATTTGCAATAGGACAAATAACATGTTTAAACTGAAAATTTTTACTGTTATCCACTTAATGAGCCAATTTCAAATTTGATGCCTGCTACAGGCATGTCTCAAAATAGTAGGGACGGGGAAACAAACGACTGAAAAAGAAAGAAATTTTTTAAAAGATTCAGTAAATTTGGGAGAAAATCTAGCAATGAATTAAGTCAATTGATATCAGAATTAACTTATTTTAGCTATGAAAGGGATGTGTTCGAGAGGCAGTCTCTCAGAATAAAAGATGGGTAGAGATTCTCCAATCTGTGAGTGTAAAAATATTGTGGAATACTTTAAAAACAATTTTCCTGAACATCAAACTGCAAAGGCTTTGTAAATCTCATCATCTACAGCTCATTACATCATCAAACGCTTCAGAGAAACTGGAGAAATCTCTGTGTGTAAGGGACAAGGCTGAAGAGCTTTATCGGATGCCCGTGTGGTCTTCGGGCCCTCAGACGACAATGTATCACTCACCAAGAATACTTCCAGAAACCACTGTCAGTAAACACAATCCACCGTGCCATCTGCAGATGCCAACTAAAGCTCTATCATGCAAAAAGGAAGTCGTATGTAAACACGGTCCAGAAGCGCCGTTGTGTCCTGTGGGCCAAAGCTCATTTAAACTGGACTGTTTAAAAGTGGAGGTGTTCTATGGTCAGACAAATCATAATTTGACATTCCTGTTGGAAATCACGGACGCCGTGTCCTAAAGAGGGGGGAGACTAAAGAGGGGGGGAGACTAATGGGTATAGGCAGCTTGCATGTATTGGAATGCACTATGAATGCTGAAGGGTATACGAAAGGTTTTAGAGTAACATATGCTCCCCTCCATACGACCTCTATTTGAAAGGCAGGACAGTGTAAAACCACATATTGCAGCTATTACAACAGCATGGCTACGTCGCAGAAGAGTCCGGTGCTGAATTGGCCGCCTGTAGTCCAGATCTTTCACCTATAGAGAACATTTAGCGCATCATTGAACAAAAATACGTCAAAGACGACCAGCAGCTGGAAACCTATATCAGGCAGGAATGGGACCAAATTCCAACACCAAAACTCCAGAAACTCATAACCTCGATGCCCAGACGTCTTAAAACTGTTTTAGAAAGAAGTGGAGATGCTACACCATGGTACACATGCTCCCGTCCCAACTATTTTAGACCTGTAGCAGGCATCACATTTCAGCTCAGTTTAAACATTTATGTTCTATAGTAGATCAAATATTGGTTCGTGTGATTTAAAAGTCTTTCAGTTTTCATTTAATGCAAATTTTTAAAACGTAAAACTTTTCCATAATTCGGGTTGTAGGTTACTGGAAACAGTGCATTTTTGCTCCACGCACACAAGACAGAAATGGGCGGTCATTCACCATGTGGTTTTCTTTTTGATTTTATTTTAATGCCATAAGAAGTCAAAGATGCTATACAGTAAGTCTTAAACATTTAGACTGAACTAAACATGATAACTGAATGTCTCTTGGCACAGATGCAAGAACACAATCAGTCACCTCTTTCCTTTAGCACAATCTACCACTAGGTATGTAATAGAAATGTACATAATCATAATTAAATATAACAGAAGTGTTCATTCATTTGTCAGGGTTTGGTTTGCTGGTGCGCAGTGGGGGCTGAGAACAAGGAGAAAACCTTTGTTGGTAAACAGATATCTGTATTTCAGTAGGCCACTTCTCTGCCATGGAAGAGCCAGAGGAGAACTGAATCAATCAGCCACCAGAGCAGAGAATACTGATCCAAAAACACCCAGCATTCTTATAACACACACCAGGTCTGAATGTGCTTTTAGGGTAATAGTGTTTGACAAGGTAAGGTCTATATGACTGAATCAAATAGTTAAAGCAAACATGCTGTTAGTGCTTTTTTTTTTTTTTTTTTGCAGTACTTAATTGCTGTAAATTGGGGCATTATAAGTACATTTTAGTATTTCTAGGGATGCACCGATCAGTTTTTAAGAATCGAGGACAGGTGACATTATTTTTCTTGCCAATGGGCCTTTCATTTATTTTTAATTTAATTTTTTACATCTTTTTTTGGTGATTCGACATTTTTCCAAGCACAGCACATTAAGACAAATTAATATAGGGCATCCATAAGCTTCAATTGGAATATATTAGAAAAATTACATAAACACTAATTTTTTAAATAATTCCATACTGCTGAGGCTGAGGCATTGTGTCTGTCGCGTGTGCCAGTTCAGTCATTGTTTACTGCATATCCTGTTTAGGGGCGCAGGGCGCTGGAGTTCTGTCTAACAAATACTGTACGTGATGTCATGTGAGTTATCGGTCTTTGGTATCAGGGTATTTTTATGGGTACACGTACATGACCTCTGTATCGGGGCCAATACCGGTATCGGTGCATCCCTAAATCGTACCATGAACCAATAAGTCTTGCAGATCTGATATGATCTATAACCACACAATTTAAGAAAAAATATTACATCAACTATCAAAAAATGAAAATAAATGCCAGATATTTGCATCCTGTATAGAGCGTTTTCGGATTTAAACAATAAATGCAAATGCCAGTGGTATACGATAGCTGTCATTAACCTGTGATTGAATCCTGAGATTTCTTTATGGATTAATGACTCGTATAATCGTAAATAATATGACCAACATCTCTCAAATAATCATCATTATTTAGTCTTTTGGGTGCTGTGCTGATTGTTTTTGTGTTGTGTGTGTGTTCAGACATTGTAGTCAGGAGCTTTGCCCTGCGGCTGCCTTAGGTGGATCTGCAGAGTAATGAAAGCCCCGACTGTGACATGGAAGAGGATCTGCCACATGTTGCGCAGTTCATACAGGTACATGTTGCACAGGCAGATGAGAGCAAAGGCCAGGAATGACTTGATGTTCCTCCACACCGAAAAGTATGTAAACAAGTAACACTGTACAACGAGGAGAAAGATCGCTTTGTTAGTATGTGTTAACGCAAACCCTGGGTACTCATCTGTAACTCCGGAAGAGTTACTGGCATCTATGGTACGGATAAGCATTAAAAAGCTATGAAATTATGGATTTATTATTTAAACAAACAAAAAAAACAACCCAGTTACATTCAAACAAACGTATATTTGTAAAAATAGACTATTTGGCCAAAGGTTTGTGGACACCGGACCATCATGGTCCACGAACCACCAATTTGCATGGAGTTCTTCTGCAAATTAGCTACTAATATGGAAAGGCAATTTCCCATTAGACAATTTCCTCAGGTGCAAAAAAAAGGTTCTTATGAATCGTTATGAATGAACTCGTGTGACCTGCACAGAGTCCTAACTTTAACCACATTGAACACCTCTGGGATTAATAGTTCTTACTGTAATAGATCTTACTGTCCAACAAAAAGCACATAGGAGTGTAATGTTCAGGTGTCCATATACGTTTGGCTGCATAGTGTAGTTGTACCCAAAACACCATCTCACTATATAGCATCAGTAGCAAGTTAAAGGCTATCCTCCTCCTTTGTTTCCTTGCACATTTCATTTCAGTCTATCGACCCTGTTAAAATGATGAGTGCCTCTATCTCCTGCTAGAGCCATGCTAGCAGGATAACTAATCGATTTGAGTTCGGGAGGATTCACTGAAGTACTTTACACAGTAATTTACAGAGAGAGGAGTTTAATAATCAGATGTTCAGGAATCCTTCTCTCAAGTCCAGCTCATGTGCTGCTGGTATGAAAGAGCTCAGCACCTCTAAATGGTTATTTTAACTGGGCACTCACTTTGGGAGAAAAAGCTTTTGCCTAATAAAACAGACAGATATTCTGTAGTGTGAATGCTTCTTAATCGGCTCTGAATTACTTCCGCAGCATCAGCACTGACGGGGTAAAAGCAGCTCGGCTCTGCTTCATGCTGATGGAGATGAATGCTCCAAGTCAGTCAAGCGCTTGATGGATGACTGTAACTTACCTGATATAGACAGGCAGCCGTTCCCAAGAAAAAGGCAATTACATAATTAAAGTCTTCGTCCCCATTCTGCGGATAGAGCAGAAAAAAGGGGAAAGGTTACGGATGTAATCCTGAATGAACTAATTACACACAAAAAGCCTTTGTGCCATTAATTAAGCTGCGGTAGATGGCTAGCTGCAGCGGTGATACGCAACTATTGAATCGTATTTGCTGCTGCATTACATAATCGCGTAAATATAGTCCCGGTGTGTACTCGACTGTGGGCGTAAGGAAAACCTACCTGCAGTATGCTTTCTATGGCATGGACTCCACGTAGTAAGTTGAACGCACTGCACAGAACGCTTAGAACACACGCCACTAATCCGGGCAAGGTGACAGGCTCCAGCATTTGATTAGGGGCTAAAAATGAAAAACAAATATTTCAAATAAGAATCCAGACTGAAAGGTTTTCTTGTCGAAGTGTGATGAGCTTGTAGCCAAATGATATAATGGAAATAATCTATTTACTGATACAATGTTTGAGCTATCGATATGGCTTTAATACAGTGAAGCACACGACAGATAGATTAGCTTTCGTACTATATTCTTATCGTCAGAGAACTGTGTAATAACATACGTGTGCTTCATACATAGATTTGGAAGCTGTTAATAAGAATAATGAGGCAAGCATATTTGTATTTCTGTTTTTAATAGCGGTGAGGATATAAGGGGGTCAAGTACCAATGCCTTTATATTTGGAAGCAGTGCCATGGGAAAAGCCATTGATCAAGCTCAGGTCTTCAGGACAGAGCTGATACGGGGGGCGCAGCTTGATCTCTGTCTGCATGTCGGCCAGATTAATCTTTGTGGAAAGAGAGCGTGGACTGTTGTAGCGCTGCTTGGTCTTCTGAATGAAGTTGTCTTTGAGAAAGCCCAAAATCAAATCCACGTATTAAAAGACAGCAAAGAAATAAAAGACTCACAAACACTGATAAAACGGCTCACTGGCTAAGGAAATTCTGTTAAATCAGCTCAATTGCAGCACAGTATATTTCAGCCTGTAACAATCTGGACTCAAGTGTGCGCGCGCGCGCACACAAACCCACACACATTCACTCACTCTTATACAGGCATGTGCGCAGCGGTTAAATTGAATTATTAGATAGTTTGTGCATTTCTATTCCCATATTTCTTTTCTAATTGTTATTTATTTGAAGACGCCTTCGTATTTTAAAGCCTTTCGTGTTATAATGTGTGACACAATCGGACTCATTGTACGATTTACAGGCGATGACACGCGCATCTATGCCCGACTTCATCCTAAAGAAAATTACGCCGGCTGTTTTGCTTTAGCACACTGAAAACAGATTGATGCTTTATAGTCAGTTACATATACATAAAAATCCGGTACTTATCATCATCTATTGCTTTAGTGTCAGAATCTCATACACACAAACCACCACATCGATTCATTTTCCCAATGATTCGGATCACTTCTCTGTCTGCACTTTTACTACTGCTCATCCGTATTTCAAAAACGGCAGTACATACCGAGTTCCAGATGTGCAAAAAGGGGTTACAGAGCAATAAGCTGAATTCAATGCATTGTGAGACAAGTAGCAGAACATTAGCAAGCTACAGCAGGGTATATGAAATGTGTCAGAGACATAAATATCAGAACAGTAATGTGCAGAGATCTCACCGAACTCAATGAAGGAGTAAGGCCTGACTGCAGTGGTAATGCGCTTGCAGTCGTATGTGACAAGGAACTCTTTCTGCAACTCATCCAGGAAGCAGAACGCCAAGACATTAGGATAGTTTTCGGTGCATACCATCATGTAGCCCACTCCCAGAGAGCTGGTAAAGCTGAATATCAAACAAAATAACAGGATTATTCATACTAAACACGGACTATGTCATATCAAATAGTTATTTTGACTGACAAATCTTTCTTTTTTTTTTTAATCTTTTCTCTGTTATACCTCTGAATCTAAATCCTGGAAATCGCACAGACTACACAAACATACACACACCAGTAATCTTCCGGTCATTGCTAAGCTGTGCCAGACACACATGAGGTCATGAGTACCACCTGCCCTCGACT
The DNA here is from genome assembly GCA_028566295.1 of Liobagrus marginatus. Taxonomy (NCBI): domain Eukaryota; kingdom Metazoa; phylum Chordata; class Actinopteri; order Siluriformes; family Amblycipitidae; genus Liobagrus; species Liobagrus marginatus. The sequence goes on from JAOUQX010000040.1 coordinate 4,079,015, forward strand.
CATATTCATGTTCAATTTGAACGAGTTGACATAAGTCACACATACTCAGCGACTCTAGATCAGCTAAATTAGAAAGGAAAACGTTTTATAGACACACCTCTACAACTAGCCTATTCATCAATTACTCATGCTGCTACATTTACTTTTCTTTAAAATGCATGCAGTTTGACAGCCTCACAGGAAACCGGGCCCATTTTTGTCCCCATGTCTCTCTACATTAATGTCTCCTTAGAGAGATGAAACAATTCTATGACTCTCAGCTACGAGTGGCAGGGAAAAGAAGGGGAGTCGACTCGTTTCTGCCCGCTAATACAGTTTAGAGTGATGAATAGCAGCTGCCTCGAGTGCCAGGCTTCAAAGTTGCTACACCCGAGGCCCTCGCAAGAGTCATCTGTCAGAGTATGCTGATTTAGCTGCTAATTTAACTGATGTGTCACCACTTCACGTTGCTTTCTTTTAAGACTTTATGCTGCATGCAGGCACCATTTTGGGGGGGAGAAATGGAATGTCTAACATGATTGCAGTTTCCTATACAGAATTAATCAAACTATTCAACGTAAGTAAGTAGTGAGCAGATGGTTAACAGACTGTGAGCCATAATATACTTGGAACAATTCAATAATACATTAAGATTTGGGCATTCATAAAATCATTTCTTCCTCAAGACACGAAAGACTGAAATCTGTGCACTTTGCTTTTAAACCAAGCTGAGTAACAAAACTGGCAGTATAACAAAAACTAGGAAATCTCTCCCATATTTGGAACTAAACTGATTACGATTGTCAAGCCTTTTTTTAACACCAATTTGATGAGCAATTCCTATCCACTACCTAATTCACCCCCATTGCATGAATGCATTAATCGTCATCAGTCTGTGTTCTATGATTCTTGCTCCATACATTTAAAGCAACCTTAAAAGGTATACATGACGTATTTAAGACGTGTATAAGACTACCCCAGATTTTTCCAGTGAAAGTCTTCAACTTTTCAGTGATACTCGCCGTATAAGACTACCCCCTTCCGAGGCAGCACCATTCAAAAAAAAATGTTGAAACATAAAAAAAAACAGCAGATTTGATTTAAACGCGCTAATTTTAATGATAACGGCAGGCAATGCATTTGACTAGCTTGTTGATGGATGCAAAGCCTGCTCGGATTGGCAGAGGCTGTGAGATCATCAGCCTGCGCCGCCCCAATCCGAACAGGCTTCATTCAACAACAGAGTGCATCGCCGCCAAGATTGGCTGAGCGGCGTGCACTGTATAACACAGCATTGCCGAGCACCCAGTGGGCTTTTTAACACGATCTGGCGGCCTCTGCACCCGGCGTATAAGACGACCCCCCCTATTTTGGCAGTATAATTTGGGTGTAGAACGTAGTCTTATACGCCGAAAATACAGTACATAAAAGGAGGACTTTTTAAATCTTAATTTACAAAATCACATACTTGACAATGTACTGGCCAGTCTTGTGAGAGCAGCGGTCAGGAAACTGGCTGAGTTTTTTGGATAGATTCTTGAGGTGCTTCTTGGTTTCCTGCAGCCCTTTGTCCTGTTCATAGTCAGTAGAAGCAGAGAGGGGCAGGCCGTCCCTCACCCGCACCACTGAGGCAAAGAGAACCATAGACATCTTACAGCAAAAACCTGGGAGCAAAGGAGTGCACAGCATAAGGATTGACTATTTGACCTAATAGCTCAGACGCAGAAAAGACCACAGTTTTAACGGAATTCGTGTTCAAACTGTACTCATAACATATTTAGTATTCTATAATGCATTGCAGAGCTTCAACTGTTTACTCCAAATATCAAATAGTGTAAACAGAAAGGCTTTGCGCATTTTGTTTCAAACAACAAAAATTACTCTTACAGGTTGGTCATTAGTCCTTCATGTTACATAAAAGCTGATCATAATGAGGGCTTAGCCTAACTCTGCTGTTTCCTCTCCAAACGCACTGTGTTGTCCCTGTTATTAGCAGAGTAACAAGAATAGGAGGGTAAAAGCAAATAGTCAACCATTTTCACAAGTGGAATTAAACCGATTAGGGTTGTCGAGCATTTTCCCTACAATTTCTTCAAACTTTTTCTATACAGAGAATTTCAGATGGTTGTTTCTGTTGCTGAGGGGTGAGAGAATATGGTCATCTCTGACATATTACGAACATGTCAGCAATGCTTGTTTAAAACTATGATATAACCAAACACATACATATTTCATGTAGTAGGGTCTGTTTTACAATGTGTAATCTCCTGACATGTCTGTGACACACTGCTCAGACTGACTAATCTATGTATTTATCTAATAGGTGTTGATGCTGTTAGGCTTTGTTCCACAACACATCAAAAATACTTTGTTGAATCTATAAATGAGTAATCTGATATGAATGCCAAAAATAAAAGCTTACAATGATGCCTATTTTTAATCACACGTCAGCTCACGTATAGCATCTGGATGAGAAAACATTTCTCTTAAAGGAAGAATTTAATACGTAAATAATGATATTACAATAGAATGTAGCTATGAAGCCTGTGTCACTTCAATTAATATATTTAAGAGTACTAAATATCAGTACCCTGGACAGCACCTTTGGTTATGCGTTAAGTTGTGTTTATCCTCAGAGCACTTTGCAATAGTAAACGCAATAATGACTACTTTTGGGAACTTTAAATGACTTAGGCAGGCTAAACCGTCAAAACAAACATAGCTAACGTTAGCTAACGTTAGCCAGTCGCTAACATGACAGCATGGCGGCGCTAAACCCGCCTTTCGGAGCACTAGGCACAATTTGTTTAATAGCATCTTTTATCATTTAAGCAGTTCGCTAGCCACTTTGCTATCCGTTTGCATGCTAGTCATTAGTATTGTTATAAGGTACACGGTTAACTACACATAAACCGGTTAACTAACAGCAACGCTTTCTATAACATTTAGGAAACGTTTTATAGGCGACACTGTTTCTTACTGTAAAGTCAAATTAAACTGCATGCTACTAAGCTAGCACTGTAGCTGCCCTGTGTATCTTAAACTAATCCAGGCATTCACGCATTGTTTAAAAGGCGCTCAAACAGGAAACACAGCTAACCTTTGCATAGGCATTCCTCGGTTGGTTGTAATTTAGATATGCACTTGGCTAATTTAAAAAATGTGCATGTTTCTGCTGTTTCTGCTTCCTGTGCTGTGTCGAAGACAGTCGGGTCAGTGGGAGTAGCATATTGTTTACGTGGCCCTACATAAAGCATTATGGGTAGCAGCGCCTCTGGCGGCCATTAACAAGAAACACACCTCAGAGGAAGAGAAGCTAAATGCTAAAGGTTCTTTACTTACACTGGCTTTGTTACCGCCCTTAAAATAGCTCTCATATCCAATTATGGTGCTTTTCCATTTTCATTTTCACTACAATAATAATTTCTACATGTGAAGAATTTTCATTCTGTGTGGGTATTTGTGTTCATTCAACCGCAACATTATTAGTGAGATCAAGCACTTCTGTCAGGCGAGGAGATCTGGGGTACTGTCAGTAGTGTGTTCCAGTTATTCCCAAAGATGTTCAGTGGGCTTGAGGAGAGGAATGTGTGCAGGACACTCGAGTTCTTAACACGCCATGTCTTCATGGAGCTCAGGGACTTTGTGCACAAGGCATACTTTGTGGGCTTCTTCATTTTAATAAAGGGAAATCCTAATGCTTCTCCATACAGAGACATCCTAGACAACTGTATGCTTCCAACTTTGTGGTAACAGTGTGGACAAGACACAGTTATAGGTGTCTGGCAAAGTGTCCACAAGCATTTGGACTTATAGTGTATTAGAAATGATGAAAAGTTACTTCCCAATTTGACATTGCGTAAGACAATTTGTTGTGTAGTTTTATGGAACAAAGAGGAAGATTGGGTTTGTTTGGATCCTGTAGTAAATGAAGATCATCCTTTTACCCGTGGCTATATATGAGGAACATGTTTTTCCCTACAGAACCAATCAGCAAGATTTTGTTTAGGTTTTTGAGTTCTCTTATACCAAACATGTTCAGTGATTTTCTTTTCTAAGCAAGTAATTTTATAAACTACATTCTGTAAACAGAGACCATCTTCAGTCAAAATCATACGATAAAGCACAGAAAAAATACACACGCACGCACGCACGCACGCACGCACGCACGCACACACACACACACACACACACACACACACACACACACACACACACACACACACACAGCAATGCTTCTAAATTTGCCAGTTGTAGACGGAACCGAATAGCCTGCTAGAGGTTATTCTGATGTTATGTACTACACAAAAAAGTAAACTAGACCAGCCATTTTGCCCAACAGTATATGGACTCATGACCAGCACTTACTTCAAATCTGTTACTACAAAGCTGGGAATATGCCGTTGTTAAGATTGTACCTGCGTGAAAAGTAAAGATTTTACTGTAATTAAGGCAGTGGGGTGTTCCTGACATTGGCCCTGTGTAAGTTTATGTCATGTGTCATAGTCATAGTGTCCCAAAGTTGAAGTAGAACCTGAGTGTTGAGAGCCTTGACCTCAACCCCACTAAACTTCTAAATCTAAATTTCTAGGATGAACTGAAAGTCTGACTGCAACCCCTGCCACAATATCAGTGGCTGATCTCACTAAAGCTGTTCTAGCTAAATGAACAGAAATCGCTACAGTCACACTCTAACGTCGAGTGCAATGCCTTCCCAAAAGAGTGAAGGTTATTAGCACAGCAAACTCAGGAATGAGATGTTCAACAAGATTTGTGTGACAAGGTGTGATCTGTCACATACCTCAGGCTCACATTTCCCTTTTTCTCATGTGGATGTAGTTCAACTAATTAAAGAAGTTGTCAGTTCCTCTTCTGATAGCGGGCAGCCTTGTCTTATCACACACTCATTCATTCTGCCGGATGATGACATCTCCCACATACTCAAGGTTCAGACCTTTTCCCAACAGAACAGAAGACAGAACAGAAGAGCTCAATGACACAGCCCAATTATTGTACTGTCCAATTACTGTCACTTGCTGACCCCTTGCCTTCTACATACCTTCTTTCCAATTCCCAGATATTCTCCCTCATTGGATCTTTTTGCGCCCACAACTTGTGCACATACCGAACGATTGCATCCAGCTGAGAGGGAACAGTCAGCTCTTACACTTTCTTCCGTGTAATTTTGATGGAGTAGGTACCTAGGTGCCTCTCAGTGGCATTAATCAGACTCTCTCCACATGCAGACATTGCATACATTTATATCAGGTTTAATGCCTCCATGGAAAGTGACATATTCGGCCTGAAGTAACTCATACTTTATTCAACAATCTTGTGCACCACTTTTGTTCTTTTTGTAGTTGTATTCTAGCTTGATAAGAATGGAGTATGCTGTTGTTTGCTAATAAATAATTAATCATAAGATTTTATAATTACAGGGTGTCTAAAATGATCTTCAGAATTTTAATACAAAATTGTTTCAAAAATACATAACAACGCTTAAGTTCTGACACTTAATTTGTATATACACTATATGGCCAAAAGTTTGTGCACACCTTACCAGTCCACCCACAAAAGTGAGAAAGTTGGAAGCACAGAAAGACATTCTATGCTGTATGTTGTAACATGACATTATTCTTTCACTGGAGCTGAGAGACACAAACACTGTTCCAGTATGACAAAGTTGGCGTGTATGATTGGTGTACTTGAGTGTCCTGCACAGAGCCCTGAGCTCAACCCAACTGAACACCTATGAGATGAACAGGAACTCGGACTACCCTAGACACAACATTAGTGACCAACGTCTGACAAACCCCATTTTTACAAAATATAGTGAGGCCTCGACTTACGAGTGACCCAACTGACGAGTATTTTGAGATACGAGTCGTCTCTCGGCCGATTTTTGGCTTTTAGCTGCGAGCTAAACTTCGTGTTACGAGCCGGCTTC
>JAOUQX010000040.1:4114327-4127352 GCA_028566295.1 Liobagrus marginatus
CTATCTATCTATCTATCTATCTATCTATCTATCTATCTATCTATCTATCTAAAATCCAACGTATTTTCCTTATCCCTATATCCTTTTGCTTAAAGAACATGGGTTTGTTTAGCCAAATTTATCTTCAGTAAATATTAATCTATACTCAGTCAAGGTCCTCACAAAGATAGTGACACGTACTTCTGTGCAAAATTGTGTGATGTATTTTCTGTGATTAAAATTTTTTTTTACATGAGATTAAGCCCTTTAAACAAGTCTCAGCTAAATTATTTTTGACAGTGTTTAGAGGCCTTTTACATAAATCTACATCTGGTCCTAAATTAGTCATAAAAAAAACTATTAACAAATCTTTAGGTCGCTCACCCAACCAGTTAATCAATCACCATGGAAACTCATAGATTTATAGGAGCAAACTATCTGTCTTACGTAGGGGGTATGATTTGACCAAATACTTTTTACTGACTCAAAGGTTCATGTTTGACGACGTACGACAATTTAGATATATGTTTGATAAAGGAAGAAAAGCATAGGGCATTTTGTCGTTACATTTCGACGATAAATATGTGAAATAATGCTCCGTATAGTCGGTCGTCCCCCTTTCGGTTTGAATATGAACTGCTCTTATAGTAGCCTGCGCTCGCGAGCCCACACAGCGCAGTAAAGCAGCTGCAGGTATATCAGTGAGACTGTCTCACAGCGAAGGGATACACTAACACCAGCTGAACGACAGACAACACCATTTATGCCGAGACTTTACACTCTGCTGAAGGACTGCCAAAGGTAAAACAACAACGAATTTCTTGACAATACTTGTAGTGAAGTTTAGTGGGACTGGATAAGATGGTTTGTGGAACTTCTTCATGGTTCAGAGTTATAGTGCATCCAAAGTGAACAGTGTGTGTGCACCGTTTAAGCAAATAGGACTCGGCATTCTTTAAAGAGCACGAATAAATTTAACTCAAGGGGAAAAAAGGAAAACGGCGTCTATCTATTGACTATTGATGTGTGTCTTTGTGGACTTTTCCTCCGCACATGGCTTGGTTAGGGCTATATTCTGTTGTTTATTAAACACTGCCATCAATTATTGAAGTTTCCGACACGGTTCCTCTCCGTATCATAGTGTCTTTACTATCTCGTTATAAACCCGTTTTTACTCCTTATTTTAGTCCCCAGCTAAAGTAATTACTCTTCTTCAACAACAAGGGAAAGGAATGGGCGAATGCAGACAGCTTTTCTTTTATCCAGTTTCAGATTTACTTGCCACTCACGTTTCGTCCTGAGATCAGAGAAGGTTTGGGATTTCCTCCACCCCCTTTGCGAACACGTTTCCAAATGCTGGTGTGCGTAATCTTAAAAAGATTTGCGAGAAAATTCTCAGCTTTTTAATCACCTTCATTAGTTTGCAGAAAATGAAGGATCAAAAACAAACAAACAACAGAAACGTAACGTGTTCTGTTAGAGGGAAATGAGCTGGACAGTCAGCAGAAGTGGACCGACTGTTATATTAAACATCGCGCACGTGCGGTATTGTTACTGTCTTAGCAGGTTTACTGCTGCAGTCCAGCAAACCAGTTGGTCATCTAGATAATTTATTATTATTATTATTATTATTATTATTATTATTTTAGACGCAGGTGGGTTTATTAGTAAATAGCTCGACGTTTAAAAGCCTTAGTAGTAAATATGAACTGCTTATAACAAGAAAGATGATAACAGAGCCAGATATGAGAAGATAACATTGGGCTGAGGAGAGATGCACACTGAGCAGTCTGAGGAAAGCAGACACAACAGGACACTTATAACAGAAGCAGACAGAGAAGAAGAAGAAAAAAAACAAAACAAAAAAAAAACAGTACAGGACTAGGGAATAAAATGTCCCCAAATATTAAAAATTATTATTATTATTATTATTAATTAATAATAATAATAATAAAAAAGAAACCTTTGCCAAGCACCATTATTCTGATAGTATCCAAATTCGATTATGGCATTTTATTATTTTCTAGCAGCTGCCATTAGGCTTGTCATGTCGTCCTTCTTTCTCAGACATGTGGTTCACAATTCAGTGCGTTTTTAAAAAGAATTTGCAAATGGGTCTGCAGGTTCTTTCCTGAAAGGCAGGCACAGAAAAGGAGCTGCACATGCTTTCTTTCCACCCTGACAGGATACCATTTGTACAGCTCGAAGACTGAGACTAATTACATGTGACAATTTTTTTATAGCTTGGCTGATATTACACATCCTTAAATGATTCAATTAAAAAGATAAAGATGTTCAATCTTGCTTCTAGATGGCATTGCTGTCATTCATGTTCTATTCTGATCAAACAAATCCACCTTAGATGATCATCATTTATATGCTGGTATGATGGTTATGGTTCTGTTAACCATAGGAAGTTGCAAACTTCTTAAATGATCTGCAGTACCTTGGAGCAAAAAACAAAAACAAAAACCAAAGACACCAGAATGACTCTCGTGCAGCTCGGGATAGTAAAGAACAGCAGGGGGCACTGTTGGGTGGTTCTATTGAACTGTGTACACTCGCAAGGCTGGAAGTGACGAGCATCCATGGTCAATGAGGAGCACATGGGCTTTATTATGCAGAAATCCTATAAACATGCATTAGGACATGAAGATGCCGCGATATATCATTTCATTACAAAGACCATCTTCATCAATATACCACCCTGACTGATTTCATTTATAACACGTGACTACATACAACTACAGCTTTACCAGAATGCTTTGTTATTTTTATTATTTGTTCGTTTAGGTAGATCACGCTAAAATAATACAGTTTTGATCCTTGCACATTAAAATCCGCCGCATGTTTTTTTTTTTTTTACTGAAGCACAAATGAGAAATTAAAATCTGCTGATGTACTAATTATAGTATGTAAACCTGAGTGCTAATTTACACTTCACATGTTTCTATCAATATTTATGCAGTCGTATTCACTGCGCAACTTAATGAATGATGGGGTAACAGCCTCTCGCTGAGTGATTCAGTCTCTGTATTCCTCTGGTTACATCGTCGCTGCTTGGAGATGCGTTTAATGTTTGTGCATGAAATCTCGTGGCTGAGTGTGCGGGCGAGATTTAGCAATTTAACATGCACTGTGTTCCTTGCCTGCATGTTTTTAATCCATTGTATCACATTTTTACTATCGAACAAATGAAACTAATAACCTGTAGGGCATTACACTAAAAGTTTGTGAACACTTTACCAGTACAACCTTAACTGTATCTTAAAGGGGGGAGAAATTTGGAGACCCATTTGTCTCTTATGTCTTTATAAACTGTAGAATTGAGATTTTACTCCCAAACACTGTTCCAGTATGACAATGTCTATGTGCACAAAGCTCCTGTGCTCCATGAAGACATTGTGTGTTACGGTCTGTCTCTAAGTATTAGCCCTGTGATTGTACAGTGTGTACCCCACCTCACACTTACCGGTAAGTTAGCTGGGATAGACTCCAGCGACCCCATGACCCTAAACAGGATAAACGCTAGATAATGAATGAATGAATGACATATTGATGTGATGGTCAGATGTTGTTTTGGTGTATGACTCATTTTTAAATGGACACACACACACGACTATAGATTTTTCTCAGGCTCCGTCTGGATCCATTGTGTGAATATTTGTTTGTTAACATTTCACAACAATGACTTCATATGTCCACTAAGTGCTGCCTCTAAATAAAACTATTAATATTCCCATAGTTCAATTGGCATGTGCCATTTCATTTAGAAATGTGTCCCTGTTTCCCAGGGCCTTGTATTCACATATAAAACAGGGATTTTATATGTAATGAGCTTATGAGTGCTTTCCTCAATTTTAAAACGCATAAGCCAAGGATTTCTCCAAGCAAATAAAATGCAGCCCAAAGTCTCCTCAGGAGGGTTAGGACAGTCCAGGCACATCCATAGAAACAGCTGTGAAAGTAAAAAGCTGTCTCTGAGTCACATTTAAACTCGCTTTAAATTATTTTACCCATTAATACAATCATGTGAAGTAAAGACACTGAGGCCCTCATCAATAAATCACACATGCATATTTGAAACGTGCTATATGAATTATTTCAACGTCGAGACATCAATCGAGTGGAGACAACTGGAGTAAAAGTTTAATGGAGAGGAACTTGAGCTGACTGACACTAACCCTAGACTCAGCTAACTTTTCAAAGGACACACTCAGGGACATTGTGCAATCAGTCGTGCGCAGTCAGACAGGCAGCGCGCCTTCATTCTTTAAGAGAAATATAAAAAACAATGAGGGTTATTCGAAGGACAGTTACTTGCCATTAATTTTTAAATGTCATGTCCTCACATGTGGTCCTGTGGCATTCGATGAACCATTGGTATGCTAATGACCCTCACAGTTTTGCACTCTGTTCCATCAGTAACGGTGTTATTTGCTTCTAAAACATTTTACTGATTATCTGCATATGTTCCTGCACATGATCAATGTTGTTGTAATGACCTAGCATGTCGTTCACAGACATTGCCTCGCACCTTGATCTTTATGGTTCAATTTGAGAGATTGGGGGTTTAAGAGTAACTTTCGGTACGAATCTTTCCGTCCCAATAACCGCAAGCTGTCAAACGCCATGCTGTCTCGCGCGAGCTGTTATCATTCATGTACATCTGGGGTTGTGCCATTCAATCCCACTGAGCTAATAATTCATTGGTTGCTCGTTTCGACACAACCCGGGGCAGCGTCATATAAAAGGAAATAAAACACTGGCCAGCTAGCACGTTTGCACTTTTTCCAAACTGCTTTACTACTGGCCTAATGTCTTTTTTGTTTTTTTTTTATCTTTTGGACCCGAATGTTTTCCATCAACATCAAGACGTTAGTAGTAAATTAAGAATAGTCATTTTTTTTTACAGATTAAAAAAGACAAATAGCTGTTCGTATGATGCCTTGTGTGCGTGTACACTTAGCAGTAGAGGAAGTGGTAGCACAGTGGTCAAGGATCCATTTCCAGGCATCACCCAGCTGCCACTGCTGGGCCCTTGAGCAAGGCCCCTAACCCTCATCAACTGCTCGGTTGGATAAAAAACGAGATCTTTCTCTAGGATGAAAAAACAGAAACCGTGTCGTGTTTTATTTATTTTCACTTAACAGGTTTTAACAGGGCATCATTCTCAGTAACTAAGTAATAAGTAGGTCTGCAGAGATTTAAAAAACATTCAGTTTGAGCTTCACCATGCTTCCGTAAAGAGGCTGATAATCGTGACGTTTCGTCTGCAAACAGAAACAGAAATCACGTCCCGCAGCCGGTTTAGGGAACAATGTTAGTAGCGAATGCTCTAAAGCTTCAGGGTTGTCCTCCAGTTTATTGGGACTTTAATGAATCCCTATCATTACTCTGCCTTCCATCAAGGCAGAAAAGATGGAAGAGCCGTGCCTTTGGCTGATTTTCAGGAGAATTGAATGCCACAATGTCTTTTGTTTGCCTTTGTTCAGCAGCTGGGAATGGAGTGGCAGAGACGAGGAATTGAATGTTTGCCAAATAGTTGATTGAGAAAAACTCTATCTGTACGCTAAAAATAACAAGATAGGAGGAGATGAAATTATTGTTTGGGTCCATTCAGCCTCGCTGAGCCAAGGGCGCATATAGTTTACTGGCGCACGGCTGGAGACTCCTCAGGCACAGAAACATGATCTATGATATCACTAAGCTGATAGTTATTTATTGCCTTAGTAACACTTTTTTATTATTGCAATTGAATATGCTCTGTTTGTCTCCAGTGGCATCATGTTTTTGGCTGAAACCTTGCTTTATGTCTGCGTTAGCAAGATATATACAAGATGCTCACTTTGTGGCTCGTGTATAAATAAAGCATCAGGAATCACGTGGCAGTAATATTGTCACACTGGTGTACCGGCAGAAATTAGCCATATACCAGCAGTAGCAAAGATTTGGGGTTTTTGGGATGATGCATTCATATGGAATGACTGCGTGTCAAATAAAGTGCCAACGTTGAACCACTGATTATATCTTCTTCTTCTTCTTCTTCTTTTATTATATCTAATAAGGAAATTTTCTTTTTAAATGACCTTTTTGATGAGCCTTTTTTTTTCATTATCTAACTCATTATAAGCACTCGATGCATATCACTGTCAGTACGCACACTCAGCATCGAGTTATATCTGTGTTTTATTATTATTTTTTTTTACTGAACGATTCTCAATACCTCTTCACCTAATATATTGCATTTTTTAATTTTATATTAGAGTTCCACCTACAAAGCATGATATTACATGCTTCGCATTATGGCACTCGTTGCATAAAACGGCTCATAGAACGTGATTATATTACATAGATTAAACAGGTCGTATTATATTTCATAAACTACAATAACACTAAAAGCTCTTCAGCTACTGACACGGAGGATCTTTCCGGACTCAGAAGTGTAGAATGCGCCTCTCTGTTTATTAATTCCGTTTCAAAAGCGCGATCTCCTTTTAGTTTTTATTTTGTAAAGCCGGATTCATGCCCAGCGCTTAAAAAGGAAGGATGACGTGATGGCATGCATCTTTTCCCCAATATTGTTTTCGGCTCATTGCAAGAAGGATTCAATGAGGAGATGGGAAAAGAGGTAGAGACCCAAATACTCCCACAGTCGATTTGGCCATTGTGGGGGAGGGACACTATTCCCATTGATGGTGTTGATGGTGAAGCCCCCAAAAGCTAGAGAATGGGAATCCTTTCAGGGCAATGGACGGCTCTACGCCACTATGGGACATGGGTGGTACAGCTTTTGTAGCTCACGGTGGGAACATTGTCCTTCTTCCAGTGATTTAATACTGCCAGCTTTAAGCAGCTTTACTGTGCCTCCTGACTAGAAGAGACGGAATGTTTTGCGGGAAGTACGCATCCTCTGCGATAACAGAATATTGACTTGGTCTATTACAGATCTCTGCAACACTCAATATCTCATTAGGAACGGAACAAATATGTCAAATATGTGGAATAAATGACGCCGAATAAAAGAAATGGACAATAACAGCTACAAATCATTTGGAAAGACAAAACCAGTCTAGGCGCATTATGTATGTAATTATTCACAGGCTGTGTCAGATATTTGTACAGGAAGTTCAACTTTTGATTGGAAACCACACTGCCGTCATTTTCACCCAAGCGAACGTTACAAAATGAGTCTTACAGTATTAACACAGCAATAAAGAGGTCAGTCGAAATAACACTGTTAGTAAGTCTGAATAAAGCGAGCAAACGGATATTTATATTACTTTAGATATATTGGTTCATAAATAGGAAGGTAGACGGGTGAAGTGAATCTCTTCTGGAACTGATCTCTTCCTGAAAACGTAGGAATTGTATCCCAGGAACGTCGCCAAGTTTCAGATGAACTACAAGTGAGATGTGTTAGATTTAACCAAATACAAGGCATGGACATGAGCAACACATAGCCAAGAACCCGGTGGTCTAAAGGCTCTTTGCAATGATGCTACAGTTATCGGTGTTCTTGTTAGACATTACGGAAGCAGGATCAGCGTCTGTATCTCTCCAAGTACGTAAGTCAGTATTCAGTAAATTGTGGACTTCTGTCAGTTTGAACGTGAATTCTGTTCCACCTTCTGTTAAAAACTAGGAAACCGTTACAAACTCGGTACAAGTCATTCTTAACTTAACTTTACTTACATTATAGGAACTTTTAGAACACCTAGCTTTTATTAGGTCGTCCACTTTAGTCTGAAATAAAAAAAAAAAGAATAATAATTACAATACATTTGAGTTAAAGCTTCACGCTATATCATTTTGGTATGGTCTCCTCTTTGGTAGAAACACATTGCTGGGAGTTAATTTAGAAATCAAGTTTTTTGTTTTGCACGCACCGTGTTCAGATTTATTTCTTAGCGCCACAGATTTAGAATTCAAGGTCATGTCCCAAACCACACAACGCACACTAAATATAAACCAAAATTGTATAGACGGCTAACAACATACTGTAGTACAGATAGTCCCAGAGTTACGCACGTGCAACTTTAAAATGGAGAAATCAATACGACCAGATTTTATGTAGAAATCTTTTAAGGCAAGCAGTGCATGCGGTGTACGACACGTTGGGGCGCTGCCGGGACGTACACACCTTCCCGCGTTGTGCTCACCATTCTCATGGGTAGGCTAGACCATGTCGCGACTTGTGTTATTTTCTATTTACGATGGGGTTATCGGAATGCATCTTTATCATAAGTAGGCGGCTAGCTTTAATTAGCACTGGAATATGTCATTTAAAATATCTACCAAGTAAATGCTACTCATGACTGCACAGCACCGGTCATACAAATATATTCTGTCCTACACAATAAAAAAGCACTTTCTTTTAGCTAGCTAGCTAAAATACATGGTCCGGCTGAAGGGGAAAAAGTAGCAGTATATCAAGGTGTGCTGGAGTGCAAGCTAAGTGTAGATGGTTTATCTAATGCTCTGAGCAGCTCTGTAGCTAAGGATACATCCATCCATCTATCCATCTGTTTTCTGTAGCGCTTATCCTACAGAGGGTTGCAGGAAGCCTGGAGCTTATCCCAGGGGTCTCTGGGTACTAGGCAAATATATTACAGTTAATTTCGAAATGTCAGTCAGTCTACAATGTATGTCTTTGGGGAGGAAACTGGAATACCCTGAGAAAACCCCTGAAGCATAAGGAGCAAATGCAGTGTCCATGCACAATGGGGTTGTGAGGTTGATTCCTGCCTCCACCCTGAAAAGGTGGACCACTACTAGGCCAGTTTGCCCACTGTAACTAGCTCAAATATAATTTTGAGAACAAACCAGTCACAGTAGTTTTGGCACTATCTTATCTGTGTGTTTTATGTTCGAGCCTGTGATAAATTTTAGCTTTAACTCAGCATTTCCATACTAATAAAAAAATTTCAAGCAAACGCCACAATTTAGCACGCCTGCCTCACAGCATGGTCATGGGACCATGGGTTCGATTTCCTCCCAGGATGTTTCTGTGTGGAGTTTACATGTTCTCCTTGTGTTTACGTGGGTTTTCCCCGGGTACTCCGGTTTCCTCCTGCACCCAAAACACATGTGATTGGGCATAGGTGAATTGGTTACTCTATATTGCCCATAGGAATGAATGTGTGTGTGAATGGTTGTCTGTCTCTAAGTTTTAGTCCTGTGATTAACTGTAGATTGTACAGGGTGTACCCCACCTCACACCCTAAGTTAGCTGGGATAGACTCCAGCGCCCCCGCGAGAGCCTGAACAGAATAAGCACGAGAAAATGGATGGATGGATGAATACCACAAACTGGCTGATTGTCATCTTATATTCACTAACTTCCTTTTTCTGTAAGAGAATATCTAACACACCAGCAGCTATTTTCCTCTTTTTTTTAGTGTCACTCCTGTTTGATTTGTTTACACTCTCATGCTTTCTCACTCTCCTGTTAAAGTTTAATTATATAAAGTCAAACTTTGTTTGTGCCTAAAGTCATGACATATGCAGTACACAGAAATGCCCTGCCAGTTTAGATCACCCTTACTCACCACTCACCCAATTACTATTACTATGATGTGCATGTGACCAATAAACTGAACTTTACTTTTATTACAGTGAAGCGTAGAGCATTACTATAGAGTCAAGCCGTCTCGCAGCAGCTGAGGACTGTCATACTTTGTTTAATTTGGCTTTGGTTAACCATAACCAGAATAATCTTACATGCTGTTGCTTTAATTATGAGCAATTAATGAGGCAAGCTGATGCTTCCTTTTAATTTTCCTACTTTTCTGATGTGGTAGCCAGCAGCGACAGGGATACTGATTTTTAATGGGAATTTGAAAAGCACCAAATAATCCTAACTCTTACAAGAAAACTGCAGGGCAGTGATTTCTTTATAAAAGTGCCAGGTCACGTAAACCGCTCTGCTGTGAAATGAGATATTAATAGCACTTTGCAAAGAGTCATGTCAAATACAGCAAGCTGACTACAGGCAAATTCACGGCCTTGCTTGTCTGAGGGAGGGGGCATCAGCTGGATTCGTTTTCCAGAGATGTAAACGCTCTGAGATTTTACCATTGCTTTCTCTTCACCAAATAACATGAAAGCTTTCTCTCGGTGTGTGTGCCCCATGCTTTTCCATTACCATTTGCATTCCCTGAAAGTTACAAAGGTCTCCTGAGTGGAATAAAGAGGTCATGTGGAATCTGACAGGATTTTTAGTGCATCCCCACGGTCACTCTAATGCGATGAATGTAAGAAGCTGTGACCAAGTGATGAGACTGTCTGGAGTTTTGCGATGTATAACTTCAACTTGTGCTGTGGAGTAGCTTATGCCGGGGTACACAATCTTTTATTTCATGTGTATATTGTAGATTGATTCTTCTTCAACGTCTTTTTGCATTTCACCCCAGCTCTGTTTTTCACATGTTCAGCATCCAAATCGGTCCTTTTCTCCTGGCCTTGTTAGCATAATCGGCAGCGGTTTCTATAGTGATAAGTAGCTCTCTGAAGGGGTACAAAGATCTGTCTCAAACGCAGACCCAGACAGACCTGAGAATGACAGTGATTAATAGCCATTTCCAAATCACTAAATACAGACGACCACTTGACTACATTGACTATAGTGGCCCTTCTGCACAGGGATATTTTACAAACATTCAGTGTAGTGCTTCAGGGACGTCCATTATATGCTTATTAATAACAAAACACATCCCTATGTCATTTTAATAGATCTGAATGGACTTGTTGAGAGATTTTTATTTACAGTGACGATGGTGCTTTGAACAGCATTGCTTCGCCACTTTGGAACTTGGGCTCAGAGAGCAGGGTCACAGCAGGGTCACAGGGTACAGCCCCATGGAACAGAGAGAATTAAGGGCCTTGCTCAAGGCCATCACTGAGCCACCACTTCCCCACCTGAATCATTGTAGTGTAGGATTTAATTATTTCAAAAACTCATTCATTTTGCCTGCACTGTTGGTTCATGTGAAAATGTGTGTTTTGTCAGACAGAAAGATTTCTTGTGTAAGTGCATCTGCTTGAGAATGATAAGGTTTGACCTTATTCTTCTCCCATGTCAGTGAGTTTATGAGATTTTGCTTAAGGTGGAAGGTTTTCTTGTGAAATGACTTTCTTTAATTCCACTTTCGGAAAGTAATCATGCACATTTTGAGCTGGATTACGTCGGTATAGAAAGGTGACATTTGTTTCTTTTTAACTTCCCGGAATTTTCATTTCATGCTGGCTTTCTGCTTATTAGATATATTTATAGCTATGTTTTACACCCAGCCCAGCGGTGTAGCACCATGCGACGTGGCCCAAGGCTTCTCTGTTAAATGATTAGATATTATTAGGAACATTTACAAGCCTGAAATTGTTTCCAGATCGGAGGTCGCAGGTAAAATGGTTCTTCAATACATTGGTTAAATGATTTCCATCATACTACATGGTCCAGTAGTAGAATGTTGTCTGCATGCTTCTCACTGTCCTGGGAAAAGGCAGCACTTCATGGGATAGAAGAAACACACACTAGTGCGCTTGTGAAAATCAGCGCAGTTATACATTTGATGTTGTAATGTAAACATATATACTTCCCGCAGTCACAGTAAAGTACTATGGCTTGGACAAGGGCCCCATTGAGTGATTTCCAAAAGGGGAGTGTTTCAAGTTTCTGACATTTTGAAGGGGGAGAAGGAGGAAACAGTGACCGGTTTCCAACACGTACTGAAGATGAAATGCGCGTAAGGAGGTTCAGGGAGTCCCTCTGACACTGCCTCACGCTCAGCAGCTATAGAAGAAGGCAAAACACTTTATTAATGAAACCATAACACATAGAGTGATGCTCTCAAAATATCTGATTCACCATATGACACTCGGCAGCTCTGCTTTTCATTTCAGTAACCATCCAGTGGTGTAACTTTTATGTCGCAGTTTTTTAAGAGTGTTGTTCATTAAAATATAATACCCTTTCTAAAACTAGCACTTAAACTGTTTTGTGTACCTCTAATAAAATGTCCAAACAATGCATGCCCAGGCCCCTTTCCTGACAAACTCATTACACTATTAGAGCCTGAATTGGCCATTTTTGAGGAATCTGTAAATACAAAAATGCTTTCTACCGATTAAAAATGTCCTTGTTTTATCAACCTCGATTATCCTATCTTTTCAAGCATACATCATTCCTTTTTTGCCTTTTCTTGACCGCAGTCTTCTATATATATATATAATATAGCTTCATGTACAAAACTTTTATATAACATATCTTCACTTCCATGTGACTGAAGACTTTGTGAGTCATATATTGCTCATATAGCACCCAGTAGATAGAATCTGCTTAGAGTTCATATATATATATATATAATCTCTACATCACGGCACCTGTTGATGCGGGGGACATGCTACTGTGTAACATCCTCCGCGTCTGCTACACGCAGAGGGGCGTGGCCGGGACGGCCACCCGAGGGACATTACGACCCAGCGAGAGTTTATGTTGTCTGAGTTACCTTGTTTCAAGTCATGTGTCTTTTGTTACGTTTCTGATTGGTTAGCGCACACGCGCCGGTTCTATTATGATAATGGTACACACCTGACTGTGATCTTCTGTTAATCATGTTATGTTTAAAAGGGAAGCGATGAGAAGCGCTCATCGCGGGTTATTGTATTGTATTTGTGTTGGTTTAACCTAAACCGCGTAGCACAAGCTCCGGTTCAGCATATCCACTTTTGTTGTGTTAAAGTGGCAATAAAAGAGACTTTACACTTACAGTCGCCTTGCATACCGGGTCTTTATGCACAGCAATCGGAGCGCGATCAGCACACGACAACATCTAAGTGCTGAAGCGCTACATTGTAGGTGCGTTTACATGAGCAATGTAATCCGCTTGTAATACGCCAATAGGCACGATCGGGTTAACAAAAATTACATGTAAACAGGTCAATCGGGTTACATTTGCCCAATCCGACTTGAATTGTGATCGGATTGTAAGGGGTGGTGTACACCTTTTGGAATCCGCTCGAGAGGACATGTAAACACTTAAGCGGCT
>JAOUQX010000040.1:4202823-4214173 GCA_028566295.1 Liobagrus marginatus
ATCCACTCTCTCCACTGGGGCTCCATTTATGATGAGTGGTTGGTAGTTCCTCATCTCCCGCTTTGTACTGAAGTCCAAACTGTTTGTTTGATTATTGTTAAGTTCCCTTAACAATAATCAGTTTTCTCTCTCAGGATGTCACAGCATTTTATCAGTCCGGGTTCGCTGCCCTTCTGGAGGTAGAGATGAGGTTTAAGCTTTATTTGGCCGAGGGTCATGTAGGACAGTTTGTCAGCTGTGTGCCGTGTTGCTGAATGCGAAAAAGATAGAGCTGTTGTATAAGTGTTTCCAAAGCGGACGAACGTGCCGGGATAGATGTAACAAAGAACAAACAAATAACAAACAAACATCTCGAAAGGAGGAGGTGCTTGTTAAAATGTTCGAGTGCTTGACATAATATATACACTATAGTATATAACTCACAAAGGAATGTTTATCAGAAGAAGAAGAATGTATGTATTGGTAATGTCGGTATTACTGTCTGATGAAGATTCCCAATACATTATGGAAGGCAATTTAAGTGTATGAATTTACCCAGACTCGACTAAACTACTGTGTTCCTCCAGCTGTAAGTCGTTTGAGCGCTACTCTTGTCTTTGTGGATGTGTTTATTAGTGAATTAATATAGAACCTTCCTGCCCTCAGTGGCTTAGGTCTGTGTAATTACTTTCGACCTTTAAGCACTTCGCTTTCTGCTAACACTTCGTGCACCAGTCCAGTCAGTGACTGTCCAGTAAGAAACTAATTTAATCCACTTGGGCTGCTTTTTGGCCGGAAAACAATGCCAGCAAAGCCACTCCGCCACATCAATCCACTTCAGTGAGTGTTAGCAGGGGTGAGAGAGGGTGATTGGGTCTTAGGGAGAAATGGATGTGGAGGTTGTTTCAGTAATGGCTGAGGTATGGGAGCAATGCCCTCCTGAATGTCTAGCTCTGCTCGCCTACGGCTCTGAACAACAGCACAGAACAAAGCAGCGGTGGTGCTGCAGGTGATATGAAGCAATTTATTGCATTTAGAAGACTGTGGCGGTCGATCGAGTGCACGGAAATAAATAATGGCCGCAGACAAATTAGCCAACGGCTCTGCTTTTAAAAAGGTTTAAGAAGATGCGTTCTAAGCCTTCAGGATCTAGTGTATGCGAATAGTTCTGGTTTAAACTGTTGATATGTATGCGGAAGAAATATATACGGCTGCGAAACCCAGCGAATACAGAGAAAACAGTTTGTACTTGAACATAGCCATGCAAACCACATGTTTTGCTTGGGAAACCACAAATCGTTTTTTACAGCATTCCCCCGGGTTTCCCATTACCAAAGATGTGGCTAGCCGTTTTTCAGCTTGTTAAAGAAGTGCCCAAGTCACAACAGGCATCAAGCATGTGGAACCCTTGCATACACCCCACAGCACCTTGATGTATCTCAGCACAGAACATAACACCAGGCAGGTTTCCGTCATGCAGCATGATCTGTGTCAAAGAATCCAATCAATTCTACCTAGGCTGTATTTGTAACATGCTTCCTGTTAATTGTTATATACGACTATGACTCTTTTACCTGTGGCTGTTGAGAAGGTCAGAATGAGAGGCGTTTTTATTGTGGGGTTCTGAGGGGCACAGGGACTGAGACGATTTATGAGTTCTTGTTGCTGCCAGCTTGTCAGCAGGGTGCTAAGGAATACAGTGGTTAAGCGCGCACATCAACACAGCCTATTGGAGCATTCGGCCCAGCACTGGAGGGAGTCAAACAGCAGGAGGAGAGCGAGAAGGAAGGGAAAGAAAGTAATCGGAAAGTGAAGGTATTTATTACTACCGGAGAATGTTTGGCTTTTAACTGAGTCTCCTTTTGCAGACTATCAATATGGAAGCCATTTCTCTTTCATGCGCTCTCTCAGCATTTATTCAGTCAGGCAATATGTCTTAAACGCTTTTCCCTTCGAGTTCTGACAAACTCCTACAGGGATAACTCATTAAAAGTGCTAACAGAGCCTTCATACCGCTATCTCACTTAGGTTTATGGGAGCAGCAAGGAGCCGTCCATCGTCCAAACAGCTTTTAAAGTCCGGGAACAGGATGAATGTGCAGAGGGTGATGGCTTTTCTCAGCCCGTTCACTAGTAATTAAGGAAGAACTGAAAGAAAACCTGTCACTGATTACAGATATTGTTCAGATATTGCACTCTAACCTGGAGACCAACATAGATCAAGACCAATACTGCAAGAATTTCTTTTAGAATCACTGATGCCATGCAAAACAAAATTTATGACCTTTCAAAATTAGTGTTGTAAGCGTAAAACTGTATTATGCATGACTGCAAAGCATAGCGCTGTGTGCTATGCCTAAAGGTTCGCTTTTATCCAATCTGTTCCAAATGGCACGTTTGACCAGCTGTCATATTTATGGCCATGAGAGCAGGTTTGATGTTAAAGGGACAGTGATCGCTATTTGCATCCAATCATTCTTTTTACAAGGCCTATATAAAGGACAGTATTTTATAGCCATCCTCATCTCTTTAAAACATCCATTAAGCTTGCAGGGAATAGAGGAGATTTATTGTGTTTCATCAGTCGTCATGCCACATTGTTTTATGTGTTAGTTTATTTGCGCCTTGTATACTGTTTAAAATTTAACAAGCCATGTGGCATTGCTCATGATGTATTGATCCATCAGCAAGCCAACACCCTACGGAAATATAGTACACTCCACTCGGAGGTGTCACTCGTGGTAGCTCATGCTCGACTATGATACAAATACATCAAATACCCCATAGCTGTTTTTGCCATTCATAACACAGTAACGAGACGTCGTTCAGCACTAACTAATGTGCACAGCCTGCTGTTTTTAAAATAGCTGAGCTCTCAGGATGACTGTGCAGTCTTGATTTTTCTCTTGCAGCAGTTTTACAGATAAAACATTTATATTTATCCATCCTCAAATCTGAATTGCAGGTAGAACCATGCATGCCATCCAAGTCTGGCCCTTTATTTCTCTCGGGGAGTCAGCAGGCAGATGGTTGAGCCAAGGCGTGGCCTGCTCGGACTCTAAGCTGCTTGTGTGTTCATTGGACATCCATGAACCGGCCCTCAAGTTCAAACTGTCAAATCAGCATTCCACTTGAGCTGCTGCATTTTCGCAGTCTTAAGGGCTTACATGGTTGGCTGGTGCTCAGAGGCACCGGTTCATGGGAGTGGATTTCTCCTCTGTAATTAATAAGACAGGCACCAACTTCTCGCTTTAATGGGTTTTGTTTGCAGGTTAGCGCCCTGTGGGCTTGCCTGTCTACCTTTGGTAACTGGGGTAATTGAGCCTTCTGCACTCCATAGCTATCATTATTCCCTTTCTTCCCTAAGATGTCCTTAATTGACAGAAACAGTGTTATTTAATTATGTCTTACACATGTTAGTGCAACTTCCTGCCAACACAGGAGTAAGTGTAAGCAACGGCAGTACAAAGGTGAACAGGTAAGCTCATGTGACTTTCATTAGAATGAATGAAAGGGCTATGGCAACAGTTAGACCTCATGTCTCTCTTATAACCTTCTATAAATCAGTTTTGTATATATACACAGTATGCATCTTCTTTATCTTAGGATTCTGTGATTTTATAGTTTAATAAAGATCGGGATATTTGCGATGTTAACAAATTTTAGCAAACTAGAAATAACCTGTAGAGATACCGAACCTTTAAACAGCTGTTTATGCTCTGGAAGACTCTTATTTCACTGCTATTTCTTCTTAAACACGGTTTATTTTCCTCCAAGTCTGGAGTACTAGCCACTTGCACAAACAAAACAATCTGCTTGTGCCAGAAATACGAGTCTTTCGGGCTAATGGTTGAGCTGGGACACCATATTGGCTCTAAGTTTTACGGTCATGCTGCGCTGCATTCCTGCACCCTATTTGTGCCTCATGGCTTAAGTTTGTTTGTGAGTTTAGATTTACTCACCCCTCAATAGAAGACCTCTTTTACACCAGAGTCGGCATTTAATCTCGTTTGGATCGAGTGATGAGAATATCTGAAGTCGTGCTTGCCTCGGTATATTTTTTCAGTATTTGTCCACCTGAAATTGGTGTCAAAATAATTGTAAACTGATTGTTTATTGAGAGTGGCTGGATTAAATTATGCACTTAAATGTTTGTTTATCTAATGCAATTTGCATCTCTCTCTCTCTCTCTCTCTCTCTCTCTCTCTCTCTCTCTCGCTCGCTCGCTCGCTCGCTCGCTCGCTGTTGTCCAGGATGTGTCTGGGTGCCAGAGACCCGTATTGTGGATGGGACAGGAAGCAGCGACGCTGTACCACAATTGAGGACAGCTCCAACATGAGCCAGTGGTTTCAGAACATCACCGCATGTCCAGTAAGAGTTGAACACCTGCCTCCATGCAAAGGAGTACATGATTTAATGTGACCTCTGTTTATGTTTTTGTAGATGTAAATTGTGTCTGTTTCAGGTTGCGGTGGAGCTTTGCAGCGAAAGCACTCCCACTGTCCTGTGCTTTTATTGCTATGTCTCTCCTTTACCTTTTTCCAGATGTGGAATCAAACCATAGATGGTGCCTATGGGCCTTGGACTGCGTGGCAGCCTTGCAATCATGATGACAGTGAAGACACCAGCGCTTGCCTTTGTCGTTCGAGGGCATGTGACAGCCCTTCTCCCTTCTGTGGGGGGAAAATGTGTGAGGGTCCTACCATTGAAGTAGCCAACTGCTCAAGGTAACTGCGGTTTTAATTTACTGCTTAAGTGCCCTCAGCCCTTTCCTCATACTGAATCCAAAATGGCCAATCATACCAAAGAATCACCCTTTAATAGTGCCTGATGATTTGTGCACATGCGAACCATACTTTGCATATTAGAGTAGCTAAGATTCAATGCAAGGTGACAAAATTAAATCGTGTTTGCCCAGGAAGTGGCAATTAATTTCTGAGAAGTGCTACACAGGAGCAAGGCACTTAAGCAAATTAAGGGAATGCATTTGCACATTGAAACTTTCTCTTTATCAAGCAGAACTTTCCTTTTTTTCCCCACTGTGGCACATTAGAAACTATCATTCCAAAGTGGAAAAAAAATGATTTTGTCTTGGGTTTCTTTTAGAAATGGGGGCTGGACTCCCTGGTCATCATGGGGTCAGTGCAGCACTAGCTGCGAGATCGGCTTTGAGGTGCGTCAGAGGTCCTGCAACAACCCCTCACCCAGACACGGTGGCCGAGTGTGTGTGGGCCAAGCCAGGGAACAGAGGTGAGAGACGGAGAAAGTAAAGGGGTCTTAACCACTACACTACACACTTATCTGCATTCAGATAGTGAATCCAGTGATGCCAAAGGACACTAATAAAATTAAGGTTTTTATATCGTACTCAGTATATCGACACCAAAATTGCTCAGTAAAACCAACAAGCGTGTTTCTCAAATTACACCAATCTATTGTCTGCAGATGTCCGTATTCAGTTTCCTTTCCGGAAAATTTGGGGCATTTATTCAATTTGAATAAAATGAAAACTTAAAGACTTTTAAATCACATGAGCCAATATTTTATTCGCAACAGCAAAATTGAGCAATTGCACTAAATGATCTCATTTCAAATTTGATACCTGCTACAGGTCTAAAATAGTTGGGACGGGGGCATGTGTACCATGGTGTAGCATCTCCTCTTCTTTTCAAAACAGTTTAGTCTGGTCATCGAGATTCTAGAGTTTTGGTGTTGGAATTTGGCCATCTTTCATTCATCTGTTGAGAACATTTAGCGCCTTGTTAATTGAAAAATATGTCAAAGACGAAAAGCAGGTGGAAACCTAAATCAGGCAGGATTTAAACTCGGTGCCCAGACATCTTTAAATGTTTTAAAATGAAGAGGAGATGCTACACCATGTAACACATGCCCCCGTCCCAACTATTTTGAAACCTGCAGCCGGCATTACATTTGATCTGAGCTCATTTTGTTGTAGCTCATGTTCTATTGTAAATTAAATATGCTCTCATGTGATTTAAAAGTCTTTTAGTTTTCCTTTTATTCAAATGTCCCAACTTTTCTGGAAATTCGGGTTGTATACTGTGCGACTGTGTGTGTGTTTTTTTTAAGTGATCGCGTAAAGCTACAGTATCGAGTGTGTTTGGATACGAGTAACGCAGCACACCTGTATCCTCCTTCTCCAGATTTTGCAACGAGAAGGTTTCTTGCCCGCAGCCTGTTTTCTGGTCATCGTGGTCACCCTGGTCTAAGTGCAATGCTGAGTGTGGGGGAGGAGTGCACTCTCGCTCCAGGAACTGTGAGAATGGAAATAGCTGTCCAGGCTGCGCACTGGTACTAGTCTCTCTCTCTCTCTCTCTCTCTTCCTTTCTTTTCCTGCCTCGCTTGATGTCAACTTTCTAAATCCCATCTATTTACAATTACCAAGAAGCTCTCCCAAGGGGAAATAACTCCGTGTCTAAACACACTGAGGGGGAACCAAACTGCACATTCACTAAGAACGCACATATCCATAGACATGTTTTAACACCAGACTGAAATCATGGATTGTACCCGTTGCCCACGATGAGCACCAAATACTGAGTGCTGTGATCAACCCTGCACCTCCTGAACAAATAGATTAATTAATCGTGTGATTGAAACACTCACTTCACAGTTCGCCGTTCGTTTACAGTGTAAGAGGTTGTGTCTGTGTGTGTTTGTGTGTGTGCACATAATCAGACTGAAGCTGAATTACGGCAATTAATTTATTTAAAATCGCATCAGGTTTCCTCACAACTCGCTGAAACACTTCCCCAGAGTGTGTGGTAACAAGCCATCATGTTGTCACGGTTTCCACACACGAGCCACAGTATCTTTTATTATGCCTAATGATTGTCCATTGGGAGGCAAGAGAAATGAACTGAATGTTTTCTACTTCCACTTCTGATCCCAGCCCTGTCCCTTTCTCATTCTGTAGGAATACCAGGCCTGTAATCTGGAGGCGTGCCCTGAGGTGAGGCGAAACACTCCTTGGACGCCATGGGTGCCGGTGAACATAACTCAAGGCGGTGCACGCCAGGAGCAGAGGGCGCGCTACATTTGCCGGGCACAGCTGGCAGACCCGCATGAACTCCAGCTGGGCAAAAGGAAGGTGGAGACGCGCTTCTGTCCCAACGATGGCACCGTCTCCTGTGACACTGACTGTAAGTGCTGAAGTCATGCACAATTCTCTCTCTTCTATTACACACTTCAGCAAACCAAGCCCTCATCCAGTGGGGAATGAGTAGCTTTGCCACCATGCTGTTTTGAAGATTTAAGACTCCAAAGACTGCTTATTTAAACCTACTTTAAATAATAATGTGCTACTCCAAGGAGCTGCTGGGCTTCAATCCCATATACATGACTTCATCAAACTAGTGAGGTCTGAGAAAACCTTAAACCTTTCTACCTGCCATGAAAGTGCTTACTGCATTCGTCTATGTCACCAGAGGAGATTTAACAGTGGATCCTCTAAATGCCTTTTGTCTGCTTGAAGTTACTCTGTCTGTTTCTTTATCTAGGGATTATGTGCTGTGTGAATGTAAAATATTGTCTCCACCCAGGTGACAGCCAAGAAAGCGTTCAGTGACCATCCACATTACGAGTGTCAGCCCACACATCGATTAACTATAAATTCCTGCCAGAAGTCAGGGAGAAGTGGGCCATACTTGACACCATGCATTGAGTGCATTAGGGGGAGTGTGGTAAAAGCCGTGGTAAAAGAATAGCTCCATGTGTAGGTGGTGGGACAGAACAGCTTGAGTATTCTGTCGGAAATGCAGTAAAACACAGCATGACTAGGTGCCCTGGCCAACCTTGAATTAATAATGAAAAAGGCCAGCATATTGAGAGTGATGACATTTATGCTTTATATCAGACAGATAGGTCTTCATCCATTTGGAATGTATGTAGAAGGCAAGAGGAGGAAATGTTGTGATTTTAATGTTGTATGAGTTCTTTCATATAGGACAAATCTATTATGCATTACTGCATTTTACAAGGAATAAATCGGTGATTATCATATAGCTAATTTACATCTTGCTCAATTGTAAAAACAACTTAAATTTCAGGAATGACCACAAAGATATGGCTATATAAAGCGCCAACCTTGTGCCACAATGCCACCTGTGACTGCATAACGCAATTCCAAACACCTTCGTGTCACTCGTATCAATGGATCATGCCGTATTTAGTTTTCAAAAACATGTGTGTGTGTGTGTGTGTGTGTTGCAGCTCTTGTAGATGAGCTGCTCAGGACTCCTGGAGTGAGACTTACAGGCTCCAGCTGGTCATTATGGGAGTCGTGGACTGCGTGCAGTCAGGACTGTGCTAAAGGCTATCGCTCGCGCAAACGCACCTGCACTGGCATGGATGGCAACAATTCCCCTAATGCTTGTAGAGGATCGCCTGTGGAGTATCAGGACTGCAGCCCCCAACCATGTCCCGGTAAAACACACACCCACACACACACTCGCACCTACGCCAAAAATAGGTGGACACCCACACAGGACATCCAGCGGTTTCCTTTATTCACCTTCTCAATCAGACAGGTTAGTAGGATGGTTGCTGAGTCCAAGTGCATTGCTGAGTGCATTAGCTAATGGATTGCTAATATGAATGCACCATTGGCTCCAGAGGTCTGTAGTCACAATCCTCCTTTTTTATCAGTGCAAAAATAATTTTTACACACATTCCATAATGACCTAGCCATGATCACTAATACAGACAGATTTAAGGGGAAACATAAATAAAATTTGATACTGATTTGATTTGAAACTCATTTTTTCTGTAGATTTTCTTTTACACTGTCTGTATTTTTTCATTAGCAGCATTCAGTCATACGTAACATAATTAGAATCAGATCTGGTTCCTCTTTTACTGCAAAAACAGGGTAGAGTGTTTGGTCTGAGGACTAACATATAAATTCCCCATCATAGTAACTAGAACATGCCAGTGTCGTTGTTGACTAGCGGCGTAAAAATGCAATGACAGTAAAAAAGTCAATAATTAACAAATCAAAGATCATACATCGTGTTTTTAAACACCGTGTTTGTCATCATTCCACATCATCTTTACCATTTTACTGTGTTTTCAACCATTCCTGAACCGAAATACTGCATGGAATTCTGTTGTTACTTGTGGTTATGAAGACAAAATATTTTCTGAATTTTTGCAATAGTTATAAAATGGGGTGGTGGTGGCTCAATGGTGAGGCTCTGGGCCAGTGATCAGAGGGTTGGGGGTTCAAGCCTCGCACCAGGCAAGCTACCATCATTGGGTCCTTGAGCAAGGCCCTTAACCTCATTTTCTCCAGGGGGTGCCGTTCGTTCTGGCTGACCCTGTGCTCTGACCCCAGCGTTCAAATTCATATGCCGAGATATGCGGAATAAAAGCATTTGACTGCATGTATGTGTATGTGATAAATAAGATCTGAATTTGAAATAAGGAAGTATTTTAGCTCAGTGATTAAGGTGTTGCACTGCTGATTGTCAGGTCATGATCCGAATTCCCTGTACTACCAATTTGCCACCACTGGGCCCCCAAGCAAGACCCCTAATCCTAGCTTCTCAGTTGAATTGGAAAAAAAGTAAGTCGTGCTTAGTAAGGGTGTCTGCCAAATAGCAGAAATGTACAGGCAAACATGTATTTGGTGGCAGATTTATATGTTTTATATGGGGAGGCCATAGCCCTGGAAAATCCATTTAAAAAAAGAAATGTCAAATTAATTTTAACCTCAATATATACTGTACATATACATGAATTTTACATAGACTGATTAATATTTATTTGTCAGAAGAGATATATCATATATTTATCTTTAAGATATAGAATAGTGGTAGGTTCCAGAAAAACGGAGGCTTGTTCTCCGTGTAGTCCCCTGTACTGTGCGCACTGTGGACTCGCAAACGAGTCGCATGTGCCCCATGACTCCACTTTAATCCACTATAGGAAATTGAGTTTTCCACTGCAGACAGTCTGACCCCACCTCACCCCACCCCCTTTCTCCATCCCATCAAACTGATGAAACATCATCAAAGGATTCGAGCCAGGCGCAAAAATGACGGTAAAGCCACACTAATAGTTCTGTCCAGGCGAAGCCGTAATATTAGTGCTGTAGTGGTACGGCACAGGTGTGGACAGTGCTGTGAGGTTAATGTGACTCCTCTATTGTGCCTGCGTCCTGTCCTCATTCCACTGCATAACAAATGCTCGCCTGTCAGCACTGCAGTTGTGCAAGTCTGATTCCACCCTCTGTTCCGCTTGGTCCTGCTTGTTTTTATCCGTCTGCTTGTTTTCATGTTTGCTCGTTTTTGTCTGTGTGCGCACTCGCTGCATCCTGTTTGTGCCGCGTGTGGGTCTGCTTATCCACATGTCCTGTTGTTTGTATCTCCCTGCTTGCCTGATCGTCCTGTACTTGTGTGTGCCGTGTATGTGTGTGTGTCTGGTCTGTTCAGTGAAAGGTGCCTGGTCTTGCTGGTCGTCATGGTCACAGTGTTCAGTGCCCTGCGGTGGCGGGCACTACCAGCGGACGCGCACATGCACAAGCCCCGCGCCCGCCCACGGAGGGGACATTTGCATCGGGCTGCATACAGAGGAGGCTCTGTGCAACACACACACCTGCCAGGGTAAGCCCACCATCAGGACCAGCAACAAAGCAAAACTGATTCTCTGCTTAAAGTGATAGCTGACTGTGAGCTACAGGTCCTGACAGGTCAGTCAGAATGTAGAGTGCCTCCACCTGTGTGCACAACATCAGATATATGTGTGTGTGTGTGTGTTTGTGTGCTCAATCTTTTGTCTATGTCGAACCATTTTATCACCTCAAAGAAGTACACCATCTGTCAGCTTCATAGAACAATTCCCACTGCTGTGAGCAGATCATTAAAAACATCGTTCAGATACAGAGATACGATGGGTTTATGCGCGTTTTAAATCACGCTGTGTGTTCAACAGCACCTTTGTGTTTAAAAGCAGCTCTAGGGAAGCTCGAATATTTATGAAGCGAGCTTATCTTTAAATCATAGGCAATGCAAACTCTCCTAAAAATATATACAAAACACCATTGATATTTAATAAGTGCTGTTGTCCTTTGGCCTTTTGCCCACATTCAATTTGGTTTCTTAAACCTCACTTAATATTCCTAGAAAGCATCAATGCATTCCAAAGTGATTGCATTACCTGCAGCTAGAAAAGCATGTCAGCCCGAATACCTCGGCAGCCATTAAAAACATGGCAAGGATAAAGCATTAGAAGCTATGAAGATGAAATTAATTGATTTGGCTTATTGTTGTTACAGAAAACAGGGGTTGCTGAAATGCGACTGTATAATGGAAGTTATAGTGATAAATGAACTATGTATATATAAAAATGTA
>JAOUQX010000040.1:4244941-4259560 GCA_028566295.1 Liobagrus marginatus
ATTTCGTTCCACTTCATGATTGTGTCCCACTTGTTGTTGATTCTTCACAAAAAATTACAGTTTCATATCTTTATGTTCGAAGCCTGAAATGTGGCAAAAGGTCGCAAAGTTCAAGGAGGCCGAATACTTTCGCAAGGCACTGTAAGTAGTGTCTGCGAGCCGTTTTTACTCAGTTCAAGCTCATCTTGTTCTACTGCCAGAAGCTCTTTCTAATTTTAATTACGTATCTCTAGAAAGAATGAATTAATATTCTCATCAATATTATTATCTGCACTTGTTGCACTTTTGTAGCACGTAGCTCTGTATTGTGTTGTTTTATGTAGCTTTGTGTTGTCTATGTGACTCTCTGTTGTTCTGTGTAGCATCATGGTCCTGGAGAAAGGTTTCGTTTCACTGTGTACTGCATCAGCTATATACATACGGTTTACATGTCAATAAAGCTGCTTTAACTTCAACAGTAGAATGGGAAAGTTTAAAGTTTAAAAATAGTCAAGTATGGATAGAAATAGCTTAGTAATCTAACATATTACTTATAGCCATAGCCATATACGTATAGCATATAGACGTGGTAGCGCCGCAGTGGTTAAAGGTGCTGGATTACTGATCGAAAGATTGCAAGTTCCCAAATTCCCAGGACAACCCTTTAACCCTCGATTTCTCGCTCTGGATAACGGCATCTGCCAAATACCAGAAATGTGACTATTCAAGATATTTATTATTCTTTTATGCTAAGATGTCTTGGTAGGATAACTTCTTCCAATTTATTATAACTTCCCCTACTTAGATATAATCTGCATTATGGTCAATTAGACCAAAATAAAGGCTTGAAACTTGTTTTTGCAAGTTAATATTATTAGTATATAATAAGTATATAATAAGGTATATAATAAATAACTAACTCTTTTTCCTACATAGAATAAGCGGTCATTTATAGCTACTGTAACTCGAGGGACAGTAAGAATCATTCAGAGGAAAACAGCAGGAAAAGAAATTCAGAAACTCATTTGACGTTGCTAATGTACTCACTCACCACACAAGCTATTGAGAACTGCAAGAAGCTTAGAATAAAACTATGTAAAATAATATAAAATCTGACAAGTAGCTTGAACGGCACTATATACACGCTCTGTTACTGATAGATTAAGGATAATTCCCAAAGAACTCAAAGGAATAATGCACAAATGAAATGTCTAAATGAAAGCTATTAGGTCTTTTATTTAAATATAAAAAAAAGTAATTAAAAACTCAATTGGAAAGAGAGCAGGACTGTTGCCAAGCATCTGCTGTATCGTTATTAAACTGCACGGTGTCTGAAAAAAGTATGCAAACAGGTCACAATGCATGTGCTCAGTTTCTTGCCATATCTGCTTCTGGCCTGATAAAGATCGGGAGCTAAATATATCAGCGAGCAGCTCAAACTCACAGACCCCTCTCGGACAAAGCAAAGTGCACCTCTTAATTTAATAGACGAGTAGATTTTAATTTGACGGCTTTGTGGAACCAGATAACAGGTTGATCAATCGCCCCTTGAAGAGTGAGTCGTAATCGATGGTGGAAGGTGAAATCCATGCTGGGTCAGCTGCTGTGTCCATTTTCAGCAAATGATATGATTTGGGTTTGCAGCACAGTCCATATCAGCGAGAGAAAGAAGACGAGGAGATGTTGCGTGCGCGCGCCGACAGCGAGAAGAGACAGGCAGAACGGCACAGAGGAGCTCCTCTGCAAACTGCTGCTCATTAATCAGGGCTCACTAGCCGTTCGACAGCGCTGGGTTGTGGCGGCAGGTTAATGGAGTTGTGTTTACCTCGCCGTTTTATCTGAGCCACACGCCTGCCCTGGTCTCATCAATTTAAAACAGAAAGAGGCAACATTAGCAGCAGGATGGTCACCGCGAATGCTAATGAACGAGTGCCACGTCCCACTCACACTCGAGTAATCCAATCAGATGCTCGGGCGCGTCAACATCCAGCCCTCCGGCGCTAAATCGGTCACCTGGAAATAACGCAGCAATTAAACCTTTTTGTCAGGAACAGTCTTTGCCAAGAATTCCCAGATTTCTTACTTTCCCCCAGCAGTCATGCTGCAGCAATCATTTCCCCACCTGTCACTTACACACCAGTTAAATTGCTGCTGTTCTGTTTTATTCCTTTCCTTTCATCGCGCTATCCCTGGTGTCAAACGGGCAGAGATTGTTGTTCTGCCGGAGATGTTGCCCCTGGCTAGCGTCTTTGGGGATTTGACGAACTGACAGGGCCGGAGAAGTGTGACAGCTTGAAAGCTTCCAAGTAGAAAGACATAAAAGTGGACACAGGAGACATAAGCCCTCACCAGCAACAGTGCTTAACTCTGATATGCACCTCTCACTGCTGTAATTATTTCTAATCATCGGCCATTCATGCCTCAGACTGACGGCTTCTAATAGGTGAGCTTATGCTTTCAGATGCTCGAACGTGGCATGTGGCTAGTAGCTAGCCTCATTATTAGCAAGCTCAAGTGGTTCTCTGTGAGGAAGTTGACAAGGAGCTTAAATACACAGCTGCGTATATACGTTTCCACATTCCTCTACAGATAATAGATTGAGGCGGGGCTTTGTTTAGTTCTTTAGACGCGAGCCTCAAAGTTCTTAACTCCCCAATTCAGATTTAGAATCATTTTTCCCCAAAAACATGTCAGCACTTTAAACTGTGTTAATAGCTAATAACGCATCCAGCATAACAGGAAAACAGAATGACCTTGCTACCATGGATTTTTCACAGAGACCGACGCAGGAGTGTTTCGCTTTGTATTCCGCCCACACCGGCACGTTGGATTCAAACGTGCAAACAACTTTTTATGCTTACATCCACTAACACACTCAAGGTGAGTATGTAAAAATGGCACGTGCCCTGCTGTCTGGGTTTGCGTTTTAATCATACGAAGAGCGTCATCGGTTTTACTGAATGCTGGGAAATGCTCCAGCATCCGCATAGCGTGTGTGACTCACACTGGTGACAACAGCAGGAACAGAGGGGTGTGAACTAGAGCAGAACCACCAGGGTAAAGGATCAGTATGGGTCTGTGCGCAGTTGACAGGTGGTGTTACAGAGCTTTTAGTGCGACTTGCACCAAAATCAAGTGTCCTGTGACTGGAAGGAAGGATCAGAAGTCCAGTGTGATGTCGTTTAATACTTTTTCAACAAAATGGATGCTACTGATAAATATAAATATATATATGTATATATATATTTTTTTAAATAAAAAAAAAGCCAACCTTTCTGTTTAGCACTGTGCCACCTTGGCCTTTTAAATTTAGGGAACATTAAAGGAGAGGTCTAATATTTTGATAGAGATTATGCTAGTCAACAATCTGTGCTATTTTTCGGGGACTTTTTAATGTTTACTCACTACTTACAAATCGATCTAGTACTATAAACCAGCATTAATCCTACATGGAGGGAAAGTGTATATATAAACGCATACATTAATTTACGTTTTGTGCGTATATAAGCTCTAAATAAAGTCTGTTCTTTCTGTGAGCGTGCTGTCTAACAATATTAAACTTAATCGCAGTCTGTATCTCAGCAGCGTTTGAATGACAGCCGGCACACTTTCAAAAGAAAGAAAAGGCTGGCGTTTGAGGAAAACAACCTGCGTGAAGTTTCTGATGAAACAAGGGGCGATTTATAAGATTAGGATATAAACTTAGTCAGACAGAACATCAACTCGCACTCTGCCATCACCCAGATGAGGACTGGTTTCCCCTCGAGTCTGGTTGCTCTCAAGGTTTCTTCCTAGCAACACATTAGGGAGTTTTTCCTTGCCACTATCACCCCAGGATTGCTCATTGGGATACATTTTATCGCAGAATTATTAATTATTCGTCTTTATTCTTTCCTGTGAAGCTGCTTTGCATTGTCTATTGTTAAAAGCACTATAGAAATTAAAACTGAATCGAATTGAAGTTTTGATTTATATAGCAGGGACAAAAGCATATGTCCCTGGTTTAACCCCACTGACTTGCTCAGCTATAGAATAAAACTGTACACTTCCAAAGCTCAACTCAGACCCCACAGGTATAGACAATCACCCAGCTTTGTTTGGGATTGATAACAGAATCAGATTTAAAAAGCTGAGCTCTGCTAA
Organism: Liobagrus marginatus; assembly: GCA_028566295.1. Classification (NCBI taxonomy): domain Eukaryota; kingdom Metazoa; phylum Chordata; class Actinopteri; order Siluriformes; family Amblycipitidae; genus Liobagrus; species Liobagrus marginatus. The sequence goes on from JAOUQX010000040.1 coordinate 4,249,064, forward strand.
TCGCACTGATCATGCTATAATCTTCTCTGGAGGATCAACAAGAAAGCAAAAGCTGCATGAGGCAATCAATCACCCTGCTTCCTCTAGCTAATCCAACAGACTCTTAGTCACAGACACACACACAATCCATCCCCGGGATCTCATAGCTAGGAGGACTAACAGCGCTTTGCTGCTTAAAGTCCTTAAAACATGATAATTCACTGGGTTTTTTTTTTCTTTCTTCTTTAACCTCAACAGGTATCGGCAGAAATTAGAAATAGGCCCAAACACAAAGTGTCGCCAGGCATAATGTATATATGCATGAGCATCTGCTATCTGTCGAAAGCCTCCAGGAAGTAGAGGTACCGGCCACAGACGAGGATTTCATGCCACATGGCTTGTTATTGAGCAAGGTGTCTGTGTTTAAATGTGAGCAGCCAATTCCAGCAGCAAGGAAAGATGAAACGGAGCCGAGATATATGGCTATTATAGAGCTCTCACTTAACCATCTGCTCACCATGAGGAACAGATCACAGAGAGTTTCATCTATATTCAACAGGTAGATTCTATTTACGCATGAGAATCCCCGTCAATCCCTCAGCCCATTTTTCATCACCTCACCTGATTGACTCGGCCATGCGCATACCCTCATGCTGGAGGATAATCACCATGCAGGAGACAGACAGACGCCCCGTGGGACCAAGCTAACTTTTTTCACATTTGAATACCAATTGAAAACCTCAGAGTATTGAGCAGTTTTTGATACTTCTTTAGAAAAAAAAAAAAAGCTGCTGTTGTCATTTATAAACATTATTAAAGGGGTGATTGTGCCATTCTTTCAGACAACTTGCTTCCTGCTTTCACATCCAAAATCTAGGTCACGTTTGTCAATGTCACATGTTTATGACCCAAAATAAGGAAGTAAATAGAGCAGCATGGAAAACATGTCAAATCAAATCCCGCTCCGGCATTTTAATTGGGTTTAATGCTTGGTATTGATCACCAGTAGTGGAACCCTCAACAAAAAATACAATAGGCCAGATGTTAATCAACTGGCAGACGGCAGTCCACATGCAAATGTTTAAGATCAAACCAAACAATTAAGAAATACTTTTTCAGAAACATATAATATATATATATAAAATACCGGCTAACATGAACCAGATTTTCTGTAGCAGATCATCTGCTGTAGCCTAACCAATCATAAGTCTTATGTACGTGTACCTTAATGCAACTCATTGGGAAGGAAAACTATCTTCAGACTTTCTTTCCCTCTTTTCACCTTCATTTCAGGGTCAAAACAAATGTTTTATATCATCAGGAAAAAAAAATAAGCGCTTGAGATGAAGTTTCAAAAGGAACACGACAAACTTTTGTTTATCACTTGGTTATGTTAGTTGCTTGTCCAGACCCATGTCAGGAATTGTATGGATCCACACCTTCAACATCACACCGCATCCGGTAAATCAGCGGTCCCCAACCTTTTTTGCGGCACGTTTAAAGTTAGACAGTATTTTCACGGACCGGCCTTTTAGATGTGGCTGATAAATACAACAACAAGAAAAAAAACGATACGACCGGCATAAAAACTGGCATGTTTTACGATTAACGAAACTTTCCAAATACTGTACTTGATTTTTCGTTCATTTTGCTAGCTTGGAGGTTTCAATTCAGCAATAATGTATTATGTGTAACCGTCCGGAGTAGCCCCTTTAAGAAAGCAGCGGATGTAGGTAAGACATGTGACCGAGGCAAAGCATCTTGACATGCATCAACAGTGATTCATAGACAGACGTGGCGGAGAGAAACCAAAAATGTTCCATCAAAAAACATCGTTCACAACCAGATAATAAATAAAACGGAAATAATGTATGTTATGTATTCTTTCTGTGCGGCCCGGTAACAATTGACCCACGGTTGGGGACCACTGCGGTAAATGACCGCAACTAATTTCATTGCTGTGATTTGACTCTTTCCAGTGTGGTAAGAAAAAATGTAAATATCATACGACCTAAAAAAGCTGCTTCTTAGTGAGTAATGAATCCTGGTAACGGTTACCAGGATAAACCCTTAACACAGAGCTCCACAGTGATCATGTTTAATGCTGGAAGCTATACTTAAGCTGTTTTGCATGTCTTGTTAATATAATCAACAAAGCAGAGCGGTCAAGAACACACATAACAAGCAGAAGTTAATTAGAGTTAGTTCAACTTTGTGGGTATAATTTACCTGTAAAACAGAAGGTGAGAAAGAACAGGAGCAGGCCTGTGAAGAGATTGCTGAGGAAGGTTACCACACCGCAGGTGATGCCCTCTGGCACAGGGTACACCGTCTCAATGAAAAGCTCGAAGAAGATGGGAATGCTGCTGTTGATGAAGATTCCCACCAAGATACAAGAGGCATAAAGTGTAGCTGAGGAAACAAGAATTTGTTGGTAATCTTCAGTGGGAGATCAGTATCACGTCTTTCATTATAGATACTGTAGATATTAAGTACTGCTTATTTATACACTTAGAAAACATACACTTGAACTTTCATACATGTAACTAATTCTGGCATAAAATCATGCAGATACAATCCAGGTTTAAAGCTTTAGCTGATGTTCCTATCAAACACCAGACCGCAGAAGAAAATGTGATCTCAGTGAGTTGGATCATGGTGTGGGAGTTGGTATCAGATGTAAGATTTCATTCTTTTAGAAACACGCTGATCTCATGGGAATTTACAGTCTGGTGCAAAACAAATCACTAAGGGATTACTAAAATGTTCTTTGATTGTCCTCCTATAACGGTTGGGCTCTGTCTCAGTAAGAACCAGAGAAATACTTTATAATTGTTGAAATAGCGAATACTGTTTAGAGTTAGTAACTTGTGCACATTGAATTCATGTACACGGAGTAGTTTGTACCCTATGATACCTTATGGCCGTGTTCTCTAACAGCTGTGAGATTGTTTTGCCTTTTAGTGCCACTTTCAAGAATTTCAATGCCTTCTGAACCCCGCACCGTCCATTCCTACCCAAACTGTTAAGAGTGCTAAAAATAAATATAATAGAAAACAACTTGAATGGTTCAAGTGGAATGGATGGGTTTGGGTACGATATATGAGGTGGTCCAGTCGTGGTTGAATAGGGCGGAGGAAAAGAAAACAAACTATATAAAGCATACGATATAAAATAGCTCCAGATCTAACCCATAGTCTAGCTGTGATTACTTCAAACCACTTAGCAGCTAATTAGGTATATGATGTCATCAGCAGACGGGGTTAGTATTTTCTACATTAATTTTAAAATAATTGTTATCCTGGGGCCCCCTGCTTACTAAGTTTAAAACCACTGCTTAGATTATGGCCCTCAGGATTCATATCTGGCATGTTTCCCAGTTGAAGAAAAACCAGTTAGCCCAGACTGGTGTGTCAATATCACACACACACAGAGAGTGAGGGTGAGGGTGAGAGAGAGAGAGAGAGAGAGAGAGAGAGAGAGAGAGAGAGAGAGAGAGAGAGCTGCCGATAATAAGCAGAAATGATTATGGATGTCCATGTTTGATGTGGATGATCTGTGGGGCATATATGTCCATATGAGGCCTGCTTGTGCAGAGCAGCCGTCCTTGCTTTCCTTCACTGAGCTGGATCTAATGAGCTCCCCTGGCTCAGCTCTTTCAGTGCTCCTATAGCAGTTTGTATTCACTTCTGTTTGAGACTTTCATGTCTCCACACAACACTACAAAAGAGGTTTAACATTTGTTCCAGACTACCTTTAGTGGAGGGCAGGTGTGTGAGTCTGGTCAGGCAGGTGAGTGTAAACCAAGTGGCTGCCAATGAGGCTCCAGCCAGCATCAGCACTGCAATCAGCTTCAGCATGCCCCGGATAGAGTCGGCAAACCTGCAACAGAAACACAACATAAAATAAGAACAATAACAGACATTTAACCTTTTTCTCCTTACACAACACATCTGGGGGAAGTTATATCTGGAATGGGAAAAAGCATTGGCAGAAGAGCCCTAGTTAAACTGACTCACAACGCCAAACACACATAAAAGAACCCAGGTCAAATGTAGTCAGCATAGACAACACTCTCCCTCCACTGCTCCCACTCAATAAATTTTAATTAGCACCTCTTATCGGGTTTAGATACGAGCCTCTCCAGGACACTTCTCGACAAAAAAAAAGGAATCTGCTAAGGACAAATCTGAAGTGAAATCAGCGATTACAGACTGATATAAAAATCCATCCTGTAGGACTAGAACAGGTCGCATTATACATGAGAGAGGCATAAAAGAACAAAGTTGGAGTTTAAGTGGAGACCGAACAGATGCTTTGGGAAATTATTGAACCTCACACTCATACAAAATGCACGATGTAGCACCATTGTTATGAATAATGTGAGCTCTAAATATGGGCACTGATTGGCTAGGATTACTGTACTTTATACGCCGTAATATTCTGAATGACGCTGCAAAAACTATCTTGCTGGATTGGAATTGTCCGTCTCCCTATGCAACCTGCTGTGCGCTCACCTCAACCGGGATTTTGCGCACGTCTTCATTTTAGAATTCCCATAAACTACCAATTGGTGTTTAAATGGTTTAAAGCAGTTTGCTTTCAATATGAGCATTTGCAGCACAAAGCATTGGATGAATAAGAAACAGCTTAAAGAATGTTGCGGGAAAACAGTTGCACAGTCATACATTATGTCAAAGTAAAAATTAAATCCCAAGCTCGTTGGGTAGGAAAAACCAAAACAATTAAGAAACAGACTGTGTATTTACTCCAGACTTGGTCATTTCTCCTACTCCTGGTTAATAGAAAGAGAAGTTTTAAGTTTAGCTTAGCAGTGATTAAACACTCTTCAGGTCGGTAATGGACTATTGCTTGATGGATAGCGTTGGGTGTTTCCTTCTAATCACAGCAGCATTTGTCCTTAAACAAGCAGTCTTGGGACAATTAAAAGTTGCAGGACTGTTCATCAAGTGTCTCAGCATGCTCGCACGCTCGCACTGCACTACCTGCTAATTGTTCATCTGTTCGGATGCTTTCTGCAGTGTCAATGTACAAGGACTTTAAAAAGGCACAGAATCTATTAAAAACACCTCTGGAGCAGACTCTATTAAAATGTCCGGTCATCACCCCTGGAGGTCTGTGTTACTGTAGAAAAATGGCTGCATTCCATTGGGCTGTCTGTGCAGCGAACCTGGTGTATCTCATAACTTACACACATTCATCCATTTGCAATTTGATTTATGGCAGAGAAAGAGCACGAAGGCCATTTCTTAAGGATCTCATGGAGACCCGTTAATGGCACGCAGCCCTGAAAACGATCAGTTATGACACCATGAAAGAGAAGGCTGCCAGGAGGAAGTACGATGGGCATCTGTTGCTTTTCTGAGGCCTTCCTCTGCACTCCCAACAGAGCCTCAATTAATCCTCACAGACACGCATTTTCACACACAAGCATACACACAACAGAGGAGAGCCAATCAACAGGGTGTCTGGCGTCTTTAATCAGCCGCTGACTGACTCGCTGCCCAAGAGTCTGTCCAGTGTTTATTTGAATAACAAGCTGATTTCAAAGGGAAATACTTTGCTCTTTAGTCATTAAATGATGTAAGCACTAAATCATCATTTTCAACTAACTGTACCTCTGCCCCCAATGTTATCCCTTTGACCAACGAGTTGCCAAGTGACTGACAGAAAGAGTTATGCATTCATTTTCTTAATTACATCCTTTTTCTTTTAACGCTGCCATTCCATAGAACTGATGACTGAACCCAGGACCAAAAAGTGTTAATTCATCAGTTTTAGTCAGATCCCATCTTTCCTTGCACTGACAAAGTTCAGTTTATCTGCACTAGTGCCTATCCATCAGCATGCACCATGGCCATTTCATTAACATTTTCAGCTGCCGTTCATCACAAACCTGATTTTAATAAATTACATGGGAGAGGATGAATTAGTTGCGGAGCCTGGGAGAATCCAAACGGCCAGCAGGGGAAAAAAAACAAAAAAACAGCTGCGCTTTACAAAATGGTGACATTGACAAAACAACACCTTTCAATGATGGTGAATATACAGCAAGGAGAGTCGTTTATCTCTATACGGCACTGACACGGGAGATCCAAAAGCCATGCTATATGCTTTTTTACATAAGACCTCAATTAATACACTTCTGCTTAATGTGAGGTGTTGTTTTTTTTTTTTTTTTACCTTGCCATGGCTACTCCAAACACACAGCCTCCAACAATAGACCAGAAGCCTATCCATCCGGCATCTACCTGTTAAAAGGGAAGAGAAAGCAGAGAGGAGACTCAACAGCAAAATCTTTTATTGTTTGTTATGCAGAGGCTATGCTCGATGAAAAGCTGGTTGCAGAGTAAAACAGGGTGCCTGTCTTCCGAGATAACATGTCAATCAGGTGGACAGCAAATTGGCTGACTGCATTCTGTGCGGCACGCATGACTAGAGCGCGAGCGCTAAGGAGAACCGTTTTTTTCCGGCTTCAACTTTAACAGATGTCATAAATCAGACAGAGCCGTGATGGGCACAGCTAAGGTCAAACATTGTGATAGTGATGCGGTATCAGGGGCTGTATTTCAAGCAGATAAAACACAACCTAGACACATAACCACAGAGATGCTCCAAACCAAAGACTTGCTACGATGTCTGTCAAACTGCCTGAGAAGCGTAGCCAAAGACACGTTGGGCTCTGTAACTAAGAAACACAGTGCGATGTACTACTTTGCAGTGGACAGCCGATCAAATCAAATTAAAAGCTGATTTATATTCTGCATTCATGTGCTCGTTCTCATCCAACTCCCTCAACAGACAGATCATTAGCTGCCCTCATATAGTCGGGTCTTCTCACAAATGCAAAACGCTAGTTTATTTTAAGGTTAGCTTTTACACTAATTAGTCAGGCAAATATGAAACATTTTAAACTCTTTAGCTTCCAGACAGCAATACAAACCTTTAATGTGGCGCACAGAAGCAAATGAATGGATCTATGCTAAGTGCAATGAGAAAAGATGAAATTTGTGGTGCGTTATGTGCACACCAGGTTCTTGGTACATGTGTGTGTGTGTGTGTGTGTTTATAGGCATTCGTTAACTATTTGTGAATCCTCAGGGCAAACAAACATTGCAACTGCCCAGGAACTAAGCTCTTTCCCTCAAACCATTTGAGGAAATGACTTTAAAATGCTCAGCTGTGTTTTTTTGGCAGATCTGAACTAATTAGTTGTGGCTTGGCGAACTAAACTAAACACCATTAAAACCGAACTGATCAAATCTCAATTAAAATATCTGAGAAACTGCTATTCTTCTTCAAAATGAAGCCAAGTCGACTGACTTATATGAGCTTTGTCCATCCAGTTTGCCAAAATGATGCTTCGCTTGGTACGGAGCAGTAGGCAGGTGGAAATAGTTTATTGGCGCCTGGTACTGATTTATCAGGACACTAACTTTATTGATTTATCAGGAAAATTCTTATCACTTTTATCTTACTGTCTAGGTCAGTAAACCTGAACCTCTAGCAAGGCCGACAAGGATATAATAATAGTCTATGACTTGATCAAATTCGAAAACGAAGTTTGCACGATGCTACATTGAACTTATTCGTGCCTAAGCAAGGTAAAATATAGTCAATTGAAGCACAAATAGGATTAAAACAAAACGCATTCCGGACACCATCTGCTTTAATTGGCTCCTTGTTGGTGATTATTTCTTTAAAAATAAAGGTGCTCTCAGTATAAGTGGCTATAAAAGCAATTGAAGCTTCAGGTGGTTACACTGCGAATGACAATCATAACAGGAAATGAAGCTTGAAATCAAGGAGCATCTCCCTAACAGCTTTGTGACACGAAAAGAGGACAACGTGCCGCTTTCGTATATGATTTCTTGAGTAGTAACACCTGTCTCATACTAAATGCTAACAGGTCACTGTCACGCACAGGATGCCAAAACATCTCTTCTCAGACGGCGACAGAACTGTTTAACCCCCCAGTCTGCAGGGTCAGATGCAAAGCTGAAGGGGTTGGTGACAATCAGAGTTGCTGTGATGGAGTACTCCCTCTCATTAATCTGTAGAGCTGTTGAATGTGGCATATTTTGGCCAACTTGCAAATAGAGGAGTCTCTCGGATGTACTTTTGGTCAAAATGACTTTGGAGGATTTTTATTTTTCTAAGGCCATAATTAGATTGTTACAAGATCTGATTTAAAGTGAAAAGCCTATTCACGCAGATCTGCTGGGTTTTAATGAGGCGGTTCAGGGGGGGAAAACAGTTTTAGAAGATTTTTGCCATGGGCGCCCAGTCATTAATGATACATGTACACTCTAGGGGTTAATTATGAGTCAAAATCAATATTGGGCAAGGAAATTGCTTTTCGTGCATTTTGCCTAGATCAAAATGAAAATGATTGTCAATGCAGCAGGAAAAAAAAAAAGAGAGTGAAGGATTACATGTCAGTACTCATGAATTTGAAGCCTAAACAATCCCTATCCTCTTTTAGATTCTGCTAGTGTCAGTATGTCTGGTATGGAATGATGATGCTTTATAAAATACTCAATTCTCAAATGTTAAGATTTGCTGTAATCAAAATTTCCTTTTGATATCTAGTGGAACCCTGGTAATTATTTAAAAAAAAAAAATCACTTGAATTAGTTCAATTTATTTAAAAATAACCCACGTATTTCTCGGCCATTTGAAAGAAGATGGTTTCTTACTTGGCTGACTCTGACAGGAGTCAGAATCATGTCCAACACACCAGACCATCCAGCTACAACTCCTGTAGGCACGGAATAGGCAAGCGCGATCATCAGGAACCTCGTATTACTGTAAACACAAAAGAAGAAAACAGATTCTACTTCTTTAAGATGGATAGAAACAAATTAATTATAATTAAAATACACAAATATTTAGATATCTATATAGAGACTATACATTGCCTGGCTATTGCCAGGAAGAAACAAATTATTAACATTTATTAAATATTTCTGTACATTGGCTGTCTGACTCAAAGAGCCAACAAATTATCAATTTGACTTGAGATATTCTAAGCTCTCTTTTTTGTATGCAACTAAAACAGGAGAACTGTCTCTACTACTCAAACGAATAATATCAAATGCATTTCTTTTAGCTTCATAAAGACTAGTACAGACTGCACACGGATTTTACACAGCAGTGGAGGCTCTAACTATACGGTTATAGTTCTGTGTTAACTCATTCAGTAGTTCAGGTGGTTCAAGCTCCACCACTGCTGAGCTTCTTCTATTTTGCTTGGTACAACAGCTTCAATTTAAATAAATAAATCACTGCAAAACCTAAAAAAGTGGAATTTGAATAATTTAAATAATTGTTTTTGCCTATTTTATAGAAAGAAAACACCCATTAGTAAACGCTGTAAGGAAAATAAATAAATACATATATTTCTGGTTCCACGGTAGCATTGTTTGCACACAGGTATGCGTTCTTACATGAAGCCTTATGTATATACGGTAGTTATATATAAGGGTTAGGGTAATATATATATATATATGTGCGTGTGTGTGTGTGTGTATTTCCCCCTCATGAGATACTGCTGCTATGTAAATTAAAATAACAATAAATTGAAATTAATATGGCAAGAAATGGCCCTTTTACATTGGGTAATAAACGATTACTGTTATTATGACAAATTAAGATCCAAATCCCAGTTATTTCAATGTGGAAATAGGAAATAGAATTTTTTCTTTAGTATAATGGTCTGACCAAGTGACCGTGTCAGTGAGTGTCAATGAGAAGAGAAAGAGATCGCATGAATTGTAACAGAGATAAATGACAGAGAAGGCAGAGACGTGATGCATGAACGAATCCTTTTGTATAACCACTTTATTGTTATCCCTGTCACAGGAACGCTGGATATGACGGCAGTCTGTTGGGAAACACCGTGAATACACACATGAATACAGTCATTCACACGTACAGTACAGTAGGGGAAATAACAATGATTACTTTACTGACTGGCAAGTTTTTGAGAGAACCTAAAGTAGACATGCCATGAAGTTATGTGCAGCTTAAAATGGCCAGAAAACAGATCAAACCCGCACAAAAAAACACCAATCAGAACACTGTATTATTTAGCACTGCTACAAGTTTGTGGCTTTCAGGAATGTAAGGCAGCTCCTGGTTTTTGTCTGCAATGAACAAGAAAGCATTTTCGTCTGCTCTTGTGAATGTAATTGAGATGACTGGGATGATCTAATAATCGACAAGAGTTCATCATAGGCAGCTGTACAGCAGTTATTGGAAATAAAAGAAAACTGGCAGATTAAAACTAATGAGCTATTGTTGAGTGAAATTAGTCTTTGCAGAAGGGAATAGAAGGCAAGACAAAGGACCCATGATTTCAGACACCTTCTTGTTAAGGCGTCATTGCGAGATGCTCGGTCGCAGTGGCAGTGACACGGGAATGGTTGTCTACGCTTCACTGGACTGATCAACATCCAGTTGATTGTAAAAGTAAAACAGCGGTAGAAAATTAAC
>JAOUQX010000040.1:4260444-4274608 GCA_028566295.1 Liobagrus marginatus
TATTAGTGAATATTGGCTTTATTTTTATTTTTAAAGTAATATTTTTGGTTGTCCGGAACGAATTAACGAAGTTTCTACTCATTCTTATGGGAAAACATGTATCGGTATACGAACGTTTCAGTGTACGAGTAAAGTCCCGGAACGGATTAAATGCGTAAACCGAGGTACCACTGTATTATAATAAATAAATATTTAAGGTAGCCAAACCCTGTCGTGTGCTCAAAAATATTGGTTCCTTATCTAAGCCTTATTCTGAATTCATACAAAATGACTGTGTTGTACATCGAGTACACGCTTATCTCACAGCCTTGGTTTCCTTTTTGTTCTGCTTTGCCAACCTTGTCAAGCCCGTACGTGTTCAATGGCTTTGCTTATTGGCAACTTATTACTTGCTATCTTGAAGGTTTATCACTTAAACACAATATTGAACATAATCAAATTGTGCTTTTATTTAACGCCGTCTAATCGAAAGCCATGATAACAGCTGCTGTAAGACAGATGTAGATGCATTACTCTTTATTTGAACTAGGTGTTCAAAGCACATCAAATGTTTATTTCGTTACCGTCTCTTCAGCTTTCCCGTCACACAAAATCTATGCAGCCTTTCAGCCAAGTGACAGAGAGATGAATGTGTGCAGGACAGAGCCGATGCTGAGGTAGACAGCAGTGCAGCGCTAGCTCTTGGCCAATTGTAATTATAGAATGGAGGAAGTGCTTAGCAACAAAGCTTTGTTTTCTCTGGCTTTCGAGTGTCTCAGTCCTACATCAAGTAATATTAGTATCGTATTTGCTTAGACGCGAGTTAATTGTTACTAAGCATTACATTGTTTCGGGTGGCTGGTTTGCAGTGCTTCGGATTATAAAAATAACATTTTCTAAATGAATCACTGATTCACTTCATTTACACGTCTCAGTAATTTACATTCAGCTTATTGCTATATCTGTTTTAAATCAAATAAATCGACACTTACAAAGAATTATACGGTTTCAAATTTCACACAGATTTGCCCAATTGTATTCTTTTGAACTCGACTGAACTCACATAATGCATCGGCGTGGTCATTTTTAAAAACAACTAGACTACAGTATACCGATCTCATTAATGCAATTCAATTGAACTTGATTTATAAAGGGCTTTTAACAATATACATTGTCCCAAAACGGCTTAACAGAAGATAAACAATAAGAAGGATAAGTAAAACTTATGTATGTAGCACTAGTCAAATTTTATCCAAATAACATCATTATTTTAGAGCCTTTTGCATCAAAACCTAAATAGCAGAGTCAGTCATGAATCCTGTTTTCAGTGTTTTTCAGCAACACAACCCTTGAGATTTAGCGTTGTCTTTATAGCCTCAAGTTCGAGCTGTCTGAAATCATCGCTTGATGCCAAAATTCTCAGCTGTATCATTATGTCATCCATTAGCATTTCTAAGAGAATCTCGCCAATCACTGCATTAGAGCACCAAGGCGATGAGTGTCTCAAGGTCCCCTTAAATAATCAGCCCCTCTTACCTGTATTTCTGTCCGTGCTTCAATCACTCCTGTCCCAATTACAATCATCAGCCATGTTCACCCACCCACCCTCCTTATGTGCCAAATGCAGCCTCCCTGATTTCCCTGAGTGGGTGAAACCCAACAATACATCCCACAGCTAGCTCAAAAACTAAGCAGACACACTTTATCCAGAAATTTGTGATGACCGTGTCCTTTACAGTGACTGTGTTATTTAAGCTTCTTCACACCTTGCATTTGCAACACAAAAGTCTTTGTTATGTTTTAAAATGAACCTTTAAAGTACAGCTTCGTTTTACTATATCCCTGCCCACATGCAGATGCAACAGAGCTGTGTAAGTGCTGCTGTGGTCTCGATAGAGAAAATGTGTTTTGATGGAGCACCCTTTCTCCCAGTGGATCCCGTTTCATTATCCTTACAGTAGCATAAAAAAAATCAATACCTTTATACCCGCAAGAGCCTATTTGAGTACAGTATGCACGCATTCCAGGCTCTTTATCTGTAAAAGATCTTTGAACGAGCTTACAAAGCGACAACTAACTGCCGCTCATCGATGGCGCGTCACGTTGAAAACGAATGCCTCAACAAGAAGGCACACTAATACTTTTTTCACAAGCCCAGTTAATCCTAATAATCATAGTTAGCACACCAATCAAGCGCTGAATAATGCTTCTTGTAAAGATTGCATGGAATGATAATATTCAGAGCATTTGAGAGAGATTTATGCAAACAAATCACACTCAAAGCAATTAAATGGGCTATATTTCAAACTCCAGAGACCTCGAAGCCTAAGATGACAAATTAGTTTCGCAGAAAACTTTACCTTCTGAGAAACGGAGTACGTTCTCGCATCTGCAGTGTTCTGGGAATGTGCACATGCATGAGAAAAAGCTCAGGCCACTGCAACTAAAATCTCATATGAAAGGAAATATTATGTACGTGTGCATCAGCTATACTCCGATCAGCTGAACAACTTGACTTCTTTTCAGTTGCGTGCTGTTTTTATGTTTTGAAACGTTATAATTATATTTCATCGTCAGTAGAAAGTTGGCATTGGTGTTTGAGAGCAGAAAATCTGTTGTCCCTTTGTGGTCCGACCTGGCAGATTAAGAAGACAGGATCCTCATGCCAATGCCTTTGGTTGCTCACTTCGTTCCAGGGAGCAGCCTTCAATCTATTCCAGCAGAGCTGAAGCAAACATACCCAGGGTAAGGAACAGCCGTTTCTGATTGGTAATCAGTGACATTGGCCCTGGCTTTGATAAATAACCTCTATCAAAAGTGGAAAACTGTGTTCCCTGCATTCAGAATGAAGCCAGCAGGCTAAAGACTCATGTGGCCAGTAAGACTGCAGAAAAAGATGATTTATTTAACATGCATGATTGGTTCCTGCCAAACGCAAGACTTTTTAATAACTCTACGGAGATAGAGCCACATTTTTGATGTACGTTAACTGAATAGAGCAGACAGTGATGCCGGAATCACAGGAACCTATTTATTAAGATTTCCTGTCGTTGACGTCCGAACCGAATTAGTCTGTTTGCTGGTTCTTTAGTATTAGAAAAACCACACTGATCTCAGCTAGAGCTCTAAATGTGTAGAGGTGTTGCTTAAAGCGATTTTGAATTCACCTGCGTGGTTAGACCAAGAGACCTTCTTGCACTAGAGCTACATTTGCATCAGATTTAATGTACACCTACAGACAGTTATGTCCTCGTGTTCCCTGTTTTTATGTAACCAATATTTTTCTGTACATCATGATCCGTTCTATAGTCTTTGCATAGGTTAGAAACAAAGTTAGAACGTCAAAGGTTTGGCACATTTGTAGTACTTTCTAACCGCATCAAAGTAGGAGGGTTTAGGGTGAATTTGTGTGATCGGAAACAAATGAATTCTCTATTGAGGGCAACACGGTGGCAGAGTGATTAGCCTTACAACAAGGTGGGTCATGGGTACGATTCCTGCCCAGGGTCTTTCTGTGTGGAGATCACATGTCCTCCCAGGGTACTCTGGTTACCTCTCACTTCCAAACACATGTGATTGGGCATAGGTGAATTGGCTACTCTAAATTGTCCATAGGAGTGAATGTGCGTGTGAATGGTTGTCTGTCTCTAAGTGTTAGCGCTGTGATTAACTGCCGATTGTACAGTGTGTACCACTAAAAGTTAGCTGGGATAGACGCCAATGTCCCCTGAACAGGATAAACGCTAGATAATGAATGAACAAATGAATGATTGAATAAATTAATATCTCTATTTAACTGTAATACATTATGTAACTACATGCACACAGGAAAACACTATAATCCATTTATACCAATGCAACCTTAGATGGTTTATATTTACAAAAAAATAAATACCTTCATTTAAAAAAAAAACTTTTCTAAAGCAGGAGAAACATTCATCTCTTACCCTGATGCAATAGAGGATGCAAAGGTTAAATATTTGTGTGCAGCTGTGCATAGGTGAGAATCTTACATAGCTTCTACATTATGAAAAATGATGTTTTGTGAATTGTGTGTGCTGGGAGTATGTTGTATATGAATACCTCAGTAATCTGCAGATGCTGCTTCTGTAGCTGAGTCGCTGGCTAGCTGCTGCTACGCTGGGTGGAATGGGTGGCCTGGATGGGAAATAGTGCAGCACGATGGCAAAGAGGACGGCAATCATCCCCAATTCTGCACAGTTGCACAAAACAGGTAACAAGAGTAAGCAGTCATGCCGATACCTCTATTCTAATATCACACAACTGGTCAGAATTGAAGATAAGTTTGTTAAGTGTACTTTGTAAGCATGTGTAACCAGGTATACTATCTCGGACAATAAATTCACCAAGACAAAAAGGATCCCAGGCAACCTCATTAACAGCCACATTCATCTCGAGTTAACTAGAAGATGGGATTCAGCACACTACCGCACAGTAAGGAAACACATAATGAGGCAAGCGATCGTCTCATTAACCCTGCTACAGTCACAGCCGCAATAAGTAATATGAAAGACTCGAATTTGAAGATGCTGTAGTTTACGTCTCGATTAGTCTCAGTGGGCATTTCTGTGTTTTACAACACAGCGCTGTGGAACTCTCAACCCTCGCCTGATCAGAAGGTGTTGAGTAAGTTTCTATAGCAGCAGCTCAGACAGTAGTCTTTGCAGTCGTTGGTTGTAGTTTAACACTATTGGCATGTTCTAATAATCGTTTGTACAATAACGGCGAATTCGTATGGGCTTGTATCAGAGAGATCAAAAAATTATTATGAATGAAATAAAATGTAGGTAATTATTTAAGAAAGAAAAACTATCATTGTGCCTATGTTAATGCATTCTGTAAAATGTTCATTTAATATTCATGTCAGTGCTTCGCAACAATTAATAGGTTTATTTTCTTCATAGATCCTTCCACACAAATGATAAAAGGAACGAACTTTCACAACATTGAACTGTAAACAATTAAGCATTAGAACGTAGGCAGGACAGGGTTTGCTGTTATAGGAAACTAATCAACTGCAAGGTGGTGAGCTGCTTCTCGTGCCACATCAATAATTACTTTTCTACAACAGCACACCCGGTCATGATTTATTTACATGGGTCAAGGACAATGTGCTTTTTTTCTGTGCTTTTGTCTACACAAACCACAGAAAACTGCAACCTTTCTTACGATTATCTTTCAAATAGAAATTATGCAGTAAACTTGTTTTAAAAGATGCAAGACAAAGTGTTTGTAAATGTATACAGTTTATTTGAGCTACGCATTAAAGACCTAAAATGCTTTAATATGCTGATTGTACTGATGACACTGCCAAGAAGTCAGTTAAGCTGTTGAATCTTTTTTTTATTTATTTATTTTTTTTCTTCCTTCCCCCGGTCTTCATCCACAGGACAAAAAAGAAAAATTTTCTTGGAGATGATTCGGATTCAACATCATTTCTATGAATCTGCTTTTGTGTGTAATTATGAGCTTTTCTGATGTTTATTTTAAGGAAGACTGAATCAGGTCCACCCATAAGTGTTGCATAATTCTTTTTTCTCAGAAGGACATTTCAAAATACAGGAGTTCATTCCATTGCCTAGTGTTGCGCATGATTGGACACTTGGGTCTGAATGTTAAATCCAACAGATTTGTTCTTTGCACTTTGCAAATAGAAGCATCTTTAGCATTTAAAGAGGGCTGTGCTTTATTCCGTTTCAGGGCTCAGGATTTCGCTTCACCCTCAAATGCTTTAATTTTCTGAATCAGTTAAGCAGGACAATGACAGCCTTTCCTTTAAATACAGGTGAAGCCGAATGTTATTAAAATCTTTGCTTTTTGTCTCTATAACAGGAATTTTCAGGGCACAGAAAAAAGGCACTGATGTAGAGAGGGTTTTGTAGAAGGAGAGGAGAGGAGATAATACTATACCTGTATAGAGAACATATTGTATTCTGTTCCTGATGGAGTCTGGGTTCCAATGTGTGATGCTGTTCGCTAGTTCTGTATCATTCGGTGCTGGAACAGCCAGAGGACCGATCAGGAAGGAGCAGGCTGCTCCAAGGTATCCGACCAACGATGCGACAGCTGTGGCTGTAGCCCTTTCATCTGGAGCAAACCATGTAGTAGACAGTAGAGGGCCGGCACTCATTAGCGTTGGACCGGCTAAACCATTAAGAAGCTGCCCACCATGAATTAACCTAAAAGTTGAAGAAAAATAAAAATAAAAAATACATTCATAGGCTCATTACAATCCGCAATTACCCAGGTCTTCCTCAAACTGTTGCCAACTTGAAAGCACACATCTTGCCTACAGCCATAAACCTACTGAAGACGACACTGTTACACAGACGGACCACTGATTCCTAGTGCACCCACTGCGCCATGCAATTCTGTCCACCCAGTACATCCTGCACAAATTCTATAATAAAATAATATTTTTACTGCACATAATTGTAAATTCACTGCCATTCCCGGTTAACTTTACACTTATGTATACGTGTATTCATCCTGTTTGCACATACATCGTACATATCATTCATATGCTGCACACATACTCCCTACCATAGCCTAGATATTTATTTGTTCATATGCTCCCCTATTTATCTGCACTTGCTCATTTGCACAGTTTTATTATTTGCATTTATGGTAGACTCTAAACGACATTATGTTGCTATGTACCTGTACCACGCAATAACAATACATTTTGTTGGTTTGTATGCATCCATCCATCCATCCAGCCATCTGATGTATAAAAAATATCACGACTGATCAGACTAGTTTACTTTCTTCTATTATTCCAGTTCTCATGCTTACAAACACATTGGAATTGTTTTGGCATTGGATAGGGTCAGCATGGGCCACTGACAGTCTGGATAGATGACAGATGACCCAGTCATCTAGCCTAAACAATTTAGCCCTTGTCAAAGTTGCTCGGATCTTTACACTTGGCCGTTTTCCAGTTACATCACATCAACTTCAAGACCTGACTCACTTGTTGCCGAACATATTTTACCCCTTGACAGATGCTGCTATAATGCGATAATCAATGTTCCCTTCACATGTTAGTCGATTTAATGCTACAGCTGTTTTGTGGCATGCATACATTTATATATACACACATTTATTTATACACACACAAATCAGCAGGAGAAAATAACTAATAATGCATGCATGCATGTATGTATCAGAGAGGTGGCTGCATAAATAAAAATAATTTTTACATGTGTGTGTGTTGAATTAGGGCCTTGGTATAAGAGCTTCGGGTTGGTTTTGTGTTTTGAACAAAACCGGGACGTCACCTGTCCCCAGTGCAAAGTGTGGGAGCCACCAGAGCTAGCAGCACTGAATCCCTTTCCATCTGCTACAGCCGTTATGTAAACATTTACAATTTGAAGCAACGAAATAAAGCCACAATATGTTCGAGAGCAGGATATTGAAATGGCTTGTGTAATAGGAGTACTAACAGCAGTATATTTTTTAAAATACCAGTTTAAGAGATCACAAAATAAAAGTCAAACTTAAAACACTGTGCTGATCTAAAGTGGATAAAAATAAATAGACTACTTGACCGAATGATTTTATACAGATAGCCTCGGAATTTTTACTGTAGTACTAGAACTTCGATGATATTTTCTTGAGGTCAGACAGTAAGAACCGCCGCACTCACTGAATTTCCAAGTTGTGGCACTTCAAATAGAGAGACCTCTGTGTCTATGGGGAATAAAAGCTAGCCAATAATCGGATTTCTATTAGCATAGCTTAGCTACAAGTCTTACTACTGTGATGGAAGTGTTGCCATTTTTTATATTTCAAATTTTAACAGTAGAACAGTATAATAATAATAATTTGTGATTTTTTAGCATTACTTTGTAGCATTTTTTGGAAGACATCTCCAATCTGATTGCTTTATAGCATGCACAGAGGAAAAAGTGTACAAGTTTTAGCTTTCACCCACACACAGAAGATCTTCTGCTACTTTATGAGGCATAGCTGGGGATAATTTACTCACACAGCCACATGACTTATTACATCACTTATTAGTGAGATCAGGCACTAATGTTGGGCGAGAAGAGTTCAGTTATTGTTCCAGTTCATCCCAAAAATGTTCAGTGGGGTTGAGATCTGGCCTCTGTGCAGGACATTGGTGTTCCTTCACACAACCATTACACACCATGTCTCGATGGCTTTGTGTACAGGAACATTGTCATGTCAAAGAGTATTTGGGCCTCTTATTTCCAGTGATGGGAAATCTTTGGATTGTTGTCCATAATTTTACTGCTGTGGCCGTACATAAACCATTCTAAGCAGTGAAGACCAAATGTTGGCAAGTAGTGCAAAGTGAAATATGGCTGCGTTTGGTCTCCCAACATTCCAGTTATGATATATGGACACCTGAATAAGCTAGTCTTTATCTCACAGCTGAAATCAAAAATCTCTAGCGGTACATAAAAAGGCAAACCTTCCTCGCGAGACCAATCGATAAGAGCACTGATCTACTCTACAGCCTTCTCAACAACAATTATCTCCATCCTCCATTTCACTCTGTTGTCACCCTTTTTTGTCCCTTAATATCAAACATGTTATTTTCATGACAGGCGTTTACTCCTACCGACGGTGTACGCTATCGAGTTAAAACCTAGACACTGTAACACTGGTGCGCATGATGAGACTTATTATCATGGTAATACATTCTGTATAATGTAATTGAGGAGTGGACAGGCTTTGAATAAGAGTTCAATGGAAATTGAGCTTCCTCTGAAAGAGCAGGAACCTTTTACATTTGCATATTGCGAGTATGAAATCCAAAGCAGGGAAACCGTAGGCGTCTATAGGAAACTATGCCAATCCAGAAGATAATGATGGCAGATGTAGCCGTCCGTATTGCAACAAAGACCAAAGACGTTCATATACCAAGCTGATTCACTTTCTGCCTAATTACCGCGTGAAAGCCGCTCTCTGTGTGCCAACAAGTGTACGTTCCGATACAGCAGTGTGGTAGAGGACAAACTTAAATATGTGCACGTGAGCCAGAGTCTGTAGAGAAAGCCTGAGTGCACACGGAGCATAGCAATTTAGACAGAGATTATTAACTTGATAAATATCGATAAGCGGTGGCAGAGGAAGTCTCACTGCACTCTGATTAAACTGCTTTTGGGTAGAATGTGTCCATTAGTGCACTCTAATTGTACGTAATTGTCCCCTACTGAGAGAAAGCCTGCTTCAGCAGAAGAGATGTTATGGATGACTGGCTGTTCAAGTTGTTCATATCACTGGACTGTAAAAAGGAAAACTGCAAATAAATCAATTATTAATACGTTTATACCAGAGCGCTGTTGAATGGTTTGCTTTGGACTGGACGAGCGATGATAAACTGAATACAGCAGCATGTCTCGCACTAGAATTGCTCTGTTTTAGAAATGATTGGAGGGCTATTTGTTTCTCGAACCTTGTGAAATATGAAGTGGTAGCGCAGTGGTAAAGGTGTTGGACTGCTGATCCGAAGATCATGGGCTCGATTCCCAGCACCGCCATGCTACCACCGCTGGGCCCCTGAGCAAGGCCCTTAACCCTCAACTGCTCGGTGGGATAAATGAAAGACGATCTCAATAAGGGCTTCTGCAAAATCCTGTAAATGTAATGTAAATATCATTGTAAATGAATACAGGAGGATGAAAACACTTTGCTACATGCGGTTATTGAAAAAGAATCCACTTTTGGGGGGTAACAATAACTTTGTGTGTTAGCTTGCACAACTCCACCCCCATTCTTATAACACAGTCATAGCACATGTGCTGTATTATACAAACGATTAAATAAAAGGCATCAGATTGAATAACTGGCCAAAAAACTATTGTGATAAAATCCTCTATGAGATGTAATGGGTGGTCATTTAAAATCCAGGTGGTCGAGGTGGCATGAGATTAAGGTTAAGGCCAAAATACTACATCACCCAGAACTTGTTAATCAGAGGCTGCATTTGTTATTTCCATACATTTGTTGGAAGCCTTACAAACTGCTTTGATTTGAGAGCAATCACTGGCTTGCCTCATCAGCAAACACAGCAATAACAGAGGTTCTCATGTCTTTGCAGCACAGACTCAGACTCCAGCGACTCCTCTGTAGGCAAGACTGAGCGAGCAGTGGATTCCTCGTCTTGCAACACAAAAGACGCTATTCACACACGCTAAAAAAATCTTTCTCGGATTTAAATCTATATGGAAATCCAAATCCAACGCATTAGAATTCCATGAAAACGGAGTCACCAAACGTTACTCGCATCTTATATACACACATTTCTCTCTTTCGGAAAAGCACGTTCTGACATCTGCCACCAATATATCGGAAACAATTCTTTTCCAAGAGCCTGCCTTTACTGATCTCATCTCCGACATATGGACAGTGTATTGTTTTTTCCCCCCGCAATATTATTTTTATTCATTCCACACACACACACACAAGAAAACACCTAAACCAAAGCCAAGTACACACATGGAAAATGGTCATGTAAACAAGGAGACAGAACAGAACAAAATATAAAAAACATGTAAGAATGTTTCAATTACCATGAAAAAAACGTTGGAGGAAGTTGAGCATTTAACTTTGGAAACAATTTCTAATGGAACTTTTCATTAAAAGTTTTTTTTTTCAGCATGCGAGACAGAACGCTAGATCAGCAAGCCATCTCTAAAAATATAGTGGAGCTTTCCAATCACACTATATAATTCTCTTAGCCATAAACATCGCAATAATTAGTGCAAACTGCATATGATAAGGCAGGTAACTGTGTTAGAATACCCAAAGAGGACCATATGCATTTTGCTGCGATCAATAAGATGCCACAGCAGACCAGGAAAATAGATACATCTCAGCAGAAACCATGGAGATGGCAGAACCAAACAGAATGAGTAAGGTTCCTGCTGCATCCTTGCATCGACCACAAGCGTGAGACACAACTGGTAGATCTAGTTTGACTTCGGAACATAAATTTAATCGGTGTACAATTTTAAACTGTATTATCATCTGCGCTGGACACTCATTAAAACAGACATTGGACCCTGTGCTTGGCAGATCAATCAAATCGACAAGAGCACTTCATGTCTGAATCGGCTCAGATGTGTATCGGTCCACTCAACCGTGGCCATTGATAAAGGTATTGGCCACTTTTGAGACAAGCACAAGGTTAAGAATGAATAGCGTCTCTTTTCTCACTCTGAATGCGAGTGCTGACACCTATTGGTGAAAAATAGATTTCTGTCTCCTGTTCTGTCTTTGTATTGTCATTGAAATTCACATTAGCAATACAGAGGCTTAGCAGCATTCGTAACATAGGGTTCCATCACACAGCTCCCCGTTTCAACACCTTAGATCAATAGAAAAGAGCAAGCCTGCTCAATCATGGGCTTAGAGACACACAGAATAAATTCACAGTACAGAGTGAAATCCCGCCTTATGCAATGCAAGCATTGTAACACCACTGCTGGGTGTGAATCAAAAAGCCTAACACAAACATCCAACAATCATTTTATTCTTCACAACAAATAACAAAATCACACACCCAGGAAACATAATGCATAATGGAGGCAGATGCTAGTTCTCGGATTCTCCATATTTATGGAGAAAGCAGAATCGTATAAGAATTGTACAACCCCAATTCCAAAAAAGTTGGGAGGCTGTGTAAAATCTACATTAAAACAGAACACAATGATTTGCAAATCTCAAACCACGATTTAATATTACAACAGAACATAGAAAATGTTTCATGTGTGTATGTACAGTTTTCAGGAAAAAAAAGGAAACTTTGAATTGATGTCTCACAAAATTTGGGACAGAGGCAACATAAGGCTGGAAAAGTTGGTTTGAAAAAGGCTTAAAGTCGGCGGAGTGGCGTAGCGATTACGCACACTCGCGTCGACATATACTCAGCGCAGTTGCGTTGAGGGCGACCCGGGTTCGATACCGGCCTGTGGTCATTTCCCGATCCTTTCCCCCATTCTCTCCCACTTCATTTCATCACTGTCCTGTCCATAAAGGCATAAAAAGGCCAAAAATATATCTTTAAAAAAAAAAAAAGAAAGAAAAAAAAAGAAAAAGGCTTACCTAACCCTAACAGTGAAGAGCAGGAAGAACATATTGCAACTAATCAGGTTAATTGGCAATAGGTCAGTAACATGATTAGGTATAAAATAAATAAAATAAAGCTTCTTAGAGCAGTGCTATTCAATTGGCTGGGAGGCAATTTTTTCCCAAAAAAAGCTCGGGCGTCTAACTAAACTCAAATCAAATTCAGATCTTATTAATCACATACACATACATGCAGTGAAATGTTTTTAGTACGCATATCCCAGCTTATGAATTTGAAGGCTGGGGTCAGAGCACAGGGTGGGCCAGAACGTGCGGCGTTCCTAGAGCAACTGAAGTTAAGGGCCTTGCTCAAGGTGGTGGCTTGCCTGGTGCGAGGCTTGAACCCCTCCCTCTGATCGCTGGCCCAGAGCCTTACCATTGAGCCACCACCACCCCCTCTCCTGCACATGCTCTGATGATGTTATGCAGTTTCAAAATACAACAAACGCATATTTAAATGTAGGAAAACAGCCTACTTTGGTGTCTTATGGTGCAAAAATACAACATCTGGGCTCCGATATTGCTGTTGTTTCATCACTCATATTGCAGCAATCTAGATCTCTCCGGCCCCTCATTTGGGATACTTCTCATGAACGACAAATTGACTTGCCTTGTCTTAGAGAGTCATAGTCTCTCTGAAGTAAAGATGGGCAGAGGTTTACAAAGTTAAGCTGAAGCCATTTCACTAATTAAAACACGAGACTACAAACACATCTGAATATAAAAGACTCCTAAATACATTCCAGTAAAGGCCCGGAGTCAAGCTTTATCAGCTCGAAGATCTTTTCACATTGGCCATGAACAATAACACAGAATTTACACAAAACAACTCGGCACAATATGGGATTAAAAACAGCAGGAGGTTCCCGTCATCGGCAAAACAGCACCTTTCTAATAGCATTTACATAAAAAAGGGAAAAACATGAAAGCAACTTTATGTATAGGAAATTAAATCCGAACTGGTTCCTGTAGTGTGTAGCAGCAGTGTCTCAATACCAGTCATGCAACACTTTAATAAACCCCTGAATCCAAATACAGTAGATCAGCAAAATATGATTTTAGAACCAATTATACAAAGCAGTGTGATTTTAACAGCTTCGTATGCTAGGAAATAAGACCATTTAAAGATGCGATTGGAAATGTTTCGCATTTAAGTCTAATGAAATTCTTGTCCAGTATTGCACATTAATGGTAGCAAATGAGAGGAAATAAGACGGCAATAAAAACGTTTATTGTTTGTTGCTGTGTCTACCACAAAAAAACTAAACCAGTGAGGCTCCGAATGTTTTATGTTGAAAAGAACACCCTATTAGTAATTTGTCTTAATAGATGTTCGTTTTCAATAGGTCAAGTGTTTTCTTACTTTTTAAACTATTCATATTGCATACAGCTCTTCATTAGGAAATAAACCATGAGCAGTTGCATCAGCGTCTGCTTTAGGAACTGCACCGTATTGGACCGCAAGTCTCTACAGCGGATAGTGAGGACAGCTGAGAGGATCATCGGTGTTTCTCTCCCCTCTATCACGAACATTTACACCTCACGCTGCATCCGGAAAACCACCAGCATTGTGGACACCCACACACCCACTCTTCACCCTCCTGCCGTCTGGAAAAAGGTACCGAAGCATTCGGGCCGCTACAACCAGACTATCCAACAATTTTTACCCACAAGCCATCAGGCTCCTCAACACGAGCTGAAACACTCGGAAAACACTCGGAAAACACTCACACATGCAGTCACTTTAACACCATCACCTTAACACTGTCATTGGAATTTTGTTTCACAACATCATCTACTGATCCACTATTTAATGCTGATACTGTTTACACTAGCCACTTTACTGTACTAAATAATTGCTGCTAGTTTAACTAAACGCTGCTATAATCATTTAGTACATTGCCATATGTTGTACAACCGTCGGCGCTATGTTGTACACTACCGGTCAAAAGTTTAGAACGCCCCCATTTTTCCGGTTTTTACTGAAATTTACGCAGTTTAATGTCTCAATGTACTCTGAAATTAAAGCATAGAACAAAAACAATTGGAGATAAAAAAGAAA
>JAOUQX010000040.1:4282865-4293177 GCA_028566295.1 Liobagrus marginatus
TTTATCATCATTAGTCATTTAGGTCAACATTGGATCATTCAGAGATCCTCACTGAACTTCTGGAGAGAGTTTGCTGCGCTGAAAGTAAAGGGGCTGAATAATTTTGCTTCTTTATGTTTGAAGCCTGAAATGTGGCAAAAAGTCGCAAAGTTCAAGGGGGCCGAATACTTTCACAAGGCACTGTAATAAGTACGGTAGTACAAGTATGTAACACCTAACCATCTCTCTCTCTCACACACACACACACGTGAGCATCCTATAAACGGTTGCCACAATATTGGAAGCAAACAAATATATATAGAATCCCTTTGTATGTTGTAGCATTACATCATTCCTTCCCTGGAATGAAGATGCCCAAAACCAGTTTCAGCATGATGATGCACCATGCACAAACCAAGCTCCATTAAGATCTTGAGTGTTCTGCACAAAGCCATGACGTCAACCCCACTAAACACCTTTAAGATAAACTGGAACCCGGGCAAACATGGAACTTTTTATTTGTTATCCAAACGTTAGCGTGTCTCCCTGTCAAAACTGTTCTGCATTGGCAGAATCTGAAAAGAAAAAGCAATGATCTATAAACTCAAATATAATACCATTTTTAATTATAAAATGTGACTATCGTTCAACCTCCTTTTTCCCTTTTTAACCTTTATACTGGATTCGCATATGTTTTTATGCAAAGGTCATTTGTAAAGGATCATTAGATGACTTGTCAGGTGAGAAATGATTCCAAGAAGAAGGAAATCACTGATTAATGCGGCTTTTTCGTGGCACCATTGGTGTTTTCCTGGCTACCCTGCACCGTAAATGTAGGCTAGTTTATGATGCTAACAACGAGCAACATAAATGTCTAAGGTGGAGGAGACTGAGGAAGTCAGCAATGTAAACATGACTGAGCACAGAGACGTTCCTGATCACCCATGATTCCATATACTTTTTATTACATATATTCTTTGGGACAACGTATATTGTTAAAAGCGCTGCGGTGTGTCACGTGGCATGAATGCTGCGTCGCCATGGAAACAATTAGAGGACACGTTCTACTATATCAGTTGCCTTAAAATACTCACCCTGGGAGATAGTGAGAATATTTCAAACTTAGCAGTGAAAGGGTTAAAGTATTAATATGATGTGAGGTCCAGTTACCAGCATGACACTTAAATAGGTACAGCAGTAAGTAGTAATGACTACTTTTTTTTTTTTTTTTTAACTTGAGTACATATCACAGCCCGTACTTCTTTACTTTAACTTGAGTAAAAAAAGTGTAGCCAGTACTACACCTTTTACAGACTCGTTTTAAACATGAGTATCTGTATTTCTAGTTGTGTAAAGGATGTGTGTATTTTTTGCCATCTTGGTCTGTAAGAGTCCATCTATGCTTAGAAATGTATTTTTATCCCAAACTATGTACGATAACTGTTTTTCAATTTTAACTTTGCTGAGATTTTGTGTAGGATCACTTTGAGTTACTGATCATGCAAACAATATTTTACATTTTTTTGAAAACTTTATATATTTGACTTTATATTGAGAGCACGTGTGTAGTTTTGTATAGTGATTCTACAGTTAATCACTATATTCACTATTTGTCCATTTACCCATGACCCTTTCCCAATTCACTATGGTGGTTCTCTTTTTAATCAATCCCCTAGTAGAACGCATTTAATATTGATTAAATGGGATTCTGAAATAATGAGTTAAATCAGATGAATCAGTGTGAATCCTCTTTAAGGTCAGAACCTTACAGGCAGGCCGGATGGATAAGTTGCCTTAGTTTTTTAGGAAGTAAAATGCCTGCTAGAAATGACTGAACCCCTTTCAAGATAATCACGTGAGTTTGTGCCATTTAAAACTAAGCAAATACAAATGAAAAATTTACGATTCATTAAATCGTTTTGATTGGCAACGTAACAAGACAAAAGCTAACCTTTCTTGTCCATCAGCCACACAAACAGGAGCCACGGGAGGAAGCCCACGGGCCCCCAAATGACTAAAACAGCAATGTCTGTCGATGAGAAGCCGAAAGCATGCTTGGCAGAGTTTTGGATGGGGCCCCATGTGTTCCACACCATCCCTTGTAAAAATCCGAGGATTGAGAACAAGGTTAACACAAGCCATCTCCGCCGGTACACCCTGCGGTTACTGTTGACTGGTTGGATCCTCTGTTCAGTTTGGCTTGGCCCGAGCAACGGCTCCCTCTCCCTATCGGTGCTCTCCGCGGCACCCATTAAATCAACTCGAAATCTCTTCTCTTTGTGTTGTGAAATGTCTGAGATATAACAGTGAACTACATAGATATCTCCTCACTGGTCGTACCTACAAACGTAAACAACAGCTGATACCGTTTAGAATGCAAACTTTACTGCGCATGCGGCTCTTAAACGGATGTGACGACAGATTATTGAAACTGAAACTACTCTGTTCGCCATGTTGGCTCTGTGTGAATGTTATTGATATGACACCCTCCGTCTTGGCAGAGCCCGAATGGCTGGAGTTTCTCTTCCTTTCCAATTTGTTCTTTGTGTTGAAAAAAATTGTTGTAAACTCTCACGCGAGATTGTTTACACGGCCGAGTGAACATCCGCACTTTTAGCGGCTAGCTAGCATATATTGTGAAGCTTGTGATGTTTTCCTGTTTAGCTGTTTGAGCTTCTAGCAGTGAAACTGTGTGTGACGTTATGTAAAGTTTATGCCGAGGAAATAAGTTAAATAGGTAGTAAATAGCTAGTATGGAACTGAAGACTTTCAGCTTGAATTGTCTCTAAGCTCGCGTATGTCTCGCGGCCACGTGCGCTTCATATACAAATATTATAAGCTTTACTTGAATTTCATCCTCTTACAGTAATTTGTTGTTATATTATGAATTAAACGGTTACATTCGGGTAATTAATGAATTGTGTGCGGTTATTGCATCAGTTGAACTCCTGACAAGAGCCTGCTAAGAAAAATGCTGAATAACTTACCAGACGCGATTACTAGTGTAGTCACGAAAATTGTTAAGTGTTATTCTTTTTACACTACTGCCATACAACAATATAAATGTACTTCATCAACGAATGACGTCTACCTAAAAACGTTATAATAGTGTAAGATTATTGAAAGCCACATTCCTTAGTTTTTATTCGTCCACCAAATAAATCCTTCTAAATTAGTTGTTACTGTAGAAATGTTAAACGTGTTACAACAGTCACGCTAATAGAAACCTCTGTTTTGCGTTACAACTCGTGCTTCTGTCAGCGCTACTGTTATACTATATAATCAATCATTTCTGACCAATCACATTTAAGACTTTAGCAGTGCTGTAGTATAAGCATAATAAAGAGATTAACAGAAAAAGTAAATCGATTCTGTATCTTATGTAGCAAATAAGATGGTTGTGTGTGCTGGTTTAATGGATGTGAACCTTTCAAACTGTTTCTGTTCAGTGACCTCTGCCGATATGGCTACTAAGCCCTTTAGGCCAGACGAAGCACGTAGGATCATGCAGTTTCTGCACAAACCAGCAGTTTTCCTCAACATGACTGATAACTGGCCAGGACGTAATTGGACTCTGGAACACCTGGCACTTTGTCTAGAGAAGTCTGTGCGTTTTCGTATTGGGAAGCATTGCGAACAGAAGGGTAAGTTTCTCAGTGGCATCCAGAGTAGTTCATGGGTGAAATCAGTTCCCTTAACAACGATGCAGATCATAAAATTTCTGTCTTAAGCCAACAAAAAATGAAAGAGGACAAATTATTTGTCAGCTTTGGTAATAGAGTTTTGTTTACAAATGGAAAATAAAGGCAATTCTCTTTTCATTAAAGAAAAGCACAGGGGATTGCAGTGATGTGATTGGATATGTAAATACTAAATTATGAATTAAATGGCTCTGACCCCTATTCAATTAATTCATGGTTACTATAGTCAACTGTAAGGTTCCCCCCCCCTAGTTTTATCACAAATTCTCCTTTATTGATTGCCTATGTGTTAGAGTTACTAAATGAGAGTTACTAAATGAACCATGACAAAATACTGAAAACTTCACGACATAGTGCACAAGGTAAAAACAACTAGAAAGATATATTTAGTATTGGCTTGTGAAGTTTAAAAATGAGCTGTTATTTAATAATAACATATGGACTTTTATTTACAGAGCCAGAGGGTATAATGTGGCCTCATGTCCAGTATGCTAGGCTAACCCTGACTGAAATAAGGTCATTACTAAATATAACTGTACAGTGGAACCTCGGATTGCGAATTTAATTCGTTCCGGAACTTTACTCGTAACCTGAAAAGTTTGTATCACGATACGAATTTCCCCATAAGAATGAACAGAAACTTCGGTAATTCGTTCTGGACAACCAAAAAATATTACTTTAAAAATAAAAATAAAGCCAATATTCAATATTATTATTTACTTTTAACATGTTATATTGAAATCATAACATATAAAAACATATAAGAGAGGAAAACATTATCTTTACTGGGAACTTTACCTTTGAGAACACTCGCTACTCGCTGTTACAGCGTATACACAAGATGCACTACGATATAATAAGCACAATTAATTGTAAGAGACAAGCTGCGTCGCTGGATCCAAACGCGGAGAGGGTTGGAGGCCGTGGAAAACTCAGGAAAAGGCGCTACTGGAACGATAGCATGGTTAGCGCAACTAGCGCGGTGTGTAAGTCGTTATTACTAACGGGGGCGATTTAACCAACAAATAGCGGCTGGTTAGGTCGGTAATATAACCAACAAGCTGGCGTTAAGAGGTTTAGCATAAAGGTGAACGGAGCTCGGTGTGATCGGTGAACGAACAATACTTCGCAACGGGTAAACAGAAGTGTTAAGCTTAAATAGGTTGTGACCCGGAAGTGAGGCGCTGCGGTTCGCGGCGTGAACCGGAAGTGAACAGTCTAGAACTCCGGCGACGGATCTCTCAGAGGAGGCGGGGTTTGGGACGCTGTTATGTTTGTATGTTCGTATCCTGAAATTTAGTTTGTAACCAGGGTCAAAAATTTTTGACGAACTGCGATTCGTAACCTGAATTATACGTATGCCGGGGCATTCGTAACCCGAGGTTCCACTGTATTATTATTTCTGTAATGGAATATGGCATACATAGACTGAAAGCTGTTGTCAAATACGTAACAGCATTATAAAATTTGTCAGTGAAAGCTGCCATTTAAATGTATGAGCATTTTAGATACAAGTAATGTATATAAAAATGTATATATAAAATAATGAAATAAAAAATATATGTATATTGTCAATATTACATTCCGGCATTCATGACTCTGTAATGTATTCACAATTCCCACATGTCTGTAGAAGAAGCCGTTTTTATAATGCAAGGTATTCAAATGCAACCTTGACATATTAGTTTTAGGGAACTCGAGTGTGCAGCACTACAGGAGGATAGAGCATTTGTTCTGTCTACACAACAATGGTAGACATGTCCAATACTGTGTTATTTAATTTGACCGCTGAGTCAATTTTCCTTTCATTTTGAACCAGACAGAAATCAAGTGTACCAAGATGCAATGTTGTGCCACTTACAAAAAACACTGCATAGTGGACGATTAAAACATTCATTACAATGCACTTTTAATTGAGGTAATGTTAGGGCATTCCATTCAAACATTGTACTGAATCAATAAGCTGTATAAACAGAATGAGCAGATACCAGCTTTAAATTGACAATCCCTTCAGTGGCAGTATTCCTTAACAACCTCTCTGTCTACCTGCACCTCTTAATTCTATCTTTTTTTCTTTTCCTCCAGCACCTCTTTTCGAGACCGAGTGCTTTTATGTCGAAGCAACGCTTGCAGACTTCCTATGTTGGACGAGAGGAAGTGATGCTGCATCTGTAGGCCCGTTTTCTGACTATCCCCTTTCACAGTACTTTGCTTATGCAGACTATAAGTACATCGCCCTTCTGTTTCAGGATAAGAGTCACATGTTTAAGGTACATCAACACACAATGTGTCAAATCAATCATACTCCCTTTGAATTATTGAATTGGATTAATGTTGACGTTCTTATGATTAATAATTTGCCCTTTCTGTTGAATACCACTATCGACCCTAACCCTAACCCTAAGCTGCTATTGTACTCTAATAATGTGCACGGGCTCCTTAATACTGAGTTTCAGTAGGATCAATTCCTGTTTGCTTTCAAAATGCTTAGGAAAGATAAATAATAAGCACAAACAACCTTTATTGAAATAACGTTATACACAAATGCATTAGTGGGAGAAAAGTACTATAACAAAAGCTATAACCTTTGAATTATTGAATTGGATTAATGTTGACGTTCTTATGATTAATAATTTGCCCTTTCTGTTGAATACCACTATCGACCCTAACCCTAACCCTAAGCTGCTATTGTACTCTAATAATGTGCACGGGCTCCTTAATACTGAGTTTCAGTAGGATCAATTCCTGTTTGCTTTCAAAATGCTTAGGAAAGATAAATAATAAGCACAAACAACCTTTATTGAAATAACGTTATACACAAATGCATTAGTGGGAGAAAAGTACTATAACAAAAGCTATGAAAAGAAGTTAAATACTACACTTCCATACTCATTTACTAAATCTTACTTAATCTGTTTTAGCAGTTGAATAAGTATTCTAGAAACCTATGACTTTAAACAAGAATAAAAAGCTGTAGTGCAGCAGTTAGTTTACAACAAGAACATTTTTTTCTAATGAATATTGACTAACAGCCTAAGCTGGAATCTAACATGAAGCATGGTCAAATGAAGTTTACATTTACCGCATTTGCACCTCATCCAGACTACCTTATCCAGAGTATCTACAGCAGTGCTTTTGAGGTCATCTTCTTGGAATTGGTAGTTTAAGTACTACATAATCCCAATCAAATCAAATAGTTGTAATTATTCAGTTATGAAGTACTTTACTTTGATACTTTATTTGTCCCTGTTAAGGGAAAATTGTCTTGGGCAATACAGATAAAGCTTCACAATGAGACACTCGCATCAATAGCAGTCACACATTTATGTTCTCTAAATTGGAGTTCAACAGCCTTGTAGCCAAACGAACAAAATGATTCCTGTAGCGGTTCTATGTGAAGCTAGCAGTACGAAACCGTCAGCCAGATGGAAGTTGTTCAAATTCAGGATTAAGCACATGAGATGGGGCCAGTCATTTTCCTTGCCTGTTTAAAAACAATTTTGTTGAATATAGTTTTAGGATTGGGGTAATGTAGTATAATGTTGAATGTCCTCATCCTTATGCAGAACACAGAGAATGACCGTATCGTCTGAGAATTTTACAATATTCCCAGGATGGTGACTCCTGTATTCACTGGTATCCAGTGTGAATAAGAGTGGTGAAATTCAGATAATTCAAATCTTATGTATCGCATACATGCAGTGAAATTCTTTTTATTCTGCATATACCAGCTTACAATTTTTAAGGCTGGGGTCAGAGCGCAGGGTCAGCCAGAACGTGTAGCGTGGTGGTTAAGGGCCCAATGATGGTAGCTTGCCTGGTGCGAGGCTTGAACCCCTAACCCTCTGGTCACTGACCCAGAGCCTTACCAATAAGCCACCTCCACATCCAACATACACATCCCTGGGGGGCACCAATACTGATGGGCCCACACTATGTTGAGTCCTCCCAGTAAGAAATGCATGGAACCATTTGATGCTATATGGATTAACAGCCAGTTTAACAGCTTAGTTTGGAGAACATAAGGCGTGGCTGCACAGTATTAAAAGCAGAGCTTAGATCAAGAAAGGGCAACCTGGCATAATCCTTAAAAACATGATGCACCACAGTAAGGATGCCATCATCAGTGCCCCTATTGGCATGAGAGGCAAACTGAAAATGATCAAGATGGTCCTTGACATCCTCTTTAAGCTTCCACACCATAATCCTCTCCAGACACTTCATCACAACACAGGTTAAGGCAACTGGGCGATAATCGTTATACTCTTGAGAACTGGGTCTTTTTGGAACTGGTATAATCGATTTTTTCCAAATATCTGGAATAATATGTAAATCAATGGACCTCTGAAAAATGTCCACCAATGCAAAAGCTAATTCATCTGCAAAGGTTTTCAGAGTAAAAGCAGAAAGACCAAAAGCCCCGTGGCCTTTTTACTGTCAAGACCTTAACAATATCTGTCAAACTCATTTGAGGTTTAGACACGGAATAATCAATCTTAGTAACCCCCAATACATCACTACAATCATAATAATTAACATCGGACCTACAGTAATAATAGTTAAGCTCATTTGCCATCATCATTTATCTCATATATATCTCATCATTTACAACCTGCATACTTACCTAACCATAATCCTTTTAGGTATCACATTAGTTATACAGTTTACCTTATACCACAGTTTTTTTGGATTGTTACTCAGATCACTATCCATTAAATCCAATAATTCCTACGAGTTTAACAGTTGATGCTCCTGTTTTTTAAAAGCCAAATGTTTCTGATTTATGCACTCTTTAACCTCCTTGGTGATATAAGGCTTGTTATTTGAAAAATGGAATTTGAAAACTGGAATCACAGAATATACTTAGAAGTAATTGCCACAGACCTAAGATAAAACACCTCATTGTCCTGCCTTACTGAACCACGCAAACAATTAGAAAGAGGATGCAGATGACCACACAGATTTTTCTATCAAAGAAATGTTTGCTTTTATCCAACGTGAAGCATATTGTTATAACATCTGTCCTTAGTGTATGTGCGTGCATGTCTTTTTGAATGGCCACACAAAACATTCTATAAGTCTCTTAGATACACATAGTCTTTGATTAATTTGGAGTAATAAATCACTGGGTGTGTTATGCCCAGCTCTTGTTTTCAGTTATTCAGTCTGCAGATGGTAATGTTCGAGAAGCTGTTTTAAAGTTTGTCACAAGGTTACTTTGGCCTGAATGTGTGGCAATTACAGGCTTTCTCAGTCTTTGTATATGATAATAAATGCTTCCAAACTGTTGCCGTTCTCTTTCGCGGCATCAATCCTGCCAAAGCCCAGTCTGTTAGACTGGCAGACATCAGCCTTTCTTAAATGATGAATAGAGCCATTTAAAAGTTGCTGAACACCTCATGTGCCCAGTCTGTTCTTTACAGTCTCCTAGCTGGTAATGGATTCATTATCCAGGTTGCTGGGCAGCATCTATAAGCACATTTGTTTCTTGTTGTAAAGGGAATCAATTAGCAGATCCGTCATGTTATGCCAAAAAATCTCATTATGGAATGATTAAGTGAATTGATGAATTTTGAACATTCATAGTACAAACCTGAGTCTGAACGGAAAGTCTAATCCAAACCAGTGTGTTACAGGATGTAGTGTGGGCTGACTTCGGATATCCCGGCCGTGACGGTAAAGAAAGCACCCTCTGGGTTGGTACAAATGGTGCCAACACTCCATGTCACATGGATTCCTACGGATGCAATCTCGTCTTTCAAATTCAAGGCAGGTAATGATACAGAGCTTGACCTTACAGTCCATTAACACTGCACACAAGTCATTAATTTAGACTTTGTACTGCGTCACACTTATTAGTGCTAATACTGGACAAACGTAGCGTACATTCGCCAATGAATATTTTACAAAAGTCATGCTTGATCTAGAATTAATATTAAAAATATAAAGGAGAACATACAATATAGCTAGCAAAGATGAGGAAAGTTTCATTATTGCAAAACCTTTGATTGGAAAAGCTGTCTCCTTCACCAATAGGGCTGGGCTGGAAAAGGCTCTTGAAATACAATTTTATCACAAAGAACATCTGTATGTCTTGACCAAAGAAAACGTCCCAGAGTCTAGCTTCATCTTTTGCCAGTTGTCTACTTTGGTGGACTACCACATCTGTCCTGTATTTGATGGAATTTTTGAAAGTGTGTATAAAGTAAGAAAGAGTGTATAATGTACCCTGAATCTGAGAAATAAGGCAATACATCAGAAACGATGTACTGCATGAATGCCCCCCTACTGCTTTTAAAATTATGTTGAAATGCTTTTATATATTAACTTATGGCCGCAAAGTTACTGCTTAACAGTACAATTAGTCATTTTGGCACTTTTCATTGGAAGCTCTGGTCTTTTGTGATGAGAGAGGACCGGAGTAAAATGGACATTTACGCTGCTGGAAGGATTAAGTAACACAAATATTTCAAAGTTTGAACGCGGAAAGAAACTCTTCCACATTCTCGCTGTCTTCGCTTTTAAGGGGCGTAAACGCTTCACTGATGGTAACAGAGAGAACAGTCTGTTGTTAGGATGGCTAAGGTCCTTCTTAATCTTCCTGGCCCTGTTTAAGCAGCGTTTATCGTAGA